>JADBJO010000452.1:122891-127891 GCA_016801955.1 Conus betulinus
TATAATTATTATGTATAAGACAGTTCACTTCATCCACGCTGTCAGCTCGCCCTCTGAGCGGCCGTTCATATTGCCAAGCGATGGCTCAGGTAGTTAGTCGTACGTTGACCCAGTTATCTGAGCAACGAGGTAAAGGTTTGTATTATGATCCATCAGACCAACCAGACCACCATCGAGCGAGCCAGCCAACACAACGCAGTGGTGTGTGGCAGAGGGAAGGGAGAGGAGGGGAGGGGGGGTGGAGAGAGGGTGGAGGGAGGGAGATAGAGAGAGAGAGGGGGGGGGGGGGAAGAGAATGAATGATTGTGTTTGTTGGACGGGACAAGGGAAAAAGGAGATGTGAGAGAGAGAGAGAGAGAGAGGAGAGAGAGAGAGAGAGAGAGAGAGAGAGTGGAGAGAGACAGACAGACAGACAGAGCAAGTGGAAGGAATAAGGACACTGAGAAAACAGAGAGAGAGAGGGAATCAATAGAAAGAAAAAGGGGGATGAGAACGCGTGGCCCAAGGGGGTGTGAGGGAGGGGGGAGATGAGATGGGCCGAGGGGGGGAGGGGGGGGGGGGAGGGGGGGGGGTGGGGGGAGAAGGGGGGGGGGGGGGTAGAGAGGTTCGGGGGGGGGGGGTTTTTTTTTGAGGGGAGGAGGGAGAGAGAGAAGAGAGAATTGAAGGTGGGGGGGGGGTGGGAGAGAAACGGGGGGGGGGGGGGGGGGGGGGGAGAGGATTGGAGGGGGAGGGGTGAACAAAAAGACGAGGGGGGAGGAGAGAGAGAGAGAGAGCAAGGAAGGGGGGGGAAGGCAGAGAGAGAGAAAGGTAGTGACAGAGAAAAAGAAGAGAGAGGATTGTGTGGAACAGAAAAGCGAGACAAAAGAAGGAGAGAGAGAGTGGGGGGGAGGGGAGGGTAGTGTAGGTGATGGGGGGGGGCGGGGAAGGGCAGAGGGTTGATGGGGGGGGGGGGGGGGGGTGAATATGGCAAGGGGGCAAGGTGGGAGAGAGTCGGGGTGAGTGGGGTGGGGCGGGTGTTCTGTGTGTGTGTGTGTGTGTGTGTGTGGTGTGTGTGTGTGTGTGTGTGTGTGTGTGCGCGTGCGTGTGTGTGTGTTGTGTGTGTGTGTGTGTGTGTGTGTGAGAGAGAGAGAGAGAGAGAGAAGAGAGAGAGAGAGAGAGACAGAGACATGGGAGAGACAGAGACAGATGAGACAGAGAGAGACAGAGAGAGAGAGAAATGAACGGTGACAGATATTTTTCTTCCACGGATGTTCTTATTTCCAGAACTGTCTGTAAAATGGTAGGTTTGGAGGCTCACTGATTGCCCGGTTACTCCCATACTGATAGGTCTGGGCTACTTTGAAAGCGGTGCTTGTTAAGTCAGGGATGTTCCACTTCACCCGTTTGACGTAACTCACGCGAGACTGGGAACATATACCCCAGGATCTCAGCTCCTGTCCTCAAAGTTTTCCATCCTCCTCGTCTTCCTCCTCCTCTTCGTCCTCCTTCTCTCCTCCTCTTCCTCCTCTCCTCCTCCTAATCTCTCTCTCTCTCTCTCTCTCTCTCTCTCTCTCTCTCTCTGTCTTTGGTCCCTCTCTGTCTCTGTCAACCCTCTCTCTCTCTGTCTCTTTCTGTCTCTCTGTCTTTTTTTTTTTGTATCTCTCTCTGTCTCTGTCTCTTCCGCCTCTCTTGTCTATCTCCTCTCCGTCTGTCCCTCTGTCTTTCTTTGTATCTCTCTCTCTGTCTCTCCCTCTGTCTTTCTTTGTATCTCTCTCTGTCTCTGTCTGTCTGTCTGTCTGTCTGTCTCTGTCTCTCTCTCTCTCTCCGTCTCTCTCTGTCTCTGTCTCCTTTCACTCTCACTCTGTCTGTCTGTCTGTCTGTCTGTCTGTCTCACTCTGTCTGTCTCTCTGTCTGTCCTGTCTGTCTGTCTGTCTGTCTCTGTCTCTGTGTCTCCCTTTCACTCTCACTTTGTCTGTCTGTCTGTCTGTCTCAATCTGTCTGTCTTGTCTGTCTTTCTCTCTCTGTCTCCCTGTCACTCTCTATCTGTCTCTGTCTGTCTGTCCTCTCTCTCTCTCTCTCTCTGTCTGTCTGTCTGTCTGTCTGTCTGTCTCTCTCTCTCTCTCTCTCTCTCTTTCTCTCTTTCTCGCTTTGCTAACATAGTTTTGGTGTGTGCAAAGCCTACCCCTGTAAGTCTGAGTCTTAAATGTGGCAGAGCATTGCTGTGAAATTCTCTCTCTCTCTCTCTCTCTCTCTCTCTCTCTCTCTCTCACTCACGCACTCTTTCTCTCTCTCTCTCTCTCCTCTCTCTCTCTCCCTCTCTCTCTCTCTCTCTCTCTGTGGCAATGTATTGTCTTTATAGTTGTCCTAATGAGTAAATTTGAAGCTTATTTCTTTCTGAGTTGCTACCAGTGGATGAATCACCCAGCACATGCACCCTGTCACTGCATCCTCCGCCTCCGCCCTCCCCCCCCCCCCCCCCCCCCCCCCACCTAAAAAGAGATAAAGAGGTTTATCGTGTCTGTATCTTTAAAACCGCAGCTAAAACAATGCCTTCATTTGGCTGTCCAGTACAGATACTTTTACTTCATTTGCACAAAAATCATCACGAGCAAGCTTTTTTTTTTTTTTTTGGAAAAAAAAATGTTAGGCTTACAATCCCAGCTGTACTGACAAACAAAGCTGGTTCAGTTTTTTTTTTTTCAACAGCTTGGGTTCATGAATTCGCTAAAGGTTCTCTCTCTCTCTCCTCTCTCTCTCTCTCTCTCTCTCTCTCTCTCTCTCTCTCGTCTCTGTGTGTGTGTGTGTGTGTGTGTGTGTGTGTGTGTATGTGTGTGTGTGTATGTGTGGTGTGTGTGGTGTGTGTGTGTGTGTGTGTGTGTGTGTGTGTGGTGTGTGTGTGTGTGTGTGTGTGTGGTGGTGTGTGCGTGTGTGTGTTTGCGTGAGTGTGTGTGTGTTTCTCTCTCTCTCTCTCTCTCTCCATCTCTCGTGCGTGCGTGCATCTCTCGTGGCTCTCTCTCTCTGTGTGTGTATGTCTGGCGTGCGTGCATCTTCTATGCCAGTTCTGTGGCATTCTCCTCACACATTTTGGCTTTCCTCTTTCTCCTCACAACATTTTGGCTTTCTGTTCACAGCAACTTCCTAGATCTCCTGGAGCCACGGCACCGACAGTCCACAGGGAGCAGTCCACCGACTGTCAAGTCGTTACGAGGCAACCCACTAGAGGAGCCCCGCACCGCTGTCGAATCGCTTCGCTGGTGTTCAGTGGTGTCTGTTCTGATCCAACGTACGCAGGATTACCGATTCTTAGGCCTCCTACTGACGACACATAACTGCTTTGCTTAGTCGTGAGTAGCGTCCCTTTCCGGAAGGCGCCACCCACGTCCGGTCAAAGACAGTCCCCATGAACTTGCCGAAACCGGTGACCTCGACATGACTCGCCAATGGCCTAGAGGTGAACAGGACATGGTAGTTGTGGTCACCATGAGAGCACGGATTGAAGAGTCACAGAGTCCCCCCCCCCCCCCCCCCCCCCCCCCCCTGAACTTTTAAATGCAAGTCGAAGGATGAGAAATATGATGTTCTGGCGGTCCATTTTAGCCTGAGCCTACCTGACAGGGCTGTACTCTACTCTTATTTCCATAACATGTCCAGCAGTCAACGAGGCGCCGAGACACAGACACCTGCAGGGTTGGTCAGGAAATTTGGGCAATCCGTTCAACGTAAATGAAAGTCGACTGTACTGTTCCCGTCTTCCCAGTGGACCATTGCAATCTCAGCTCTGAGTAGGAGCCAATCGAGACGGAAGAATCTCACAAATAGATTGTTCTGATGAGAATCGAACTCACAACCTCCTGCCCTGCCCCCTATTCGCGACGCTAACCACTGTGGTACGGCGGATGGAGCAACGGCCCTTGTTTATTGAAGGATCTTTAAGAAACATATATCGTCCAGCCATGCTATCCAGACGATGATCGTCTTTTCTCCTCCTGAATTGGATTATCTTTTAAAATCATGACGAAGGTTCCAGTTGTTCCCTGTCTGGGCATTGCTAAAATTTTCGGACGATAGTGAATACCTGAGCTTGCTCTAGAAGTTGCTCAGGTACGTGCAAAGGGAAGTAATCATATTAAAGGTCTTCTGCAGCAGAAATCACTCCGTGGTGGGGATCAATTTGTGGTCGGTTGACCTTATTTTTGCCTTCCGATTCGTAAGTACAAAACTGCATTCAATACAAACGTAACATTCAAGTTCACAATGGTTTGTAAACAATCAAGAGAAATTTTGGACAAATAGATGGAAAAAAATCGATTTCACAGTCTTATTAAAACAGTTCAATCCCAGCAGGCCTGACGACCCAATCTCAATCGAACATCAATCAGTAACAATTTTTGTCCTTAAGAGAAAAAGCCGCCCGAAGTTCGATAACATATCAGTCTGTAGTTCGTCGTTGCAAATGACTAAGTGAAATTTTTGACAAAGAGAGATAGCCAGAAAAAAAAAATAGAACCACAGCCTGTTCAAAACATTCCATTAGCCCAGCAGGCCAAACGAGCAATCTCACTCGAACACCAACCAGCAACCTTTTTCTCCTTTGACACAGTTCGTTCAAACTTCGATTGAAAACTTGACTGCAGTGTGTCTGTCTCCGCGATCTCTGCGAACTAATTCGTATGAGAGCAGACTTCAGCTGAGAGAGAAACAACGACCTGTCATTAATCTGCTGTCTGGTACATGAACTAATAGTTCGTTCAGTGTAGAAGGGTCTTAGAGGCGTATCAGACCCGGCCCTAAATAACGAGGTTCCTCAGCCCTATATAGCCGAGGGAAAACAACAACAACAACTGGAAGCTCGAGTTCCGTCCCCTGACGTAGCTGGATCCAAATTCTTTTCGTGTAAGTGATCAGCTTGATTTTTCTTATTCAAGTTGTCGAAGTTTGTGGATCTAGTTGCAAAGTGAGGCGACGGCAGGCGGAAATCTAAACCAATTTTAAATGTAATTAACAGCGAACCGCCAAGAAAA
>JADBJO010000452.1:132891-135391 GCA_016801955.1 Conus betulinus
AGCCAGCACAAGAGCCCGCCGATCTCCGCCCAGTGGAATACACCCAGGCAATTCTGAAAAAAACAAGGGAAAGAAAGGTGGCTTGCGTCGCATCGCCACTGGAACAGACGTGAAGGAGGGCTGTGGCTTCGCAGTGGGGCGAAAGGAGATGACCATTTCGTAAAACACCCCCCCCCCCCCCCCCCAATTCTCTGCTACATCATCGTGTACGGCTCGTTCTGGTCAGTAGGGGCCACCTTACGAATATTGAAATATGGGACTTTGAATGTAATAAGTGAAGACAGTGTATTATTTTGAAATGTTAAATCTAAAAAATGCTGGCCTTAAAAAAAAAATGGGGGGGGGGGGGGGGGGGGGGGGGGGGGGGGGTACGCATCGGTATAAATAGTCCCTTTTTTCTTGGAACACAGAAATTCCCCCACCTCATTCTCCCATTTTTTTTTTTAAATTCTTTCTTCTTCTTTTTCTTCTTTTGTCTGTCTGTCTGACTTTCTTTTTTTTTTTTTTCTGTCGTTCCCGTCGATTTCTCTGAACATGTTTTCTTTTCGTTCTCTAAAATCACCATTTTGTGTACTTCAAACAACTGTCCGACCTTGAATAGGGTGACCGAAGGTCTCAAGCTGGGCGTATTTCAGTGGTGATTTTATTCTGTGGTGTTCTTTGGTGAAATTCATGCTGTTGTTTTTTTTAAAGTGGTTGTATCTTATTGTTGGTTCTGTTGTGTTCATTCTGTGCTATGCCGTGGTGTTTTATTTTACTGTGTTGTTCTGTTGCGTTATTCCGCTGTAGGATTTATTCTGCAATGTTTATACTGCGACGTTGTATGACGGTGCTATTCTGGGAAGTCAGCCAGACAGTAAACATTAAAACAAAAAACAAACAAACAAAAAAGACCGCAAAGAAATTTCCGTGACGTTTCCGCGGCCAATTTTCTAATACAGGTGTGTGGCCTTAAACAAGAACCCTCTCCCCGTCTCCTTCCCCCCCCCTCCCCTTCCCCTCCCTCCCTCCCTCCCTCCCTCCCCCCCCCCCCCCTCCTCCCCCACTATAGCTCATTCAGGACACTCGTATTAAAGGTCGCAGCCCGATTCCACCGCGTGCTGACCCCTGGAGTGACCAGGAGAGAGTCCATTTTGGCGTCATCAGCATCTTTGTGAGGCCGTGGCCAACCATTCACGCCTTGCTTCTCGTGCATCTCCCCTAGTTTCACGTTTCATCCCATGGCCATTTATAGGTAATCTATGTTGACGAGGCATTGACGAGAGGATATTGGAGGGGGGGGGGGGGGGGGAAGAAAGGTTTGGGGAGGGGTGGGGGGGAAGTGCTGGGTTTGAGTGGGTCCAATTAGCTGAAGAGGAGGTTCGGGTTTTTTTTTGTTTCCCGTGTGGAGTGGTGTGACTGGGGTGAAGGTGTGTGTGGTCCCGGTTTTCAGGAAAAGGTTAGTGAGGTAACTGGTGTCGGGTGGGAGATGTTGAAGTGAAGTTTTTTTCTGTGGTCTGTCCTGCTGCGAATGACTTTCTCTCTTTCGTTCGTCCCTTAACACCTCCTCTCTCTCTCTCTCTCTCTCCTCTCTCGGCTCTCTCTCTCTCTCTCTCTCTCTCTCTCTCTCTCTCTCTCTCTCTCTCTCCTCACCTTCCACTCTCTCTCTCTCTACTCACCTTCCTCTCTCTCTGTCTCTGTCCTCTCTCTCTCTCTCTCTCGTTGTCCGTTTTCCTTTACTCTCTCTGTCTGTCTCTCCCTCGCTCCCTCTATCTATCTGTCGGTTCGTCTGTTCCTGTCTCCCTCTCTCCTTTGTCTGTCTGTCTGTCTGTCTGTCTGTCTGTCTGTCTGTCTCTCTCTCTCTCTCTCTCTCTCTCGTTCTCTCTCTCTCTCTCTTCCTGACTCCCTCTCTCCCTCCCTCCCTCTTCTCTCTCTCTCCTCGCTCTCCCCTTTCTTTTACTCCTGCCATTGCCCCACCCCCTCCGTCGCCCCTTCACACACACACACACACACACACACACACACACACACACACACACACACACACACACACACACACACACACACACATCTGTCTGTGTGTCTCCCTGCCCGCCCGTCTGTCTGTCTCTCATCTCACTATCTGTGTCTGTCTGTCGGTCCGTCTGTCCGTCTCTTACTTTGCCTGTTGTCTGTCTGTCTGTCTGTCTGTCTGTCTCTCTCTCTCTCTCTCTCTCTCTCTCTCTCTCTCTCTCTCTCTCTTTATCTCTCTGTCTCTCTCTTTGAGATTTTTCTGCCCCGACCGGCTCCCACCCCAGACTTGAGTTTGTTACGGGCTCAGTTGGGAAGACTGGGACCACACAGACCGAGTTTTCACCTACTCAATGGATACGTCTCTGAGAGTGTGGCTCAAATTTCCTGACCAACACTGCTGCAGGTCTCTGTATCTCTCGGGCCTGGTTGACGATGGGATATGATTATCATGAAAGTCATCGTAGAGTGCAGCCCTATAATGTAGTCTCAGACTGGAATAGAAACCCGT
>JADBJO010000452.1:165391-177891 GCA_016801955.1 Conus betulinus
GCAACAAGCTGCTAACGACGGCCGGAAATTAATGCAATCAATCACAGTCGAACACAACCAAACTAACAAGTTTGTGTGGGCCGTTGACCCGTTTAAAAGAGGGATCGTTTATATCTAGAAGCACGAAACTACATTTGTTTCAAATTAGATCGCTTCGTTTAAATGGGATTGAATGTTTGTGTGTTGATTAATGCTGTGACGTTTTTTGTTTTTTTCTCCAGGATGATGCAATTCTGTTTGTTTTGGGTTTCCGCCAATTCAGCCATCAACAATGTAGCAGAAAAGATTGACAAGTTCTGAACGTTGTGAAAGTATTAGATAAGATTCGCAATTCTTATGTGTGGGCCCATGGCAATTGTTATATGTGGACTTATACCACCAATCCGATTTTTTCTATCAAAATAAACGGGAGAAAAAAATTCAGATTCGTTGCATTAATAATAAGTCCTGTTCAGTACCTAATCAGTATCAAACTGAATAGAGATGATTGGTTTTTTTTTCTGTTGTCAATTGATATGAATATCTGTTTATAATCACACACACACACACACACACACACACACACACACACACACACACACACACACACACACACACACACACACACAGAGGTAGTTATCCACTCACTCGCTCATTCACACAATCTCTCGCTCACTCACTCACTCGCTTACTGACTCACACACAGAGGCTCTCTCTCTCTCTCTCTCTCTCTCTCTCTCTCTCTCTCTCTCTCTCTCTCTCCCTCCCATCCCCCCCATCCCCACCCACCCCCTCCCTCGCTTTCTCCCTCTCTCTCCCTCGCTTCTCTAGCTGTCTCCCGCTGTGGTTAACGCATAAATAAGAAATGATCCTGCTCTGCTTTTTGCCGGTTACTAGCCCTCTTCTCTCTCATGCTCTAAGTGTGGGCTCTCTACATCTCTTACATGTGGTGTATGCTAATGGTAGTCCCGAAACCCGTGGTTGTTTTATTAGGTTGTGTTGTGAGCATGGTAACAATACGACATGAAGAATTGTCAGCGAGTTGGCAACTAGCTGCCAACGAGGGCCGGAAATTATTAATGCAATCAATCACTGTCGAAAAAGAACCAACGTGACTTGCTTGTGCGGGTCGCTGACCTGTTTAAAAAAGAGAGAAAATGTTTATTTAGAAGCGTAAAAGTACATTTGTGTACAATTGAATTGTTTCGTCTCAATGAGATTAATTGTTTGTATGTTGGCTGATGCTGTGAGGTTTTCTGCTTGATGGTACAAATCCGTTTGGGTTTTCTTGTTGTTGTTGTTGTTTGTTTGTTTGTTTGTTTCCATGAATTCAGCTACCAACAATGGAACAGAAAACACTGACAAGTTCTGTACATCGTGAGACTATTAGATAAGATTGGCAAACTGCAATGTGCGGGCCTATAGCACTTCCCCGTTTTTTGTCTTTTGTTTTGTATTTTTTTTTTTTTTTTTGTTTTTTTGTTTTTTAATTTTAACAAAGAAAACAAATCAGATTCATAGCTTTAACAATAACCGCTATATGGTAATCAGTAACGAATTGAACAGTCAGATGATTTGTGAGATTTATTTTCGGCTATCAAATGGTAAGAATACCTCTGCTTGTAATCATGCGCACGCGCGCGCGCGCGGCCACACACACATACACACACACATACACACACACAAACACACACACACACACACACACACACACACACACACACACACACACACACACACACACACACATGCGCACGCGCGCGCACGCTCGCACACACACACACACACACACACACACACACACACACACACACACACACACACACACACACACACACACATGCGCACGCGCGCGCACTCTCGCACACACACACACACACACACACACACACACACACACACACACACACACACACACACACACACACACGTTCACTCACTTACACAGTAAATGATAGGGATTGAATGAGAGACACAGAATGAGTAGAGGACAAAGAAAGTGACGGTAAATGAACATGTGTACTAAAAACTCTTTAGTGAAAGCCATCTTTTAGTACTAGTGCCACTGACGTACACGAGACTATGTGATTGCGGTAATAAAAAGTACGCAAGGATGTAATGACTCATGATAATAAAAATCTGGACGAAGAGAAAAGGAAAACCAAAGATGCGCAAAAAAAAATTAAACAGCGTTTTTTTCGTATTTAATGCAACAAATATATTTGAGCACTAATAATACCAGTTACCTGACGCACTGTTGAATGTATCCAGCTAAACCTAGCTCTTGAAAAGTCCATAAATGAGATATATATTTGTCAAGCCAATTAACTATCGTAAGAGTTTACAAACAGCCTGTAAGTCAAATTCTGTAATGAGGATTTCAGTTTGCAATATATTTGTTTTCAGAATCAGGAAGGTGGGAAAAAAAATGCTATATGAGGAAAGAAACAAGATGATTGTTGGATGATGGCCATATATATATGCTCTCGAGCGGAGGAGAGAGAGAGAGAGAGAGAGAGAGAGAGAGAGGAGAGAGAGAGAGAGAGAGAGAGAGAGAGAGAGAGAGAGAGAGAGAGAGAGAGAGAGAATTTTCTTGTAGGCTCTTTCACATATATTTCATCTGTGTTGCTAAGAAGGCAAAGCAAGTGTTTTCATATGGGGGGGGGAAAAGACGTATTAGGTTGGTACACCATCTTGTTTGAAATTGCCAGATCATTATAAGTTGCAAACACTAAGTCTCTGTCTCTATCAGTCTGCCAATCTCTCTCTCTCTCTCTCTCTCTCTCTCTCTCTCTCTCTCTCTCTCTCTCTCTCTCTCTCTCTCTTTCTTTCTCTGGGTTAGTGCTAAGTGCATATTAACTAATCACCACCCCCCACCTGCTCCTTTCAGACAGGTGTTAGAGTGCCAGACGAAACTGTCAGGCCAGAAATGTTTCAGGGAGGGAGGGGAGTGTTAAAGGTGTGTGTATGTAGCCAATATATAATACCACAGACCTTGCCACACCGCTTCTCTGGCACCGTCTGACTGTTGTGCTTTGTTGTGGCACACACACACACACACACACACACACACACACACACACACACACACACACACACACACACACACACACACACACACACATACACACTCGGCCAAAGTGGCCCTGGTTGTTGTGATCGCCTGTTGTTTTCTCTTCCGTCTGACGTGAGTACTTAAAAGGCTCCCAGAGCCCGACTCTTCCAGTGTCATCCCCTGGTTTCCCCACAGGAGATTCACGGCAGTCTCTCTTGTTTGTTCATGGTTCCGCTGAGCAGATCATTTAGGGTGTACAGAGTGAGATCCTGTCTGTCTGTCCGTCTGTCTGTCCCTTCCCCTCCCCCCCCTCTCTCTCTCTCTCTCATTCTCTTTCTCTGTCTTCTCTCTCTGTCTCTCTCTTTATCTATCTGTCTCTCGCTATATATATATATATATATATATATATATATATATATATATATATATATATATATATATATATATATATATATATATATATATGTATATATATATATATATATATATTTTATATATATATATACATACATACATATATCTGTATCTGTACCTACCTACCTACGTGCCTACCTGCCTGCCTGCCTACCTATCTATCTATTTATCGATTTGTCTGTCTATCTGTTTGTCTGTCTATCTACCTGCCTGCCTGCCTGCTTCCCTGCCTGCCTGCCTACCTACCTACCTACCTACCTGTCTATTTATCTCAATCTGTCTTCCATTCCCTATACTATCTCTTATCTTTCTCTCTGTCTAGCACTTCCTGGTTGTCTGCCTGCTGCAGTCTGTCCTGTATGCCTTTTGTTTTCATCTCTATTGATTCATCCATTTCTAACGTTTTGTTCTAGCTTGCCCCAGTTTGGAGTTGACGATGCAGCTACAGCTCTGATGGCTGATCCCCCAAATGGAAATGCTATGCATGTTATCAATTTTCCTCTTTTTTTTTGTCGGATTTGTTGTTGTTGTTGTTGATTTGTGCATTTTTTTTTCTTCTCCTTCATGTCATTTTTAATTTCTCAACGTCGGGTTTACTCACCGTGAGTTTTCCTTTCTATCCAGACTTCTATGTTATAATAAAAAAAAAAAAAATGCACGTTGTGCTCGCTTTTGAATATAGTTCCGTTTTTTTTTTATTTTCTAAAACAGAAAGAAAAAAAATCATGAAAAAAGGTTTTGTTCAATAGATTTGTAACCCGTCGACTGACGCCAGAGTTTGAACTTGAGCAGTTCTTCGCAAATGATTTTGTTGGAAGAAAAGTTCAGTGTGTTGCCACTGACCTTGGCCTAAAGTCAGCCGTTGGACATCATCAACTCGCTGAAACTGTTGCGTTTCTTTTCTTCTTTCTTTTTTTTCTTTCTTTGGTTCTTTGTTTCCTTCCTTCTTTTCTTTTCTCTTCTTTTTTTTTGTTTTTTCTCTTTTTTCTTAAAACAATATACATCAAACATTCCCGCCAGTGTAGATTTCATCCACTTTCACCCGCCAAAGATTCTCTGAGAAAAAAAAAAGAAGAGATCAAATTACATAATCTGATTTCTGCTAGGGAGATAGGCATCATTTTATACCCAGTCAGGGGGCCGGAACAGCGCAGTGGTAGTGCGCCAGACTCGTAATCTTGGTGATCCTGGGGTTGCGGGTTCGGAACTCGCCGGGCCGTTTCGGTACAGGTGGGTTTTTCCCTCGAGTTAACATTGGTTCTGACTCTATTTCCCATACAGTCCTTCGAATGAGACTATAAACTGATGTTCCGTGTGTGAACACACGCATAATTCCTTGCACACACGTAAAATTCTATCACCAACTTTCGGAAGAGAAGGTCAGTTTAGCCGCTGGTATGGATGACACGTTATACATAGCATGCACCTTCCCCGAAGTTGGAGTATGGCTGCCTTAATGATGGGGATAAAAAAAAACGGTCATACACATACAACTCCAGTCTCTTTGTTGAGTAGATGGGATTACTTCTCGCCTGTCTATACAGGGAGTGTCCGCAGGAGTATCAGCCTGAGTACGCGGGGGAAAAAACACAATCAAAGCACACTCGTACTCATGGCTTGAGAAGTTCTCTGGAGCTTCGAGAGATAGAGATGATGCCAGTAATACGCTGAATTTCTTTTATCCGCCTCCAGGACCCCCCCCCCCCCCCCCCCCTTCCCTCCCTCCCCTCCTCCTTTGCCCACTCCCCTGCCATCTCCTTCACCCGTACTTACTCCCCCACTCTTCACCCCCCCATACCCCCCCACCCTCGCCCCCCCAACCCCACCCCTATCTTTCCCGACAAAGGCACCCTACCGATTCTGGACACAGCAACGAAATCGTAAGTGAAAAACCTCGGCAGCACTTCGGCTGTCAGGCGAACGACTGCTGTTTACAAACCAGTGGGTCAGCTGTCAATTCTCAATAGTCTCCCGCTGTCTGGATGGATTCCATGTGTCTGTTGCCCATAACACTCACTGTTCTAGCCATAAACTTAAGGCTCGTCACACACGAGCATCAGCGAATTGATTTCCCATGCGGCGCTGGGAGTGAAGGGGGTTTCTGATTTGTCGCTTTGTGTGGGTATTTACTGATGGCTGTGGTTTCGTCACAGAACAGCGAAATGAAATAGGGACGCAGTGGGATGCGTCCCGCATGAACTTACTGCCCAGGGACTGCTTCGTTTCTACTTTAATGACGTTTGACTGTTTCAAGCAGTCAAAAAACGGACAGGTCAGCAGAATGACGAGATTCAACCGAAACATTCTTTGCTCGTGGCAGAAACATATGGCGGCAATGCTGGTCCGTATATTTATGCGAAGATCAGAACAATCTGTGCAACCATCATGGTGGCTATGTGCACCTGACCATTAGCTAACTTTACATGACAGCGGGCCAAGTCTTGATGTCGTCTTCATACTAAGCTGAACTGCAAACCACGTGACATGACAGAGTAGTAGTCCTGTATGGCGGAGGACTTTTGTGAAAAGCTTGACTCTATCGCTGTGTGCATGGTGGCAAACCGAATCCGCTCATTCCTATTTTGCCACACGCCCCAAAAAATATCACGTTTTTCTGTTGCGGGGGAACAAATTTGCTTTGAAAATCAGTTCGCCAGATCTCTTAGAGCTATTTTTTCCATTCGTGATTTTCATGCTCTTCGTCAACTTCATGGGTCACTTAATATCGCGATGCGCATCGCCTGTTGCTGATTAAGCGACCTTTGCGAGGTGGCTTCTCCGTAGCGTACTTCGCACGCAATCCGATGTCATTTTCCGACACTGAAGTGGTGAAGGGTTCAATACTGTTGAGGGATTTCTGCTCAGGTTGGCATGCGCAAAGAATGGGAACTCTTCCGGTAATGCAGACATGAGAGTCGTGCCTCTTGTTACATTATCAACGACGACATCAACAAACAAACAGAAGAAAAGCGCGCGCCACCACCACCACCACCACTCTCCCCCGCTTTTATAAAGATTTGAGAGATGAGCCCAACCTCCCCCGTCTCCTCCCCCCCCCCCCCCCCCCCACCCCAACCCCCCTTTCCCAGCCTCCAAACTGGAAGACTATAGTGATGTTTTTGTCAGTCTAAGTTCAGAGTGTCCCTCCCACTCCCATCCCCCGTCCTCCTCCCCGTGCAAAATGTCGTCCAACGCCATTGGTCTGTTGATCTGACCTGGCCTTGACCTGTGACCTTGTCAGTGTTGGAGACAAGCCGGACCCTGAGATCTACGTTGAAGTCCTTGTTATGCTGCCCCGGATCACCAAAGGATTGCCCTCAGTCACGTCATGCTGAGCCACTGCTACAACAAACTGTGGTCCCCTGAAAGAAAGGGGTTAAGTCCCCTGAGGAGTGTCGCTGTCTCCATGTCCTGGTGACGTCACTCTGTGAAATGCACTCAGTGTCACCAGGCATGTGAACACACTGGAAAACAATCCCGAAGCGAAAAGACAAACTAGAATTTCATTAGAATTTTTTTTCCTGGTGTTTGCAGCCCAGCCGACAGCAAGGAACTGTATCAGGACTGTTACATGGTCAAAATAAAATCCATATTCCACCGTTGAAAAATGAACAGTTTCTTTCGTATATGTTAGAAGAGCTTTAAATCGGATCTCTAAGGAAAAAAAGTCTTCACCAAATAAAAAAAAATGCAGATTTCTTTATATAAAAAAGTAACAATTACATTTAGGTGAACATCTCCGGGCAAGTTTCAGTCTGTGGAGTGTACAGTGAAATGTTTGTGTCGAATGCCATGAAAATCCCAACATTCTGTAAAAACATGCTTTATTAGCGTGCGGCTCGTTATATGGTGTACACCATGGAGCCTCTTCGCTTTTCAAAAGATACGAGTATGTATAAAGAGGATGGCCTGTGTGTAGTCAGTCAGCACAAGATTGTTAACTTCGCGCGGCCGCCAGGGGCGGATGATAGGAACTCTTATGTTTGGAGAGATCTGAAAAAAATCTACTTTGCTCTAAAGACACTTATTCCGGTTTCCCGTCCACGTGGGTTGTCCGTCCACAGCCCCAGGCACCGGCAGTCCACAGGGAGCAGTCAATGTCAAGACGTCATGAGGCAACCCACTGGGGGAGACACTGCACAGCTGTCGAGTCACTTCGGTGGTGTTCAGTTGTGCTTGCTCTCGATCTGAAGAAATGACGAACGAGACAACAACAACAACTAAAAAAAAGTGTTTTATCCCTGTGTTTTCCAGTCCTCTCGGGAGAGTCTAGACATCTCTTAGGACTGAGGATCTTCGATCTACCCTTTGATCAGGATATACGCGACAGATCCGCGCCAAAATTCAATTTTGTTCGTTTACACGCCACATTTTATCCTCCAACCATGTTTCGTTAAAAACGGTTCTGTACTTTTTGTGTATTCTTGCTAACGAACAGACCAACCAACCGACGCGGTTGAAAGACGCAATTTCCTTGGTTGAGATCATGAGAGAGGTAAAAGGGAAATTATTCCAAACTCGAAAATATTACAGTTAACAAATCGTATTCTACAGAAAATCAGAACCCCAAGCAGCGACAGGGGTTCATTTTGTGAAATGTTTTCTCGGTGTTTGTGGACGGAACCAGAGAAAATATTGAAAGAAAAGTGTTAACACTGTACTAGACTAAAAAAATTAGATATAGATTTAGCTTTATTTTAAAACGAAGAAGCTATGAAAACAAACGGCATTTCATTTGCTCAATACCTTACCTAGACGTATCGAAGAAACGAAGTGCAAAGCACTTTCTGGATGGGTTGAGGGTTTGATTATAAAGTTGCAAGATATTCATACTGCTTGGAAATGTGTTGTGTAGTATCTTGTCGGCAAGAAATCCTGACGGGAAACTTGTGGAGATTGAAGATGCTGTGTGAGAAATACCCTTCAGATAATTCTTGTATCTATCGTCCATGGAAACATGTTGCGTGTTTCTAGTGACTTTTGTGTCCATTGTACATTAATTTCATAGTTATTCAGAATAATGCTGCGTGATGGACTGTATCCTTCGTACCTCATGAACATAGGGGAGAAGGGGTGGTGTCTCGTGTATATCATAAACATGTGAACTATAGGGAGGGGAAAAAATGTGTTCCCCACTTTTGAGTTGCTCAGCTGTTATCTGACATCGGTTGCTTCCTTGAAGTCTGGCAGCAAGTCGAATCTGGATGTGGCTTTGCACGCTGCTGCTGGGATGAGCAGGTCTGGAATAATGCTATTGAAGAGGGGGGGGGGGGGGGGGGGGGGGGGGGCGCGGGAAAATGAGATTGCAAAGAAAAAAATTACTCACCGCGGATTTGGCATTAGAAGGTAATTCTGGTTACCATACCGAGTGACCCTTGTGTTTTCATTTTGCGAACATGAACCAAACAAAACCAAAAAAAACAAAACAAAACAAAACAATTGAACAACACTATCGCCGCAGATCCTGACCCAAATGTTCCAAAACTCTTTCACGCTTACACAAGAGGCTACGTCAGTGTTGAGACAGGCAAAGTTCAGCTTTGCGCTTTGCTTATTTCTAGGACTGCGCCCGCACACTGTGAAGTGCCAGTCAAAACAAACTCTTTCAATGCAGATCACAAGGGATCAAGCACAGCTTAAATGTCACCTGGACCTTTTCGCTGCGCAACAGGTGAGCGCAAAATGCTCTTTGTCGTTGAGTAGGATCATTCTTCTCGGTTTACCCAACTCCGTGCGAACAATTGTTCTATATGTTCTGAAAACCATACCCGGCTTTAATATTCTTTTTGCAATACCATGCGTGCATCCGGATATATGTACACGCATGCACGTTCGCGCGCGCGCTCGCGTCCACACACACACACACACACACACACACACACACACACACACACACATCATCATGCTAGTAGGTTTAGTGAAATAAACACCTACTGGGATTGATGTGGGGTCATAAAGGGAAGCGGGGAAAGGGGAGGGAGGGGGGGGGGGGGAAGAAGGGAGGAATGCAGGGGTGATAGAAAGGTCGTCACAGAGTTACGTGCACGTAACAAAACGCACGGTGCCAGTCAAAACACACCCTTTCCTCCTGCAGCATCCCACCATGGCCCATAAGGACAGATAGCACCGCCCACGTGCCGCCTTCTGGCATCGCTTCTGGCACCGTTGCTCACCCCGCGTGACGAGGCGCCAGGTCTCAAAATAGGCCCGGGATTCCAGGTTACACAAGATATTTTCTGCGAGCACGAGTTTTTTCCCCCCTTCACTTGTCCCGCTGGCGTAAACAATCTTTTACGTCAGGGAAACAGGGGTCTGATTTAGTACCGCGTGTCTGTTCAAGCACAGGAAAACGTTTGCGTCGTCATCGTTGATGGAGGGCCCGTAAGCACAAGGATCCGTTTGCAGACTGAAGTCAGCCTGTTTCGTGGCAGTTATTGTCGTTGGCAATAGTGTGTGTGGGTTTGTGTGTGTGTGTGTGTGTGTGGGGGGGGGGGGGGGGGGGGGGGGGGGGGGGGGGGGGGGGAGGGCTGTCGTCTGTCGCTCTCTCAGTTCTAGTTCCGGGTGATCTTCGGTTCTCTTTGTAGTGTTGGTCGGCCAACGGCGGGCCGCTGTTTCCTTTGTCTCTCTCCCCCCTCCTCAAAAGGTCTGTCTTCAGGACCTCCACGCGGCCTTCTGCATTGCTCGGGTGGCGATGGTCCTCTGCCGCGTGAGGCCGCCTCAAACAGGGAGCAGGACGAAAGTCGCTGGAGCGCTTGCACGAGTCCCTTCCATGGTCCGCGCAGACTGACATTTGCGTCGAGAGTAACATCGAGGGTTAACTGCCAGAACCCAGTATCTCTCTTCTATATATGTATATGAGATACTGGGTTCTGGCAGTGAACCCTTACTGAAGAGCAAAACACGCCCGTTTTCCTTCCTCAGTGACAACATTCGATGTCATATGGTCGAATCATTTTCAGTATTGGAGCAAACAGGTCGCAAAATGGTTCGACCTGTGTGGGAATAAAGAAAAATAATCCATCCGTCGTCTTTTTGTACATAGAAAGAATGATGTTTGATGCTTTCTTTTCTGCTGTCCGTAACATATGAAATGGGTACACGTCGGTGCACAATGTTTGATGAACATGCAATGTGTCAAATGACGTATTCTTTCTTTCAAGTGTCAAGATGGTATGTGTCTTGTGAATGGACAAATCGATCTTAATACTAGAATTAGAATCTCTCGCTTCATCCCCACGCTCCCCTCCGCCTCCTAACTTCTCTCTCTCTCTCTCTCTCTCGTGTGTTGACTCCTTTCTTCTTTGTAATCTTTATTCTTGTTTGTTGTTTCAATCGTTTTCTCTTTTTTTTTTCCTTTTTAAAGTCATCTACGCCTTAACTATAATGGATGAACTTTTTAAATGTCATGAAGATATGTGTGTTTGTTAAAAGTTTTGTATGTCTTAGTCGCTAGTCATACTTAGTCCCTTAACGGGGCAAGGCCGGATGAAAAAAAGCATGTGTTGCTTATCTGTTACCCTTGGAAATAAAGATTATCATCATCATACTACTTTAATAGCACCACTAATCCTAGTCACTTGACGTTGCCGACTGTGACAGTTTTACGTGGATATAATAACCATTGTTTCCACATATACGCACTGTCACTTTGAGTTTGATTCAACTAGCATGCACTCTGTTATTAAAATCCTGTTTTATGTCGCGTTTTTTTTTTCCTTCTTCTTCTTCTTCTTTTACCTCCACCGAGGTATGACACGTTTGGATACACTTCTCTTTGTTTTTCTTTTGACTCTGATCGAGATTACCTATCTATATGTTTCTTTGCCTCTGATCAAGATAACCTATGTATATGTATCTTTGTCTCTGATCAAGATTACCTATGTATATATGTTTCTTTGTCTCTAATCAAGATTACCTATTTATATGTATCTTTGTCTCTAATCAATATTATCTGTTTATATGTTTCTTCGTCTCTAATCAAGATTACCCATTTACATGTTTCTTTGTGTCTCTGATCAAGATAACCTATGTATATGTATCTTTGTCTCTGATCAAGATTACCTATGTATATGTTTCTTTGTCTCCAATCAAGATTACCTATTTATATGTATCTTTGTCTCTAATCAATATTATCTATTTATATGTTTCTTCGTCTCTAATCAAGATTACTTATTTGTATGTTTCTTTGTCTCTAATCAGATCAAGATTACCTATGTATATGTTTCTTTGTCTCCAATCAAGATTACCTATTTTATATGTATCTTTGTCTCTAATCAATATTATCTATTTATATGTTTCTTCGTCTCTAATCAAGATTACTTATTTGTATGTTTCTTTGTCTCTAATCAAGATTACCTATTTATCATGTTTCATTGTCTCTACTCAAAATTACCTATTTGTATGTTTTCTTGTCTCTAATCAAGATTACCTATTTATATGTATCTTTGTCTCTAATCAGTATTATCTATTTATATGTTTCTTCGTCTCTAATCAAGATTACCTATTTGTATGTTTCTTCATCTCTAATCAAGATTACCTATTTGTATGTTTCTTTGTCTCTAATCAAGATTACATATTTATGTGCTTCATTCTCTAATCAATATTACCTACTTGTATGTTTCTTTGTCTCTAATCAAGATTACCTATTTGTATGCTTCTTTGTCTCTAATCAAGATTACCTATTTATATAATTCTTTGTCTCTGATCAAGATTACCTTTTTATATTCTTTGTCTCTAATCAAGATTACCTATTCATGTGTTTCTTTGTCTCTGATCAAGATGACCTATTTATATGTTTCTTTGTCTCTGACCAAGATGACCTATTTGTATGTTTCTTTGTCTCTAATCAAGATTACCAATTTATATGTTTCATTGTGTCTAATCAAGTTTACCTATTTTCACCAACTTCGTTGAAAGATGGAATTTGGACCAGAAAACAACCCATTCAAATATGGCGCAGATCTGTGGGGTGGCTATGGATCAGACAGTACATCCAGAAACGTTCAACGAGAGTAAAGCGTACAAGGAAAAAGGGGGTAGGTTTAACTATTTC
>JADBJO010000452.1:197891-205391 GCA_016801955.1 Conus betulinus
TGGTTAACATTGCATTAAAAGCTCTTAAAGTGATAAAAGGCTAGTTACTGTTTGTTGCAATGTTTGCATGAAATATCATTTCAGATATCGTGCATTGATGTATACAGCTGTATATGTCACTTATTATGATGTGTACGGGTCAGTGTCATAATATTCAAGATATTGCTGAAAAACAGTACTCTCGGATTGGAACAACAGGGAAAAAAAATCCTAATAAATCAGCTTCGTGTTTGTGAATATCTAATATGGAGGTTCCCTGCCACAGATATAGACGAAGTGACGATCACGATTTGATGGGCACTGTCATAAACCTAGAACTGTGGTGAGATCAGTGCTGTGGCATCCAGCATGGTGACAGTTGTCTTTGACAACATGAGAAACAGTCATCCACGTGTCACTTTCTGCCGTTCTGTCGTTAGTTTCATTGAGTGACTTTTTTTCCCCTTGTAAATTTACCATCGTGTGGTAAGTATAGCAAGTTTTTTGTCATGTGACACTGTTTCGGTTGTGTTGTGTTGTGTCGTGTGTGTATGTGTGTGTGTGTGTGTGTGTGTGTGTGTGTGTGTGTGTGTGTGTGTGTGTGTGTGTGTGTGTGACAGTTTGTGTGTGTGTGTATGTGTGTGTGTTCGGCAGTTTGTGTGTGTGTGTGTGTGTGTGTGTGTGTGTGTGTGTGTGTGTGTGTGTGTGTGTGTGTGTGTGTGTGTGTGTGTGAGAGAGAGAGAGAGAGAGAGAGAGAGAGAGTGAATGTGTGTGTGTCTGTGTGTTTCTGTATGTGTCTGTGTGTGTTGGTTTGTGCGACTGTGTAGGTATGTGTAGATATGCATGCATGTGTGTGTGTGTGTGTGTGTGTGTGTGTGTGTGTGTGTGTGTGTGTGTGTGTGTGTGTGTGTGTGCGTGCTCGCGCGCGCGGGCGTGCAAGCATTTATATAAATACTAGCGCGCACACGCGCTACTGCCAGATGCGACGGGGGGCAGGTCCACGACAAAGCTCTAACACAATAACGCCACTCAGCAGGTAAGGAAACAAGTGTTTGCCCCCATCCTTTTCCTCCTCTGTCAGCTGACGACCCCCCCCCCCCCCCTCTCTCTCCCCTCTCTCTCTCTCTCTCCCCCCTCCCTCCCAATTGTCTTCCGCCTCACAGTACCCTAGATGACGGAAGCGAAATGCACCCTCCCCCCCCTCCCACCCCACCCCCACCCCCCCCCCCCCCGCCCCCCACCGACGTCTGCAAAACTGTAACTCGTGTTTTTTCCACACACCCAGCTGGAAACCGCCAAGGATTAAGTACGTCAGTCAATGTCAGTTGTGATGGGGATTTTTCATGCTGAGTTGCCGTTCCTGACATACGTCGCGCTATGCTCTTTTAATCTCTCTTTTTTTTTTCATTTATTCATTTAACTTCGTCTTTCGTCTTCTTTTTTTTGTACTCCCGGTTCTTATAGAACATGGAGTACTTTACAATGGGAACGAAGAAATGCTGTCTGTGTGTCTGTCTGTATGTCTGTGTCCGTCCGTCCGCGATCAAAATGTGTTCCACTCGCGCCAGACAAAACTGCTGGACCGATCTTTCGGAAAATTTGTAGATATGTTCATTATGGGTCACGGATGATGCCCGATGTTTTTATTTTACTAGAATAGGCGTTTCTGACGGCTTTAAATGATAATTTTGTGATGTACAGTTTAAGCAATAACGCTCTATAGACTGAAGTGCAACCCTATTTCATAAGGCTCGGCAGTTTAGTGGATAAAGTCCCCGCCTGTCATGTGTGAGACCGGAGTTCATTTCCCCGCGGGGACAGACGCTTTTTTTTTTTTTTTTTCTCTTGCATACAAATTTCTACCACCAAAAGGGGAGAAAGTGCTATAGTGACTGATTTATATATATATATATATATATATATACTTTTTTTTTTTTGTACTACTATTTACTGGGAGTACGTTTAGATGCTGTGCATCTTGTCTTGTTTAATTTTGTTTTCAAAGTTCTGTATGCCTTTTTCTACTCTCGCCTACTTTTTAAAAAAAATTTAATATCTTTTTCTTTCCGGCTTCACATGCATGACTGTGACTTGGCTTATTTTTCTTCACCAGGTCTTTACTTTCAAGCCTTCAACATTAATTTTTTCCCCCTTAAATTGTTCCTACCTTTTCCTTCCTGTCTGCAGCCGTTTCCATAGTTTCTGCTATTCTTTACTCTTGTACTTTTTCCTTTTTTGTACCTTATCTTCATATTTTTTCTCTGTCTTCTTCTATCTTTCCTATTTTAAGTACTCCTTTTTTTTTTTTAACTTCCTACCTCTTTCATGTGGTTTCTTACTTTAACCTGACTGTTCCAATCTGTTCTTATTTTCCCTACCTTTTCTTCTTGTCGCCTATCTTTTCATGCCGTCATCTCCCAGTTCATGCTGTCACCTACCTTTAGGGCTGTCATCTACCTTTTCATCTTGTCATCTCTCTTTTCATGCTGTCATCTACCTTTTCTTGCTGTTACTAACCTTTTCTTGCTGTCATCTACCTTTTCTTGCTGTCATCATCTACCTTTTCTTGCTGTTATCTACCTTCTCTTGCTGTCATCTACCTTTTTTTGCTGTCATCTACCTTTTTTTGCTGTCATCTACCTTTTCTTGCTGTCATCTACCTTTTTTTGCTGTCATCTACCTGTTTTTTTTGCTGTCATCTACCTTCTCTTGCTGTCCTCTACCTTTTTTTTCTTGCTGTCACCTCACTTTCCATGCTGTCATCTACCTTTTCTTGCTGTCATCTACCTTTTCAGGCTGTCATCTACCTTTTTTTTGCTGCTGTCATCTACTTTTTCTTGCAGTTGTCTACCTTTTTTACCTTTTGCAGTCATCTACCTTTTCTTTGCTATCATCTACCTTTTCTTCTGTCATCTACCTTTTCTTGCTGTCATCTACCTTTTTTTTTGCTGTCATCTACCTTCTCTTGTAGTCACCTACCTTTTCTTTGCTATCATCTACCTTTTCTTGCTGTCATCTACCTTTTCTTGCTGTCATCTACCTGCTGTTTTTTTTGCTGTCATCTACCTTTTCTTGCAGTTGTCTACCTTTTCTAACAGTCATCTACCTTTTCTTTGCTATCATCTACCCTTTTTCTTGCTGTCATCTACCTTTTCTTGCTGTCATCTACCTTTTCGCGCTGTCATCTACCTTTTTTTGCTGTCATCTACCTTCTCTTGTAGTCATCTACCCTTTTTCGCTGTCATTTACCTTCTCTTGCTGTCATCTACCTTTTCTAGCAGTCATCTACCTTCCTTGCTGTCATCTACCTTCTCTTGCTTTTTTCTTTTCTCCGGTCTCTAGTTCACAGGTACAAGACTGAGAACCATGCCAGTCTAGCCAGCAGCTTGAGAGAATCCGGCTTTCAGGCCCAGGTTCTCTCCACAGAGGTTGGAGCAACGGGTTTGGGGCTCCTCAGCCTATGACCTTACGACACAGTTCGGGATTCCAGGTAAGAAGAGGACTAGAACCCTGAAGGCAATGGCAGAGGCAGCCGAAAAGAGTTCCAGCCGGATCTGGTCGAGGAGGAACAAAAGTTTCCCAACTCAGATCAGGTGTCCTGTTAGCAGTGGGGTATGACATCTGTGTAAACAGGCACGCCTTGAGGCGCCAACCCCCATCCAACAGTTGTGGGTTCGAATCCCGACAGCGCCAGGACAAAAAAAAAGAGAAAGGTTTGCAGTAGAAAGGATCTGGGAGTCATGACCTGATATGCGGCCGGCCCCCTGAGAGTGTACGGAGTTCAGTGCCGAAACACTTGTCTGAGAGGGGGGGGGGGGGGGGGGGGGGGCTTCTCCGAAGACCTTCAGCTGTCAAAGCTCTCCCTACAGTTTTCCCCCAGGGACAACATGCCGTCTTTTTTCTTTGTTGTTACTGTAACCTGGCGACTAGGTGGTGAAAGCATGCACACTGTCCATAAGGCGATATACTAGCTATTGAAGCTACAAAGTCTGTTTGCACGTGTGGTTTTTCAATTTTTTTTTCTTAAATTTATCTATTTATTCATTTATCATTAATGTATGAATGTATGTTAGCATGTAAGTACGTATGTATGTCTGTTTGTATGTATGTATGTATGTACGTACGTGCGTATGTATGTATGCATATGTGTGTGTGTGTGTGTGTGTGTGTGTGTGTGTGTGTGTGTGTGTGTGTGTGTGTGTGTGTGTGTGTGTGTGTGTGTGTGTGTGTGTGTATGTGTGTGTGTATGTTTTTTTTTTTTTTATCAGTTATCGTCTATTCATTATTCATCTATTTGTTTATTTATCGTTACATTCAATTGCTTTTGTTGTTCACGTTTTCTTTTCACTTTTTGAAAGAACATCTCAGAAATGAAGCTAATCAATTGTCTGACGCTCTCAAAACGGCTTAGTCTGATCTGTGCTAAGGATGTCGGTAAATTAGCTGCCACTTTATCCGCTAATTTGTAAATGTTGTCTCTGTTGTTCGTCCGTAGGATTCTGTTCGTTCGTTTCTTTTGCAGGGCTTGACTTTGTATTCCCGACTGTGTTGCCAGCTGTCAAGGCTGTAAACAGCAAAAGTGTGAAGTCTAATCACTGCTCTGTGTGTGTGTGTGTGTGTGTGTGTGTGTGTGTGTGTGTGTGTGTGTGTGTGCACGGCTATAAAAAATACAGGTCTAAAATCTGATCACTGCTCTCTCTCTCTCTCTCTTCCCTCTCTCATCTCTCTCTCTCTCTCTCTCTCTCTCTCTCTCTCTCTCCTCTCTCTCTCTCTCTCTCAGCGCACAGCTATTAACAATACAAAACCTGACACAACTGATAAAAATCTAAAGTCCAACCACTGTTTTCTCTCTTTGTCTGTCTGTCTCTTTCTATGTCTGTCTGTCTGTCTGTCTGTCTGTACTGTCTGTCTGTCTGTCTGTCTGTCTGTCTCTCTCTCTCTCTGCAAGAGTGTAAACAATAAAAGATCAATCTCTATTCTGTCTGTCTGTCTGTCTGTCTGTCTGTCTGTCTGTCTCTCTCTCTCTGCAAGGTTATAACTAATGAAATCCTAAAGTCTAATCTCTCTCTCTCTCTCTCTCTCTCTCTCTCTCTCTCTCTCTCTCTCTCTCTCTCTCTCTCTCTCTCTCTCTGCGTAGGTAACTGGAGATTTATAACAGGTAAAACTATATCTTCATTATACTCTTCTTCAAGATGTCCTCAACTGACGTTTTCAGAGAATGTTTCCTGGGTGAGGGGGCATGTTGTGTGTGTGTGTGTGTGTGTGTGTGTGTGTGTGTGTGTGTGTGTGTGTGTGTGTGTGTGTGTGTGGTGTGTTTGTGAGTGTATACGTGTGGCGTGTGTGTGTGTGTGTGTGTGTGTGTGTGTGTGTGTGTGTGTGTGTGTGTGTGTGTGTGTGTGTATACGTGTGTGTGTGGTGTGTGTATACGTGGTGTGTGTGTGTGTGTGTGTGTGTATGTGTGTGTGTTGTGTGTGTGTGTGTGTGTGTGTGTGTGTGTGTGTGTGTGTGTGTGTGTGTGTGTGTGTGTATACGTGTGTGTGTGTGTGTGTGTGTGTGTGTGTGTGTGTGTGTATACGTGTGTGTGTGTGTGTATATACGTGTGTGTGTGTGTGTATGTGTGTGTGTGTGTGTGTGTGTGTGTGTGTGTGTGTGTGTGTGTGTGGTGTGTGAGAGAGAGAGGAGGGACTAAGGAACTGCGTGGCAGGGACTGGGGGGGGGGGGGGGGAGGGGGGAGGGAGGGGGGGAGGAGGGAGGGGGGGGTTGAAGGGAGGAAACGGGAGTGGAGAGTCAGGATCGGGGACTGGGGGCTATGGAAGCGAATGAGTGAGTGTACTCAGATATGTTTTCACTACGCCCGCCCTCTCTGAAGGACTTCATTGCTGAATGGACAATAACCCATTTGTCATTGTCGTCCTCTCCTTTCCCTCCCTTCCCCCCCCCCCCCCCCTCCACACCCCACCTTCTCCACCCACTGTCCATCTCCACCACAAACCAGCCTTGCCTCCCTCCATCCCTCCTCTCATTTTCGCAGCTTTCACTTTCTACTCTTCCTCCTTCGTTTAGATGCGCTGCCATTGTGAGAAGGTAGGGGTGGGCGGGTGGGTGGGTGGGTGGGGGAGGAGGGAAGACGGAAAGAGAACATGGAGGGAAGGACGTGGTGGAGAGAGAAGGGAGGGTCGGGGGGGGGGGGGGGAGGGGGTTAGGAAGAGGAAGGAATTGGGTGGGCGGATGGGTGGGAAGTGTTTGTTTTTTTTTGTGTGTGAACTTACTTATTGTCTATCGAGGTCCTTTGACCTTTAAAAAAGCGTCTTGAGGGCTCGGGTGGAGGAAGGATGGGAGGGGGGTGGTGGTGGTGTGGAGGGGGGGGGGGGGGGGGGCGGTTGTGGAGGGGTGTGCCGGAAAACGCAGTAGGATGTTTGCGGGTGTGAATGTCACGTGATAGGTCTGTCGTCGTTGTGGTTACCAGCTGCACTGGGAGCTGCACGGCTGACTCTCTTTCTTCTTCTGTATGTTCGTCCTTCTTTTCGTTATGTTTGTTGTTCTTTTCATCCCTTCCCTGTCTCTTTCGGCTGTTTGCTCTTGTTCTTCTTCTTCTTCGTGTCGTTCTTGTTCTTCTATTTGTTGTTGTTGTTCTTCTTCTCCTCCCTCCTCCTCCTCCTCCTCTTCCTCCTCCTCCTCCTCCTCCTCCTCTTCCTCCTTGTTCGTCTTCTTCTTCTTCTTCTTCTTCTTCTTCTACTACTACTACTACTACTACCACTACTACTACTACTACTCCTTCCCCTCCTCTTCTCCTTCTCGTCCTCTTCCTCCTCCTTCTCCTCCTCCTCCTTCTCCTTCTTCTCCTCCTCTCCTCCTCCTTCTCCTCCCTCTCCTCCTCATCCTCGTGCTCCGTCCTCCTTCCTCCTCCTCCTCCTTCTTCTCCTCCTTCTTCTCCTCCTCTTCTCCTTCTTTTCCTCCTTCTCCTCTTTCTCCTTCTCCCCTCCCCCTTCTTCTCCTCCTCCTTCTTCTCCTTCTCCTCGTGCTTGTTCTCTTCTTCCTCCTCCCTCCCTCCTTCTTCTCCTCCTCCTTCCCTTCCTCCTCCTTCTCTTCCTTCTCTTTCTTCTGTGTTTTTGTCTCCTCCCCTCCTGTTTTTTTGTTTTCCTTCATTGCTATCCTTCCACTTGCTTTCCTTCTCCTCCCCCACTCCCTCCCCCCCCCCCTTTTTTTTTTTTCTTCCTCTAGATCCTCTTCCTCTTCCTTTCTTTTTTTTTTTTTTTTAATTTCTCTCTGTCTTTTTTTTTCTCTCTCTCTCTCTCCCTATGTTCCTTCTCCTCTATCAGCCAGTCGTCGATGACCTCCATGATGCGCTGAGCCGAGCCAATAACAACATGAATTGAATCCTCTTCCTCCTCCTCCTCCATCTCCTCCATTTTGCACCATCACCGCCGCCATCGCACCACCACCACCACCTCCTCTTCTCTTCTTCGTCATCCTCGTCCCTTTTTTTTCCCGCTCTTCTCTCCGTCACCCCCACCCCCTAAA
>JADBJO010000452.1:222891-237891 GCA_016801955.1 Conus betulinus
TTTTTTTTTTTGGTCCCTCTGTGTCCCTCTCTGTGTCTGTCTGTCTGTATATCTGTCTGTCTTCCCCACAGCACCACACCTCCCCTCTCTCTCTCTCTTCTTCTCTCTTTCCTCACTTTCTTCTCTCTCTCTTTCTCTCTCTGTTTCTGTCTGTCTTTCTCTCTTCTCTCTCTGTCTCTCTCTGTCTGTCTCTCTGTCTGTCTCCTCTCTCTCTCTCTCTCTCTCTCTCCCTCCCTCCATACCTCTCTCTCTCTCTCTCTCTCTGTCTCCCTGTCTCTCTTTCTGTCTCTCTCTATGTCTCTGTCCCTCTCTGTTTCTCTCTTGTTCTCTCTCTCTCCTTCTCTCTCTCTCTCTCTCTCTCTCTCTCTCTCTCTCTCTCTCTCTCTCTCTCTTTGTGTCTCTCTCTCAGAGCGAAATGACACTACTGGGGACAAGACAAACGACAGTAAGTCGTGTTGCCCTGTCAGCAGTTCCAGTTGGCTCTTTTGTCTTCCTGCATGGCGGAACAAACACTCACACTGCTTTTTGCCATCTGTTTTGATTATAGCTCCGGACAAAAATCACTCCATTGTGTGTTTTATGTTTGGTTGCTTGCTGTGAAAATTTCAGACTGAACGCCGCTGCTTTTTATTTGTATTTGTATTCTGTGCGCGCAAAACGGGGAGCGCACACACGTGATGTGTGTGTGTGTGTGTGTGTGTGTGTGGTGTGGTGTGTGTGTGTGTGTGTGTGTGTGTGCGTGCGTGTTTGTTTTATGTGTGGTGTGTGTGTGTGTGTGTGTGTGTGTGTGTGTGTGTGTGTTTATGTGTGTGTGTGTGTGTGGTGTGTGTGTGTGGTGTGTGTGTGTGTGTGTGTGTGTGTGTGTGTGTGTGTGTGTGTGTTTGTTGTGTGTGTGTTGTGTGTGTGTGTGTGTGTGTGTGTGTGTGGTGTGTGTGTGTGTGTGGTGTGTGCGCGCGCGCGTTCATGCATAAAAGTAAAGTGTGAATATATATGCACGCGCGTACACGTGCCCACGTGCATTCATGCGCGTCGTATGCTTCTTACAAATAGGATAAGTTCATATTGTTCACAAACCAGCCGCCGTGGCGAAGTGCTTAGCGTTCGCGGACTCCCGGCTGGGAGGTCAGAGGTTCGATTCCCATCGGAGCCAAGTGGGGATTTTCTGCCCCAACCAGCTCCTACCCAGAGTTGAGTTTGCTACAGGGCTCAGTTGGGAAGACTGGGATCACACAGTCGAGTTTCATCCACTTAATGGATGCGTCTCTGACAATGTTGCTCAAATTTCCTGACCAACACTGCAGGTGTTTGTGTCTCTCGGGCCTGGTTGACGCCGGGATATATTATGAAAGTAAGCGTAGAATACCGCCCTGTCATGCAGTCTCAGACTAGAATGGAAATCCGTAGCATCGTTTTCATCATCGTCATTCTTCTTATCCGATCAGCATTAACAAATAAAAGTCTCAAATTTCTCTGGTTCTCTATGTCCTGCTCTCATGGTGACCTCAGTTTCGATGTCCTCTCCACGTCTGTGGGCCTTGGTTTGATTCCGTTGGGGTCACCGGTATCGGAAACCCCATGGGGACTGCCGCTGGACGGATTAGGTGGCACCCTCCGGAGGGGGGAGAGTTCACTCACACCGGCTCCGCGACTAAGCAATTATTGTCGTCAGTAGGGGGCTTAGTAGGTGGTGTCCCCTGCGTATGTTGGATCAGAACAGGCGCCACTGAACACTACCGAAGTGACTCGGCAGCAGTGCAGTGTCTCCTCCGGTGGGTTGCCTCTTGACGTCTTGACATTGACTGCTCCCTGTGATTGCCGATGCCGGGGCTGCGGCGGGCGGGTCGGACCGGGCTGTGGCTGTGGATGGGGGTGTCGGAATGAGCGGCGTGGGTTCAATGTCACTGAGGTGGCACTGAAGATGGGACAGCAAATAAAAACAAAACAAAACAAAAAAAAGGGGGAAAGAAAAAAGAAAGAAAAAAGAGATAAAAAAAAAAAAAAGAAAAGAAAACCATTTCTTTCAGAGCACGGCAATCTCACGCAGCTAATTTACTCTCAAAACGTAAACGGCTGAAATGGGAAACGGGTGACCAGAATAAAACAAAAAAAAACAAAAACAAAAAAAAAAAAAAAAGCGCGAATCGGAACGCACCCGAACTCACAGCCAATGAGTGAGCAGTGACGTCAGGGCTGAGTGCTCAGCCGGAAGGAGAAGTGGTGCGCTGTGTGTCTGAAACCACCAGCAGATCTGCTGGGTGTCTGAAAACGGGAGAAAAAATACCTGTATATATAGAGGTAGACGGGCAGTTTATCATGTCACACAGTGAAGGATCGACCAACATTTTCAATAGATTATTCGAGTCATTTGCTTTTATGTTGTTGTTGTTGTTGTTGTTATTATTATTATTATCATTATTATTATTATTACTACTACTACTACTACTGCTACTATTATTATCATTATTCTTATTATTCATTGTTGTTGTTGTTGTCGTTATTGTTGCCGTTACTATTATTACTATTGCTATTATTGTTGTCGTTGTTGTTTTGCTGTTGTTGCTGCTGTTGTTGTATTGTTATTGTTACTACTATTATCATTATATTATTATTATCGTCGTTATCATCATCATTATTATTATTATCATTATTATTGTTGTTGTTGTTGTTTCACTATATTATCATTACAAACAGCAGCAGCAACAGCATTATTATTATTACTATTATTATAATTATCATCATCAGAACATCTATATAGTGCCCATCCTCTGTTAGACACCCGAGCTCTAAGTGCTTAACAAACAACACTTTCCTTAACACGAGGGGCTGCCTACCCGGGTAGAGCCGACTGAAGAGCTGCCTGCTGGCGCTACATGCAGTGGTCTCCCTTTTCATTCAGTCTAAAAATCAATCAGTTGGTCAATCTTTTATTTCTTTCAATTTTCCATCTCCGGAGAGGGCATGCTATGTGTCTTCGTATCATCCATACCAGTAGCCAAAGTGGCCTTCTCCTCCGAAAGCTGGTGATGAGATTTTATAATGTGAGCAAGACGTTATGCACTCGTCCACACCACAGTATAAAGTCTCATTCGAAGGCCTTTTCGGGGGAAACGGAGTCAGAATCATTGTTAACTCCGAGGGGAAGATCCTCCCGTACTGAAACAGCGCGGCGCAGATTCGAACCCGCGATCCTAGGATCGCCAGAATCACGAGTCCGAAGCTCTACCCACAGAGTGATTCCGTACGTTTAAAATGTAAATCATGCTTTCTTCCTCATCGTGAAAGCCATTTCTACGGGCTGGCACGCCCACTTGCGGCAGAACCTGTAGAAAATTGAGAGTTTCTTTTAGTGCTTTCAAATAACTTTCGTCATGCCTCTTTCTAATATAACTAACAGGCAGCTGGAGAGATGTCTTTACTTACGCACACGTACACACACGCACGCGCGCACGCATACACCACACACACACGCACGCACACACACACACACACACACACACACACACACACACACACACACACACACATACACACACGCGCTTGTGTGTATGTGTGTGTGTGTGTGTGTGTGTGTGTGTGTGTGTGTGTGTGTGTGTGTGTGTGTGTGTGAAAGACAGTTTTAGTGTGTATGTACGTTTTCTCTTATGCTGATATGAATCGTCTCTGTTCTTGTCATATTCAGTTCTATATTGTATAATAGCGCCCGTATGTTAGTATCCTTAGTCCCTGAAGAAAAAAAAAAAAAAGCCCAGAAGGCAAAAAAACGTCTCCTTGCTGAGCTGTACCCTTACCCTTGGGAATAACGATGATCAGTCAATTAATCTCTGTCTCTCTCTCTCTCTCTCTCTCTCTCCCCTCTCTCTCTCTCTCACACACACACACACACACACACACACACACACACACACACACACACACATATATATATATATATATATATATATATATATATATATATATATCACGAACAATATAAAAATGTCCTTTAAAAAATCTAAAAAAAAAAAAAAAAAAAAAAAAAAAAAGCTCAACCGTCTAGGGAGCAACATCTGTTAAAAAATGTCATTAAAATGAAGTATTTAAAGCCTTTTAAATACTCCATTTTTATAACATTTTTTTAACAATATATATATATATATAGATGTTGCTCCCCAAGGGGTTGAGCACTTTAAGAATTTTATTAGGCATTTTAGCGGTATTTTATATATATATATATATATATAGAGAGAGAGAGAGAGAGAGAGAGAGAGAGAGAGACAGAGACGAGAGAGACAGAGACAGAGAGACAGAGGACACACAGACAGACGGACAGGAGAGAGAGAGAGAGAGAGAGAGAGAGAGAGAGAGAGAGAGAGAGAGAGAGAGAGAGAGAGAGAGAGGCGCATTCACAATTGTTGCAGCACAAATTGTCCCCGGCAATATGGCGACATTACCGGTAGGCCTACATTTTGTAGCCGGTACAGTTGACTTGTTGTTGTAGTTGTTGTTGATAATGATGATGATGATGATGTCGTAGAGAGCAGAACAAACGTCGTTTTCCTCAGGACACACGAATCCTCACTTAATGAGAGAGAAGGAGGAGGATAATAAGAAGAAGAAGAAGAAAGAAGAAGAAGAAGAAGAAGAAGAAGAAGAAGAAGAAGAAAAGATAACCGACACAGTCGTCACACTGCTAACGGGGCAGATGAGAAGTGCGTAACGATAAGTTCAACCTCCCACAGACATCCAGCCATACACTCACAGATACACACAGATTCCATGGAAATTATTAAAAGAACATTTCGTTAATAAAAAAAAAAAAAAAAAAAAGAAAGAAAATACGTTGATGATAATGATGATAGATGATGACGATTGACATACGAATAAGATTTAGGTTTAACAACAACAACAACAACAACAACGACAACAACAACATCAAAGAAAAAAAACACAACGATGATGATAACGATGACAGATGATGACGACTGAGATACGAATATGATTTAAATTTAAAAAATGAAAATAAAAAGAAAGAAAACACGATGATGATGATAATAACGATGATGATGATGATGATGATGATGATGATGATGATGATGATGATGATGATGATGATGATGCCTGAGATACGCATAAGATTGACGGCCAAACACTGTGATTCACATTCACTCTTTCTGTCCCATGGTCACTTCCACCAACCGTTTCGTGACTGTGTGTGTGTGTGCTTGCGGATAGACACTACCTGGGTGCAGCAATGTTCACTTATCTGGTTTCGGCAGCACTGGAACACTTTGCTCCTCTTTCTGCTCGGCCGTGACTGGTAGCTCGTTGTCTTGATAGATGTGACACTTGAGTTCGAAGGTTCAAAGGTCTGCATCACAATGATAATTGCATACATGAATTCACATACACGCGCGCAGGAGCGCGCGCGAACGCACGCACGCGCGCACGCGTGCACGCATACACATACGCACGCACGCATGCACGCACACATGCAGGCACCCATGCACGCACGCACGCACGCACGCACGCACGCACGCACGCACGCACACACACACACACACACACACACACACACACACACACACACATACACACACGCCTTTTCACATTGTTTCTTTGCTGGAAAAGCTGAACAAGAAGAAGAAATCGATCACTGAAGACACATTACTGAATATTCGTCCACTTTTACCACTGTTCTTCACTTGTAAATTCCTTTCTTATCAAATCCTGCACGATGACGAACTATGGATGGACATCACGGGGAATAATAATCAACAGCCAGAATATTTCAAGCATCATGACACGGTGTTGGCTAAATTAGTATTGATAATGCATATCCTGAAACTGAAAACAAAACACACGAAGGAAAAAAAAAGAAGAACACACACACACACACACACACACACACACACCACACACACACACACACACACACACACACACGGTCAATAAAGCTGGGATTTCCTAAGATCCTCCACCTAAAGGCGCATCACTTCCAGGTCGAGATTCAAGTGGTAGCCAGACACATAGCAACTGAAGCCACTGCTGCTGCCGCTGCTACTGTTAATTTGTCTGCCACCGCCACTGTCAGAGTTACCTGAACCAAACGAAACGACGCATTTCGACCTCTCGGGTCTTCTTCGGGCAAAAAAACAGACAACATTTAGGACAATGAAAACGAAGAAAGAAACCACTTATCTTCTCATATTCGGCGCAAAATGGCTGTTTTCATTATCCTTAATGTTGTTTGTTTTTGCCGGAAGAAGACCCAAGAGGTCGAAACGCATTGTGCTTTGTCCTGTAATCTGTTTGGCTGTATCGTCTGGCGGAACTAATACCGTTTCTTCGTAAAAAATTTGCTTCACTTTCCGCCCTTAGTCACCTCGTTTCGAAACAGACAAAAGGAACTCCAGATCAGCTGTATCAATGACAGGAAGAGGTAGATACGAAGACAAAGGAGAATGATTAGCTTTACCTGCGTTCTGCTCGGGGAAAGAAGGAATCTAGCTCCAGGTGTCACAGTACATGTGGCACCAGATCTTGAAGGTCACCGCATACACGACATGAAAAGGGAAGGAAAGAAAGAAACAGGAGAAAGAAAATACGGACCACAATTTCTTTTATTCCTACAAAGAAATGTGAAAATGGAGCAATCGAACTAATGTCCCTAAGATGCAGAGAGCATGTGCACTGTCCGTTACTCAACCCCCGCCTCAGAGTCAAATAACTTTGTAGGTTCAAAGGAACACGGACCACATTGTAATCGTCAAAGTGTACACTTGTGTATGGAGTGGAGACAATCTTGATAATAAAACAAATGAAGTGGAAAAAATACGGCTTTTTTGTTTGTTTTGTTTTGTTTTGTTTTTTTTTTTGTTTGTTTGTTGTTGTTGTTTTTTTGGTCGTTGAATAGAATAGTAATAAGTGGGACAATCAGCTTCCAACATAGACATCCGCATCATTAGCCCAGTGTTGTAACTAGTTGATCTGATAGGCCAGTCTGACAAGGAAGGCTACCTTTACATTCATAACCCTGACACCTCAGGTGTTCAAGCCAACTTCTGCGATTTTCGAACGTAAAACAAATCATTTCCACACAATGAGCCCGTAATTAGAAGAGTCGGACGGAGAATCTTAATGACTAATCAATGAATAACCCATTGGCCTTATTTTTTTTTCTTCAGGCTGTGACGGGGTGAGTGGTGCAACCGAATCTGGCGGTGTGTGTCACAACTAAGAACTGTGTTTTTATCTGCTCTTGTGAGACATCCGTCATTCTCTCTCACTACACTACTTTATTCAGCTGTGGAAAAATGCGGTATGTTTTATTTCACACAGCCAATGTCAATGGTCTACAGAAACATTTCAACCAGGCTTTTTTTCTGACCAAAATTAAAGAAAACAAAATAAACAAAACTAATTTAAACGAAACCCGAGCATTTAATTTGAAAACAATTCAAATGAAGCGGCTCGAGAAATTTGATGTTGAATGAAGGTTCGAATAGGAGATGTTCCTTTTACGACAGTGTCATTCATTTAAGTAATGTAATAATAGTAATAATGATAATAATGATGATGATGATGATGATGACGATAAATATTACTAATAATAATGATAATGATGATGATTATGATAATAATGATGATAACGATAATAATAATAATAATGATGATAATTTTGATAACAATTATTATCATTATCATAATGATGTATGCCAACGTCTCAAACATACCTGCATTCGCAACGTCCCTGTCATGGTGTGAGCACATTCTTCCTTGGTTCCCGAAAACAACGTTGAGTGCACAGAAAACAGAAGCAGATCAGATATGCGTCAGACTGAGCCGAGGTCTGATCAACGCTTTACACAATGGATCACAATCAAGGCACTGTACTCACAGGCTCTTCCCCCGCGATAAATTCGATCAATTATAGTTGCTTGGATCCTCACAATCAAGGCATTGTGATAAATACACTTTGTTGCTGTTTTTCTTTGTTTGAATCCGGTTTAAAGGTTCAGCTGGTCGAAGAAAAACAGACATTTAAACAAGCACACGGGATCTTTCATTACATTCAAACAGGTGGGACTAGTAATACTTTTATTCTAAATCAGGCTTGGTCGGAATAGAAGCTTGACAATGATAAAGCAGCAATTATCGTTTGTAATGCTTCAGATTTCTCTCTTCAGCCATTTCAGCAAATCCAGTTTGTGATTCTACTCATTTACTCTCTCTCTCTCTCTCTCTCTCTCTCTCTCTCTCTCTCTCTCTCTCTCTCTCTCTCTCTCTCTCTCTCTCTCTCTCTTTTCCCCACCCCTGTTCCCCATCCACTCTCTTACCCTCTCTCTTACTCACACACACACACACACACACACACACACACACACACACACACACACACACACACACACATACACACACACATGCGCGCACACATTCTGTGGTATGAGTGTGTGTGTTTGTGTGTGTGTGTGTGTGTGTGTGTGTGTGTGTGTGTGTGTGTGTGTGTGTGTGTGTGTGTGTGTGTGTGTGTGTGTGTGTGTGTGAAGGGAGCGGGGTTGGCAAGTGGAGGGTAGGACTGGGATGGATGGTGGGAGGGTTCAAAGACAGACAGACAAACAGACAGACAGACAGACAAACAGAGAGCAGTACTCAATGCGACATTGCCAAGGACAGTTCCCAGGGAAAGGGGAGGGGGGACGAGCCACAGTCACCATAGCACCGTCCAGAACAATCAGGAATTCTTGAAACAAGCAGGAGCCCACCTTGCCCACCACGTTCCTTTAAGGACAAGCTGAGGTCCTGATACCTCCCAAGAGAATGTGAGGACCTGGATTCCCCCTACACGCCAGTCCCCCGCCTTGCCAGGACTCGACGCCAGTGGCTCCTGTGCCATCTGCATCCCTGTCCCAAGAAGGTTGACATCATGCCGTGGAAGAGACAAGGGTCAGCCATTTACAAACGTGTCCGTTTGCTGGGAACCATGGCTCTTGATCCAAGACAGTGTAGACGTATATGAGCGACTGACTTAAGTACAGCCGTTCACCCTGTTGCGGAGTAACTCCAGCGTGGGTTCCTTACGGCGAAATCCCTCGATGGACGTGCAAACGAAGGTGAGTAAGGTGAAGGTGATGATTAGGACCGCGCTTGGTCGCATGCCTCCTCCACCTGGACCAGTCTGGAACCAGTCTGGAACTCTCCCAGGAGCGTCATCACTTCCAGACACGTCAGTCAGACCCCAGGTAGCACAGGCGTTATGTAGGAGGGTAGAATCATGTACAGAAATACAAACTGCAAGCCGTATCTCCCTCTGTTCGTCCCTTATCCTGGAACCTCTCCTCTCCATCTTTCCCCGCCCCCCCCCCCCCTCCTGTCCCCCTTCCCATCTCCTTCCCTCTCATCTGTCCCTCCCCCCCCCCTTCCTCCCCCTTCATCCCTCCCTCCATGTCCCTTTGTGATCCCCCGTCCGCCATCCCACGTCCCTTTCTGAACCGTGCCATGTTTTCACCCCCTGAACCGCCTCACTGTCCCTACGTCACCGCCTCTCTTTCTTTTTTCATTTTTCTCTCTTTTTCTTTTTTTTTTTTCTCTTATCTGTCCCATCTTCTGTGCCCCTCAGTGGCAGTGCACCCACGCCGCTCATTCCGACACCCCGTCCACAGCCACAGCCTGGTCAGTCCCGCCGCAGAACCGGCTCCGGCAATCCACAGGGAGCAGTCAATGTCAAGTCGTCAAGAGGCAACCCACCGGAGGAGACACTGCACTGCTGCCGAGTCACTTCGGTGGTGTTCAGTGGCGCCTGTTCTGATCCAACACACGCAGGACACCACCTACTAAACCCCCTACTGACGACAATAATTGCTTAGTCGCGGAGCCGGCGTGAGTGAGCTCTCCCTCCGGAGGGCGCCACCACGTCCGTCCAACGACTCGCCAATACCCCGACAGAACTAAGCCAAGCCACAGACGTGGAGTGGACATCGAAACTGAGGTCACCACCAGAGAGCAGGACATAAAGGGCCACAGAGTTTGATATTGTTTTTATGCTGATCGATGAGAATGAGGATGATTAAGATGATGCTACGGATTTCCATTCCGGTCTGAGACTGCATGGCAGGGCTGTACTCTACGCTTACTTTCGTGATGTATCCCGGCGTCAACCAGGCCCGAGAGATACAGACACCTGCAGTGTTGGTCAGGAACTTTGCAACATTGTCAGAGACGCATCCATTAAGTAGATGAAACTCGACTGTGTGGTCCCAGTCTTCCCAACTGAGCGTAGCAAAGTCAACTCTGGGTAGAAGCCGGTCAGAGCAGAAAAATCCCACATGACTCTGATGGGAATCGAACCCACGACCTCTCAGCCGGGAGTCCGCGACGCTAACCACTTAGCACGACGGCTGGTAACGTCACCTTTTCTCTCTCTCTCCCCCCCCCCCCCTCCCTTCCCCTCTTCCCACTGCACTTCCACTGCATCAAGTAGAGGTGGCCATGCCATAAGCAATAGCCATGCGGATGATGGTCATTTTCCCAACTATTGTTGTCTCCTTCCACCAGAGCTGCCCACGTGGCTATCGCTTGTGGTGTGGCCACCTTTCTGGTCAGCTGATGTCATCCTTTCCATCATGCGCCATCACTGCCAGGTAACGTCACTTTGGGTGTGGTCATCCGCCGCTCATTGCTCAAAGGCTCACCCGCCGCTAGTCCACGGTGCAGCTCAGAGTTCTGGTCGTAGTGTCACCACACTGTACATACAAAGGATGATGAATAACTCCTACGGAGAATGTGTGCCAGTTTAGAAAACCATTCATCAGAACAATCTCAGGTGAACCCCGAAATGTGAAAAAAATGACTCAAAAAGAATCATCCCGTACACACATCAAATATGCATCAAGATGCTGTCCAAATTCCATACACTCAAAAAGAATCATCCCGTACACATCAATATGCACTCCAAGATGCTGTCAAATTCCATACACAAGAAATTAGACAAATCAGTTATCGTGGGAGCAAGATTACCCAACTTGTTTGTTACTGGCAAATCAAAATTAAAGCTAGCGTCTGCCCAGACATCCGCGAACTTTACGTCTGAGAGGATCAAGGTAACCTTACAGTGTAGGAACACCAGAAACGCCAGCACAAGACAGAAATCAAGATGGAGATGGATCCCCCAAGAATGAGACGGAGGTGCACCGTGGGTTTTTTTTTTTTTTTTTTTTGGTTTGTTTTTTTTGTTTTTTTGTTTTCCCTCTCCTCCCCCCCTTGTTGTTGCTGTTGTTGTTGGTGGTGTGTGTTGTTGTTGTTGTTGTTGCGAATTTCCAAGGCCAGGTAACGATGGACATACTTTCATCAGATGTTTCTGCATGATTGCACTTCTTCAATCAAAGTGGACAATTATGATAAATGTACAGTTTATCCGACAGTTTTTATCCCACGCTGACGAGGATGAGGATCTTGTCGATTGATGTGTTTCCCATTCCACACACCTCATCAGAGCGAGTGTTCCATGGAATTTAAAATGACTGTCGTCGCGTTTGGAGGGGTTCAAATTCCTCAGTCATCATTTTAAATTCAGGCTTGTCACCCTTGCAAGAAACACTCATGAAAGAGAATGGAAACTGTTGACAATTTCTGGCTTTAACACCCTTCTGCGTCAGAAATCACCACTCAGAATGGATTCGCAAGCATAGTCTCTCTGAACCTGCACAGAAAATGAAATACGCCTCATAAACTTCTTCGTCCTGTCTCTTTCATCCGGGGATTTCACTGCATACTCTCCCATTGATAAAACGTTTGCCCGATAAGTCACAGTTTTTGGCGGAGTATTGTTTTGTGCAGTTTTTTTTTTTTTTATCATGACTGCTGATTTTTGTGATGTCTGAAGAAGAAGACATACAGTCGAAAACCATTTGTCTGTTTGGAAGTATGTATTAAACAGGCATTACCTCGAGCCTTGTTTTTTTTGTTTGTTTGTTTGTTTTTTTTTTGTTTTGTTTTGTTTTGTTTTTTGCTTATTTGTGTTTTTCTTGTTTTTCCCACAGAGCTCCCCTCAGGAATCTTTCCACTGTGTTTGATATGAGAGCTCTCCAACCTATTTCTCTGTTGCAGTCTAGTACGCTGTCATCTTTAGATTTGTCGGTGTGCCACTTTGACTGGACAGCGTGCGACTATCTACATGGGTGCAACCATTTCCCAAATATTTGCGTCATCTGACCTTAAGTAAATGGTAATCTCTCTTAGGATGTTTCAACTTCAAACAGGCTGTTTGGGAATATTTTGCAACTAAAATCAGAATGGATATGTAGAACAGGGTCTTCAGTTCCGGTGACAATTGAACACCACGATCTTTGTTGTTTTGAAATGTGATAAATATACGTTGCCCAGAACGACAAGTAAGCTACATTTCTACATGTCCCTTGATTCCACCAAACCTGCCGGAAATTAAGAACGAGAGGAAAAGCGCCCAGCAGATGGTGTTTCATTCGACACTTCCAATAGACGAACTGACAACTCCAAGCCAAATTCCGCTGTTCAGACGTAGAACGTATACAAATGCTTGTCCAAACTGACACCTAAGATATTCAGCAAAAAATTAGGGAGGATCATCTAGCAACTGACCATTGCTCCCATCGTTCACCACATCAAACCGACAGATGCTTTGATAACCTAGAAACAAGATGTGCTGAATCTACTGATCTTAACACTTGAAACTAGTTTAACGTGTCACAGCAGTGTCTTAGAATTTCAGATTAATTAAACCTCAAACAGGGGTGAAAAAAAAGTCCTGCAGTTTCACTTTGGGCAGTCGCGAAATGTATAACTCGCCTTTCAATCTGACTGAACTGAAATCTTACCTTCAAACACGTCATTGCTATTTAAAGGCCCAGACGACATCCGTTACAATCTGCTATCTTTCAGAAAACTATCTCCAGACAGACCTCAATTTATACACAGCCTATCGGAACACCTGGATCTTCTTTTCTTCATATCGGGGAGCCCTGTTATACCCATTCCTAGCTCTGACAAAGACTGAACAAAGCCATCTGCATTCTGCATGGCGATAGACAAAATGGTCGACTCGCGCCTGATGTTGAAATTAGATACTGACGGCCTCAACGCCAAAGGAGAGAGCGGTTTCCATGAGCATGACAGTGCACTCGACCATTTTGTGTCTGAAAGAATGCAGCCTGGAACTCATTTCCAAAACACAACATGCCATGGCCTTTTTTTTTAATCCGATGAGCTAAGGAACCACATGGGAAATTTGGCATTCTGTCTGACTTGAATGATTTGGATTTCAATAGCCATCTAACTGTATTTTTAGAACTTTTCAGTAAACATCACTTTCATGAACAGGAGCTGGGTGTTAACGAGGGTGTCATCCAGTCTCCTGCACTTTTTTTTACCATTAAAAAAATGGTATCGTCAGGGTTATTCCACAGTTCTGAATCCTCACGGTTTGTCGACGATTTTGCTTTCCACGCCACTGGAAGAAAACTTTGGCGGCCCTCCCAACGCCGGCCAAAGTAGTCTCCAGGGGTTTGCAGACAACAACGGCTCCACATTTTCTACAGCCAAAAGTCAGTGTGTCCCTATGCACAATTTCAGAGAACTCTATCTGACCCCCCAAAATTCAATAGGAAATTCTAAACTTCTAGCTGTCAAAGAAGTTGAATTTCTTGAGATAGCCTACTGTCTAAAATCAGTCTTACGTATCCACATTCGGAGTCTAAACATTTTCTGCTGAAACAACCTAAACACCACCCGCGTGGTGGCTCGTACAGTGTGTGAAAAAGCAGTCCTTGTCTGGACAGAGCCTTCGTCAATGCAAAGTTAGGCGATGGTTGGGGGTTTACAGATGGATGTTCGTACCAGAATGAGATCGTCCCCCATCCACCACCAAGGGTTTGGACTCTCCTGGGAGTTCAGAACCTCCTTTGGGTATAGTCTCCATGCAGAGACCGGAGAACCTGTCCTCACAAGTTGCAGACTGAAGGTCATTGCTACTCTGAGCTGTCCTTAGAACATGGAGCCACTCCCTTTTCAATCCAGAATATTCTGAACGAACTTCAAAATAAAACTTTCGTTCACATTGTCTGTGTGAATTTGAGATCTGCCCAATCTCCATCACGCAGGTATTGATGTCTGGCTGATTTCCGCTATGTGCAAATTTCAAGACAGCCACACCATGGATGCTTGAAACTCCGTCAATTTGTTTTGACGTTGTCTCCTACGAAAAAAAAAAAACGTTAAAACTACACAAACTTACCACGTAAAGAATTTCCAAACCCCTAAAAATTAGGTTGATTAAACTGAACTGCCTGCAGCTAACAGCGAGATAATAATTCACTGAAACTTAAAAAAGATAGCTGACAACACGACTTAATATATCAGCAATACAGAAAACACTCACAGATCGTTAACATTTGCAAGTCCTTTGAAAGACTGAATATGCAAAACCTTCTTAGCACGGGTACAGAAAAAAAATGCACCAAATGTCCTTTTGAGCTACAAAACATACACCAGTCAAAAACTTCGAAAGTAATAGAATGGCAAAGGATATAGAATATCACTGGGATAGTACAGTTGACTGAAAGAGAAAACAAAATAAAGAATGGACCAAAGGTGATCTGAGCATCCGTGATAGAATGCTTGTTCTTCGCACATTCCTCATGAGCCACTTTGTTTCCATCATGCCGTCTTTTCCAAAAGAAAATATGAATAGCATATAGCAGCCATTGATTTTTATTCAGCTTGATTATACCAGATTTGGGACGAAACGTAACGGATGTGAGGGTATACAGACGGATTGGACTCAACGAGTTGAGGCAAAACGTGGTTGTGTGAAACGTGACTGAGGTAAACTAACCGAATCGAAGGTGAATGGGCTGAACGCGGTGCGTCGGGGAAGAACATCACACAGCCAGACAGGACGTATGTCCTGATTGGACCACCTTGAAACTGCTACACTCCCATCAACATGAACGGTGACACACTCTATCAATAAGCCCGTGCGTGTAGCCACAG
>JADBJO010000452.1:242891-255391 GCA_016801955.1 Conus betulinus
ATCAAACTATAAATGTCTTTCGCCGTGTCACAAATGTTCATTTCTTTTCTTGTAAAATAACAAGAATGTTCATTTCAATTCATACAATCACCAGATTTTAAAAGGAATATTTTTTTCCCCAAAAGATTCAACTACTTCAATACATGTAAAGGGAAGATTTTCACACACTCTTGTTTACCAACATACAACTATTCAATGTTCATATCAAGAGTGAATTAAATACTCATCCACATCAAAATCAAAACCACCATATAGAAGATATGTAAAGTCTCTGTCGCTCACTCTGGGCGCTTATTATTCATAGCATCAAAACTCCTCCCTCTTCTCGCAAACCACATCAAACCTTTTTTCATCATGAAGTTCATAAACAATTAAGTCACAGAATAAACAAAATCTTTTACTTCTGAAGACCACTTCCTTTAACAATCACTTCATGTTTTCCGACAGCATTTCGTTTTGTTACCCTATCCAGTCATAGGACAACAGAACACAGCAAGTACCTTCCTTTTCTAAACCAAACCTTCACAAGTGCACTGAGGAAGTTTCAGTTGCTCCTAAACGGGAATACAGTTTCGGTTTGCTAACAAATAAATATTGAATGATAAATACCTGACTGCCACAAAAAAACAGCTGGGTCCTTCTCCGGCCTTCTGGAATGCTGCGGAGCCGGAATCACTGCAGAGACTGCCTAACCGGTTCAGCTCACCCGGCTTTAACGGTGCGCAGGTGAGTAGCAGTCAGGTAAACTTTTCAACCGGCTTCCGGAGGTCTACCTTCCGGTTAGCACGGTTGCATGAAAATTTGTGACCGGACGGGAAACGGTCCGTCACAGTGTGTGTGTGTGTTTGTGTGTGTGTGTGTGTGTGTGTGTGAAATCGCGTTTGGTTTTTAAGTGGGTGACACTTCATACTTACAGACAAGTGCTTTTTTTTTCATTCTAGCAATAAAGATTCTTTTCTTTCAAATTAACGGTTCACCAGAATGAAACAACTCTGGGCACAACACTTCATTCACACAACGCAGTGTATTTGAGTCATACTTGACAAGCCAAAATACAGTTGTTTATTTCTTGACAGTACAGAAAATGCATAGGACCTCTTGTCGAACCAAAAAACAACCAAATTCGAAAACATAACAACAAAACAAACAACCGACAAAGTAACAGACAATATAGAAAATGTTCATGAATTTTAGGAGGAAACGTGCAAGCGCTGGTCAATTTAGCACTGATGTGCGCACCCTAGTGTTTTTGGTACACTCGCAAACTCATACATAAAAAAAATGATGGCTGAAAAAGCATAAATAGATCACACTAGTGTTTGTGGTACACTCGCAAACTCATACATAAAAAAATGATGGCTGAAAAAGCATAAATAGATTAAATACGTTGAAACTGAGATTTTGCATTTATAACAGGCAAGTTTGCTTTTTTAAGACACGTTTAGGCTCATCAATTTTATCAACACTCTTCAACTTTAAAGTACCAGACTGTTCTCATCCAAATGTCCACGTGGACTCAGAGTATTTCCATGTGTAGGTTTTCTGGAATTTCAGCCTTGGCCGAGTTCAGATTTTGGCGTGCGCTCTTCGGGTGCTGAAACCTGTTCTGGTCCCAGACTGGTCTGGCTCTGGAATGTCATCGGTTGGTTGATGGCCTACGATCATTGCCATGCTCTTCTCTGAAAGGTCAGCACAGACATCACTGCGTGGCCTCCTTTTTTTTCAACTGAAGGCGTTCTATGTTCAGAGAACGCTTTTAGTTTCATTCTTAGGAAACCGTTTTATTTTCAGAAATGATTCACGATTTTAAAGAAAATCAATATATTTTTGCACTGATTTTTGTCTCAGTTGTTTCTGCAGCTTCTTTTTTTTCGACTTTAGTATTGACAGTTACTAATGAGAATTAGGGGATCTGGGCTGTCATTGCATTGAGGGTGAGATTAACGTCCTATCGGCTGAGGCCCTTAGGACAAGGTTCCTGCAGACATAGGTCTGCATATTTGTGGCAACTGCTGTCGCCTGGCAGTAGTGGGTAGTTTCAATGGGGGTCGTCGCATTTGTCTCTCAGAGCTCGTGTTCCTCTTGAACATTGGCTCAATTCTGGTCGTCATCTTCTTGAATGTTGGTTCAAGTTTGTGGAATTCGTCTTGAACGTTGGTTCAGTTTCAGGTTCTTGGTCGACCGACGATGGGCGTCGGTGTGTGTTGCCTGCTGTCCCCCAAACATCAGGCTGTCTTCAGGACCACCGGGCGGCCTTCTTTATGCTCGGGTGGCGATGGTCCTGTGCAGCGTGAGGCCGCCTCAAGGAGTGAGCAGGACGAAAGTCGCTGGAGCGTTCATGAGTCCCTAAAACTTGGTGGGCACTCGCTGACTGCAGCCGAGAGGGCAATTTTTCAGCCCAGCCCCATAAGGAGTGCCCCCATGACTGTCACCCCACAAAACAGCACGGTATTCCAGGCCACGGTAGTCGCAGTCAGGCAGCGCTCCTTCGCCGATCGCCCCACATCTCCAGGAGCCGTCCCCCCGGCGACACAGGCTAGACCCGCCGTCACCCACATGGCTGGAAGGTTGTCTGCGCCGCCCGACACTGATCTCTCACCTCAGTGTCCCTCACAGGAAAGCTGCCACCTCTCCCCTGGCGTCCGCTGCTAAGCCCACACTCGCAGTGGTCCGTCCGTGATCGTGAGCTGTCATCTCACCTGTTGGTATTCATAGTTACGGATCGGATTTTATGATTTGGAACTGATGTCCCAGCAGAGAAACGAGCATGCCGCAAACAGCGAGCAGCCTCTGCTTCTTCCCAGTCGTCCTGCTTCGTCTGCACCAACTGCAACAGAGACTGTCACTCCAGAACTGGGTTGCACAGCCACACCAGGCGCTGTTCACAACCCTAGCAGAAACCTCACTTGGCGCATCAAGCATTGTCCTCCGGGACTGCATTACCAACAACAACAAGATGGGATCCTATCACTTGGAACGGACATCTCACCTGTTGGTATTCATAGTTACGAATCGATTTTATGATTTGGAACTGACATCTCAACCGTTTGGTGTTCGTAGCCAATGATTGGATTTCATGATTGGGGTTTTCATTTCAACCGTTGGTATTCATAATCACTGATGGGATTCTGTAATTTGGGGTGACATCTCCACCGTTGGTGTTCATGTCAATGATGGGATTGTAATATTTAGGGCTGTCCTCTCAACCATTGGTATTCATAATCACTGATGGGATTCTGTAATTTGGGGTGACATCTCCACCGTTGGTGTTCATGTCAATGATGGGATTGTAATATTTAGGGCTGTCCTCTCAACCATTGGTATTCATAATCACTGATGGGATTCTGTATTTGGGGTGACATCTCCACCGTTGGTGTTCATGTCAATGATGGGATTGTAATATTAGGGCTGTCCTCTCAACCATTGGTATTCATAATCACGAACGGACTTTGGGTCCTCGACAGTGGGATGGAATTCTGTCGCCTCTGATACGTGAAAAGCGAAGTTGGCGTGTTCCCGATAGTACCCCTCCCCTCCTCTGTCCACCAGTCTGGCACAAAATAATGTGTACAAACTTGCATATGATTGAACCTCTCTGAACGTAGTTACACAAAAGATCACTGAAGTAGGATAAAGATCTCGTGTGATGGCGTATAGAAACGTAAATATCCAACAAATGGCAGAGTAGCTGAATGAAGAGAAAGAAAATGTGCTGCTGAGATGGACAACAGGTCATCAACATTGTTCTGTTTCATACGAGGACATTGTCGTGGATTTAGATCATAGTGATCAATTCCAACGTTATTGTTCTCGGTGCGATGCAGACTTCCGGGCTAAAGCTGCCAGAGTTATCCACCTTGCCCTACATTCCACCTTACCTGTCACTGCCGTCATTTCAAGGTCTGGACATTTTCTTTAAAAACTATATTGGTCCACTTCTTATTCCGCCTGTAAACACTGGCATCCTCCTGTTTATCTGTTCTTTGATGATGCCGGCCAGTTCATCCTCTGTCTGTAAAGGCTGGCATCCCCAGGTCTGTCAATTCGTAGCGGATGTTGTCCAACTCTTTCTATGTCATGTAATCCTGGCATTTCCAGACCTGGTCATTCTTGGACAGTGATGTCGACTTCTTTCCATGTCTGCAAGTCATGGCATCTCAAGATCTGTCTTTCTTTTGTGGCGTTGTCCAGTTCTTTCTATAGCTGGCAGGCCTGGCACCCGTTCTTTAAGTTTTTTTTTTTTTTGTGTGAATACTGGTATCTCCAGATCTATCCTTTCCTTGACGATGTTATCCACATGTTTTTTCTGCCTCTTGATGCACTGTTTCTATTCTTGTTCTTTCACTGATAAAGTTGGTCCTTTGCTTTCTCGTTCTCTCATTGTCGCCATCTGTATGCCTGTCTCTTCTTTGATGATATTTTCCCGTTCTTTCATTGCCTGCCTGTGTCGCCAATTCTAGGCCTCTTCCTTCTATGATGGCATTATCCAGTCCCGCCTCTGCCCGTCAGTGTTTTACTAATGCTGTGCCTTTCCTCTTTTTTTAAAATCGTTCAGTCTTTTCTCTGCTTGCTAATGACACCATCGCTATACCTGTCCGTTCTTTGATGATATTGACCCATTAGTTTCCTTGCCTATCGGTGTTTCCTCTTGAGGAATTCTCTAAATTTATGATAGTCTAACTCTTCCTTTCTTCCCCCACTTCCCACCCCCGGTTTTGTTTTTTTTTAACTTGTAAATGCTGGCATTTCCATGCTTATCTATTATTTGATTACATTTTGGTATGTCTCTTTCCTTGCCTTTATGTGCTGACATCCTCGGACTTTTCCTTCTCTGAGGGTCTTGTCACATCCTTTCCCTTAGTGTCGATGACGGCATCACCAGGCCTGTCCATTTCTTGATGGTGCTTGTCCACTTTTGGCTCAACCTGTCAGTGCCAGCATCTCCAGACCTGTCTATTTGTTGATTATATGACGATGATGATGATGATGATGATGATGATGATGATGATGATGACGATGACGATGACCATGATGATGGTGATGACGATGATAATGATGATGATGATGATGATGATGATGATGGTGGTGGTGGTGGTGGTGATGATGATGATAGTAATGGTGATGATGATGATGATGATGATGATGATGACGATGACGATGATGATGATGATGATGATGATGATGACCCAGTTCGTTCTCCAGAATTCTCTTCTGTGTTGTATTTGCACATTGTGGCTAAAATGTTTCATCAATACTGTTTCGAAGAGAATTTTCTGCGGGCTGGATCATGTCATCCAGCTTCGCCCAATACCGTTGATCTTCAGGCCTGACCAAGAGAGGGCGTGTAGCACTTGGTCTGAGAAGATCATGATCCTCTTGGCAGCATCTGCCGCCATCTCTGGCAGTCATGTCGTTGTCCTCATCGTCCCACGCCGTGACTCCTAAGGATGCTATGAAGGAAGTCTCGCTCTGCCAGGGATCCCCATAGCTCCATGTCATCAGTCGTGTGCAACGGGCCAGAGGCGTTGTAAGCCATCCATGGCGTTGTCCACGCAGGATGTTTTTTGTTTTCGGGCTGTCTCTCTACAGTCCACTGTTCACTGCGCCCTGTACAAAGGGCTCGGACAGAGAGTCCTGACCGTACCAAGCAAGCCGGGCAGAGCGCCGGACTAGTAATCTTGGTGATCCTGAGGTTGCGGGTTCGAATCTCCGCCGGGCCGTTTTGGTTGAGCAGGATTTTTTCCCTCGGAGTCATCACTGCTTCTGAGTCCATTTCCCCCAAAAGGTCCTTCATATGAGACTATAAACCGAGGTTCCGTGTACGAACGCACGCATAACATCTTGTTTACACGTAAAATTCTATCACCAACTTTCGGAAGAGAAGGTCAGATGGTATTGATGATACGTTACACATACCATGCACCCTGCGTGAAAAGCCGAAAAAATGAAGGAAGAAAACTGACAGAACTATATTGACTGAATGGCACAGGAAACGATAGGATGAAGCGTCAGCAGGCAGCTCTTCGGTCGGCTCTACCCAGGTAGGCAGCCCGTTGTGTAAACGAGAGCGTGGATTGTAAAGCGCTTAGAACTTGGTCTCTAACCAAGAGAGGCGCTACATAAGTACTCATTATAATACTAACAACAACAATAATGATAGTATACGATATGACAGGGAGCATAGAGTGCAGTCCTGACTTGTCCTCTCCGACCAGATTGGAACCACATGAAGTCAATAACAAACAAGTACGGTAACTCTTGCCCCCAGGAGGAAATAAATACACCCCCATACCACCAAACGAATGCTGCTTATGACCCCGAATCGCCTAGCAGAAATGACGTCACAGAGCACACAGAACAAACAAGGAGACGTTTCTTTCCGAAAAGAATGTTCCAAGTTTGCCTATATACCCTGTACCTGACACATCTACCCAGCAACAACAACTGCAGACATGAGCAAACACAAATTAACATTCAGTCAAGGCTGGTGCGACTTTCTTGATCTTCAATATAGTCAAACAAACACAGGGACGAATAGTAACAAATACAGATAACTTCGATTTGATTGGCATGAAAGGAAATCTTAAAAGAGGCAGGGAACAGCAAACAGTAAATAACAAACAAGTACGGTAACTCTTGCTCCCATGATGAAATGAGTGCACGCCCGTAACTCCAAACAAATGCTGTTTGCGGCATCGAATCGCCAGGCAGAAATTGACAACACAGAGCACACACAACAAACAAGGAGATACCCCCTAAAGAAGGATGTTCCAAGCTTGTGAATATACCCTGTACCTGACACGTCTACCTAGCAACAAGAACTGGAGAAATGAACAGACACAGATCAACGTTTATTCAAGGCTGGCCCAACCGTTTTCATCTTTTTCATCGTGAGTATAGTCAAACACAGACAAACAATAACCAATACAGGTGACCCCGGTTTGAATGGCATAAAAGGAAATCTTTCCATTGAGTCTGTGTCACCATTGCCATCCTTGTCGATTAGCATTTAAATAAAAAAAGATATTTCCAAAAACGAAAGAAAAAAAAACGACATTTACTCAGACAGTCGACGAAGACCTCTTCCATGAATCGGCTGAAGAAGCCATCAGTCCGACTGCTGACAGAAAACGCGGCACCCTGGCTTGCTTCGTCTGCCTCATGAGGCCTTTGCATGAAGGCGTCTAAGTCAGTCAGAGTGAGCTGTTCTAAACTCCCAGACACGGCTGCTGTTGCCATGGTCACCAGATCCTGAGGTCTGGGTGTTGAACGAGCGTGGTGGGCGAGGGCAGCTTCAGGTTCCTGGAGATGTTAGGCAGGCACACGTGATGAGCTCGACGGTGATGATGTCAGTGGTGGCCGTCAACGTCGTGTTCCTCTCCGTGCTCACCTGAACTGGCGCCCCCACTGTCGCTGTGTCTGTCTGCCAGTCTGATGGTCAGGGCTTGGGGAATGGGTGGATGGTGCTCCCTTAGTGTGTGTGTGTGTGTGTGTGTGTGTGTGTGTGTGTGTGTGTGTGTGTGTGTGTGTGTCTGTCTGTCTGTCTGTCTGTCTTTTTTTATGAGTCTCTCTACTTCCCTCTGTGGGTTAGATATCCATTACCAGGCCACTTGCCCATGAGGCGCCTGACCATTCCGGAGGTGCAGGTTCGACTCCGGACCACAGAAAGGCATCAAGAATCATGACCCGGATGTGGTTCTGCCCTCTTGGAATGGGTGAGTTCAGAAGCGAAATATACTGTATGAACTGAGGCTTCTTCTCCGAACACTACTCCTCAGAGTGTCTCTCTTACGACTCCTGAGCGGATCATGGAATAGCAGACTGGGAATAATCTGGAGAGCGTTCATAAAATATCGATGACGATAGGAAAAACCAGGTGTAGGCTCTGTGACATGGCTTTACTGTTTTCTGTTCTGAAAAAAAAATCGAAAGACGCTCTCGGGATTCACCGAAAGGAGAGATCATTACGAATCCATCGGCGCCACTTTCTTTGCTATTGGAGATATCTGCAATGGACTGTGAATAAAGAACAGCTGGAATTCTCGTGTGTCTGTAGAAGGGAATTCTCCACTGAGCAGCTTGAAGATCCGAGGGACGAAACCGGACTCTATGAAAACTCTGACGAATGAACCGTGGCGAGCTGCGCCAGCAGATGAGACGTCAGCAAACCAAAGACAAGAATCAACCCAAATTGCCAAGGAAATCTGCTCTGTCTACTCAGACGAGAAATTTGTACAGGCTCTCGATGTCTAACAGCAGAAACTCAACTTGTCAGTCCACACAAGGTTGATGCGCTGGTTGGGAAGAGATAATGGAACACAAACAGTCTAAATTTGGAGACTTTCTGTTTGCAACCTGTAGAGATGACTATGCATTTAAAAAAAACTGAATGTAAGACATTTTCGGAAAGATTAAAGGCCAGTGAGAGAAGCATAACATCCCGCAAAGAAAGAGGGGTCTTAGCAAAAGATGAAATATCAAAATTCAAATTTAAAAAAATGTACAGAAATATCTGGAATAGTTGAAAGTAAACCACGGTGCCCCTAGAGAGCAAAATTAGCAAGAAGAATAACCAAAAAACCCGACATTGCTTCTCCAGAAACTCTTCTTTCCAGTTCCACAGAAAACTATTCGTACAGCCCAAATCAGGGACACTCACAGTGGACAAACACAACTTTTGAACAACATCTCAGGAAAGCACATCCTGCTCTCAGAGCGAAGTACCACTTGAAATCCAAGGCTTCGTGCGGCATGCAGCACCAAAGAGAATCTTCAGTTACACAGCATCAATACTGAAGGAAGTAGTCAACAGGATTAAGAAAGCCAGAGCTTAATCATCGTCTGGATATCATGAAATACCCTGCCTGCCTGCTGTACAAGAAATGTCCCAGTGTCATTAGGTGGCTCTACAAACTGATACGATTAGAAAAGAAGAACTTGCAGATTAGCCATCAATGGATGAAAGCTCATGGAGATTACAATCCCAAAGATCAGAACTCGAGTGACATCAGCCAGTTCAGACAAGTGTTATTTCTGAACTTTGAGAGCAATCTTCGTTTCTGTAATGACAGTAAATTTGACTAAATACCTAAAAAAAAAATTGAGTTATTGGACATGTCGCACCAGAAAGGAGGCATCCCAAAAATGCCTGGCTGTGCAGTACACGCCAGTATGGTTTAGGAAATAATCCACAGAATTAAAGCAGAGAAAGAGACCACGAAGTGGCGTGGCTTGATCTGGCAAAAGCGTGTGGATCAGTTCTTCACAAGATGATTCAACTAATACGTGTCGCAAAAAACACCCAAGAAATTCTGAAAAAGTAATTCCATGGCTTCTTGGTGAGTTCGCCAAAGAAGACTAAACTGGAAATTTGCATAGAATAAATTGTGCAAATTTACCAGACTTAACCTGTCTATGTTGGCAGTGAAAGTCATCTTGCAAACAAGCCGAACAGGTTCAGCAGAAACGGATACCAAATGTCCCTTTGAAAAGCGTTCACGACAGCTCTATTTATCAGGGAGATTAAACACTTTAAATACCGGGCAATTAGACGAAGTAGTCGCTTCATCCAAGATGAGTTTCAAACCAAAGAATTCGCTGAACTTCTTCCTGCTGAAGGAAAAGTGATGGATCAGGTATGTTCATAGTAGTCAGCTGACAAAAGAACCGTTAAAAACCTTGAAAATGGTATGATTACTTCTTAAAAGACATCAAGGCGGGAAAAGAAGCAAAGCAAATGCCAGAAGAAATCTGCTCGTGATTGAGCTATGGCTTCACCGGCGAATACGAAGTCTGATGCCTGCAGTTCATGTTGATTGCAACGCCCTTCTGGTGTGTACCGATTTACGATATAAGCGCTAGTACAGTAGATTCAAAAGGAGCCAAAACAAACAAGTACATATAAGGAAATGGTTAAGTGCCCCACCAGCTCTCATTGACATGTCGCTTTACTGTCGCTTACGAGGCAAAGTTGAACCTACCCTAGAAGTCCATATCTGAGGAATACAAAGCGGGAAAACCAGGTTAGTACCCATGCTTGAAATTCAGAAGACAAGGTTGTGTGATATAATCCAGCCTGAGCTGAAGACTGGAAAGATCAAGAGGCAAGGATCACGCAGGACAACCACAAATCAGGGAAATAATGAAGCACGCACAACCCGACAGACGGGGCGTGAAATCAACAGAAATGAACAGTGGTCAAAGAAAAAAAAGGGAAAGCAAAAAGAGGTATAGCGATACAGGAGTTTAAGGAAGAAGAGAATGCCGAAAGAATCCACACGGCTGTCCAGCCACAACAGGGGTAGAAGACTACGTAATAAAGCACACTCCAAAAACGTCTCAGCTGAAATAAAACAGGGCACATGGCCTCTTTTTTTTTTTTTTTTAGCATCAACGTTGATCTCAGATTACTATTGTAAACTCCTGCCCTCGAATACAAACCTTGTGAAATGGCGAAAATGAGATGACCCTACGTGCCTGCTCTGACAAGGCAAACAAATAAAGGGAAATGTTCTAAGTTCATGCTAAGCAGCGCTTATCCAGCTTATCCAAGAAAGGAAAGCATGGAGGCACAACCAAGTACCACAGGAGATCGTTCATGCGGTTTGTATTGCATGAGAAAAAACACCAGGCCACCAGAAGAAGTTCCAGCAGTGATCTTCTACTTGGCTAGACGACACAATTTTATGGCCTGAAACAGTTGTGACGTCTAGCACATGGAAGCGGAATTCACTGCATGGAGTGAATGATTAGGAGTGCTCAGCAGACCTTCCACAATGCGAAAAGCATCCAGAGATCTTCAGGAAGAGCGGCATCAGACCGGATATGCCAGTCACTCAGCTTCATTTCTGATTGTGATGTGAACTCTCCGTGCCATGTGGAAACAACGGAGGATGCATCTGCAAGACTGAAATGTAGGCCGGGCTAGCCATCAGTTTGAGGGAATCCGGCTTCCAAGCCAAATCCCTGCCATAGAGACTGGAGCAAAGGGGAAGGGTGGCTGGTTCATCTCCATACAGTCATCTTTAAAACGGCTCTCGGTGTTTTGTTTGGTGGAAAGAAGACCAGAGCCGTAAACCATGAAAATAGCAGCTGAATAATGTTCCAGTTGAACCTGGTCGAACAGGGCTATAGTGAACTTTTCTTATACTTAGTTTCCCAGTTTAGTACAAGTGTCTTTCAGCATTGTGGTGAGGGCGACCTGTTCTGTAGGTGCCCCACCAGCCAGGAGTTGCAGGTTTGAATCACGGCAGTGCCCCCCCCCCCCCCCCCAAAAAAAAAAAAAAAAACAACAACAAACTTTATGACAGCATAATGGTATTTAGGAGTCATGACTTGGATGTCTTGGCCCCTTTTCGTGTAAAGAGTTCGGACTATGTATCTCTCTCTCTCTCTCTCTCTCTCTCTCTCTCTCTCTCTCTCTCTCTCTCTCTCCCCGCTGCTCAGTGATAAGAGGGCGAGACTCCTGTCCAGCTAGAACGTGTCCAATTCAACATCACCTGCTGTCACACCGAAAATACCTTCATTACAAAACTGCCTCGGTTGCAACAAAATCGCAATAGACATAAGTGCAGTCACTATTGCGACTCTGGTGCAGTCACAGGAGTTTTCTGTCAACGGGATTCACAGTGTTTCCTCGATGGTTTGCCGCATGACGACTGAATATTGATTGCTCCGTGCATGTGGACTGCCCGTGCTGAGACTGCGACACACGCCTGAGTGTGGCTGTGTAAGGTGAGCCGGCATGAGCGGCGAGGGACTAATGTCACTGAACGTGTGGAGAGGGGGAGGGTTTGGTGGTGGGGGGGGGGGGGGGGGGTGGGGGGGGGGGGGGGACACTGAAGATGGGATGGATAAATGCGGTCAGTAAAGAGATATAGAATGTGACCAATTGGGACCGGTAAAGGCACACCAAATGTGACGAATGCGATGGACAGGTTGAGCTGGCAAAAAGAAACATACTTCAAACGGCATATAACAAATAGAAAGGGCAAACTGGGTCAATAAAGAAACCACCATTTTTGAAAAACGGAGTCAGTAAAGAAATTTAGAATGTGACGAAAGGTGTCAGCAAATAAACCTAGAATGTAGTCGATAGGGAAATATGGCATGCAGTTAATGAGATGGATAAACGTGGGACAAATGGGTCAGTATGTATAAACCATTCAAGATCAGTCTCACACTCTAAGAACACTCCTCGGGTATTAAGATCGTCGTGTGACAGGCTCATTGATAATGCAGTGCGGGTGAATTTATAATGTGATAGTTTTTTTTTTTTTTTTTTAATTTTACGTAGCATACCTGTTTACAACAGCAGCAGGTAGAATGGGGGTGTATTTATACAGTAGCAGGCCTATTTATAATGTGGTGGTATATTTCATAACGAAGCGTGCCTGCATTTAAAACGTGAGGGATGTATTCACAGAGTCTGCACTTATAAGGTGGGGGGGGTGCATTTATAACGTAGCGCACTAACGTGAGAGGTACATTTACAACGTAGT
>JADBJO010000452.1:260391-267891 GCA_016801955.1 Conus betulinus
TTTTCCAGTGATTTTATAGTGTAATTTGTAAATTTACCACAATAAATAACAAGTATTTGGTGTCTGCTCAGACGGTGTCTTGATGTGGACTATTTTTCCTGGGAATTTTTCCTTAGTGGCGTTGCGTGTAATTTTCCATGTGAAGTGTTATGGGGTTCACCCTAATAAGAACTCAGCTGGAAGAGGAGAGAACTCACTGTTTTGCTCTGGGCAGGTTGGTTCCAGTGGCTTCCGTGACGTCATGGGTCCGTTTGCAGGTGTCTCCAAAGGGGCAGCATTCTTCATGGAAAGTGCTGGTGGTCCACATGAAAACCCTTGGAGTTCATCCCATTCGGGCCAGTTACCTGCCTCTGAGTTTCCTTCCCCTCTCTCCACGGTATCCCCTCACTCCTCCACCAGAGGTCGGACGAGTTCGGTGTCTCGGAATACATTGGCTAGATCAGACTGAACTGTCTGGGACATTCAGTGTGGAGATGACAAATACGGTCAGAATATGAAAAGATTGCGAAGATCAAAAGAACATAACTTCAGAAACAAAGATAGAGTTGCCCGCATTCCCGAGCAGGGCTGGATTTTAAAAGTAATGCGTTGAATTAACACGGACATTGGTGTGTCACATATAAATAAACAAAAAAAGGGGGACTTGAGAGGGTAAAATGGACAAAGAAATGTAAAAGAGTGTTCACAGGGATGAAGTCTGCCTCTCTTTAAAAAGAAAAAAGCAGACCGTGCTATATCATAGTATGCTCATTTGGCAACACAGTTTGACAGATCTTGAGAACGACGAATCCCATAATAAAGAAGGCGGGATATCTGTCAGTAGATATACCATAGCACAAAACAAACGAGAATTCCGGTTGTAAGTTTTCTTTCATGGTAGTCTACCTGACTGAACCGGAGGATCGTTTTTGAAAGCAAAAATAAAAAAAAATGATTAAAAATTGTGTGAACACAATTTCTCGTGATTGTAAAAGCAAATTGTACAGGACATAAGCTTTTTTGCTTTTTTTTTTTTTTTTTTTTTTTTGCTGTTTGGAATGCACGTAGTATGGTGTACATGTACAAGATGGCGCGCCGGCCGGAAGAAAAATGTTTTACCTGCACAGACTTGTTCACAGACTGTGAGATATTTGCACTGTCACATCTACGACGTGGGCAGCTGGTGAGACAGATGTCCGTTTTTGTTTGTTTGTTTTTCTCGTTCATATACAGTTTTAAGTAAGAATGCAAACCAGTTTATAGCTATAAGACTTACGCAACAACCATAAAAAGTTACATTTTTTATTTAGGTATATCTTAACATGAAAAATCGTGCATAATAACATTTACCTCTTCATAAACTGGTCGCTTAAGTTCAGTTTTATACTGAAACAAGTCACAAATTGAAATTAAGCAGTGACCTGAAAATTAAAGTTCGAATCATTTCAAATGAATTGAATGTCCCTCGGCACTTACAACGAAGCGGTTTCCACGCATCACCATTATTTTGCCTATCCCCGATTGGTGCTTGATCCTTGTGAAAACAGGAAAATCTACTTCAGCAATTGTTGTTTATATTGATGTGTAACTATTGTTCGTCACTGAACACCTGTATTGCTTGAACAGTGACTGTAATCGGCATTTCAGCGGATCAGATGACCAAGAATGGACAGAGAAGAACTCTCCGCCGTCACGTTGTTCATTTGGAATAAGAGGGGGACACTGCTCTCAACTTCTCTTGATCGCGACCAGCCAAAGACGTGAACGAAAATCACCCTGCATTGCACGTCTGCTTCTGAAAGGTGAGCTCGGTTCATTGCCATTATTATCGGCTTCGAAGTCTTTCATTTGTTGTTAGGAAATTTCAGAGTTTAATTTTGCATAGTGTTTTACTTCAGTCGTTCCCATAGTCTGTACTTTGTTGTCTAGATACCATACAAGGAGAAATCCCCACTCCGAATGAGTTTCTGAACATGATTTATCGTTTGCTTACGTCATCGACCCTGGTTGAATACAAATCGTTTGTATTATCACTGACAGTTCGCATCATCAACTCGGATCATCGATGTCAGGGCTTAACAATCATCTGCCAGACAGGTCAGTCTTTACCATTGTTTTCATATCAACGTCTCAGTTGGAGACACCATAATCGGTACGTAAGATTCACTTGCACTAAACTATAATTTTCTTCTTCTTCTTCTTCTTCTTCTTCTTCTTCTTCCTTTTACTTTTATTTCTTTTCCTTCTTTATGGTTAAGACCGTCACAGTATTTGCAATATCCGTAGGTCTGTATTGCCAAGACTTCATTCTAAAATGTATCGGGTTTTTTTTTGTTTGTTTGTTTGTTTCTTTTTTTTTTTTTCTTTTTTTTCTTTCTTTCTTTCTTTCTTTCTTTGTTTTTGTGTGTGTGTGTGTGTGTGGGGGGGGGGGGGGGTTGTTTCTTGTTTTGCATATCTTGCAAATAATCGATTATGATGAGAAATCGATCTACACCACAACAAACTTTCACACAAACTGATATAAAGATGCGTCAGTGCCACACCTGAAAATACAGCTGACCACACCGCTTTTTCTACTTTTCAGTCTTTAAAAGAAAGTTTTATATACATTCTTTATTGCTGTATGGAAACACGTCAGCCAAGAAATAATCAGAAAAAAAACAGAAAAGAAAGAAAAAAAGAAAAACAAACACGAACATTGACTCTTAACTTTGAGGTAGCCTCCCTCATTCTAAGAACAGATCGCTTGTAAGGAATCCGTATCTGTCTGTCCGTCTGTCTGTGGAGCTGTTAAGTCAGTAACAAAGCAGTAAGGTACAGATATCCCTTGATTCCCCAGAAGCTGCGACGTTTCAGTGTTCACACAACTGTCTTGGCTTGTGGGAATGATAAGCCGAATTCTATAAGGTACAGACCTAAGTCCCGGATACTGTGCCCTAGCGTGAATTACGGAGTTTCGTACTCTCTATAAATTCTGCTTAGAGAGATAACGGTGTTTTGTTCGTTTGCTGTTATTATACATCTCTTTTGTTTGTTTGTTTACCATACCAAACTGTAGCAAGTAATGACCAGTGTGTTTGCTGCTTTCAGCCGAATTTGGTAGCGAACACAGTTCTAAGACACATCCTGCTCCTTTCAGCCGAATTTGGTAGCGAACACAGTTCTAAGACACATCCTGCTCCTTTCAACTAAATTTGGTAGCGAACACAGTGGTAAGACACAACCTGCTCCTTTTAGCCGATTTTGGTAGCGAACACAGTGCTAAGATACATCCGACAAGCCTGTCGGCCGTGTCTTGTCCACCCATCAGCGTAAATAGCATCCACTTCCGTTCATTCAGGAGTTAACCACTTCATAAACAGGTTAAATAGGACAGGACAGCCAGACGTTCTCATAATAAATCTAATCTTAAATGTTAATTGCTTGCCAAGTCTGTGGCGAATGTCAGACTGATGGCACATGAAGCTACCACAAATTGAAATATACAGAAAGTAGTCAATGAAAAAATATAGAAAAACAAAAACAAAAAGAAAAATTGTCTGGAATCGAAAGAATATGGAGGGGATGGGGGTAAAGAGGGGTGAGATAGATCTCAGTAAATATCAGCGCGTGGGCTAGACAGTCCATAGATACACACCGCGGTCACCAAAGTGGGACTCAACTCTAAACCCTAAAGACAACTCCAGTAAAGGTATAGACCGTGTCTTGGACAGAACAAGAAACGAGACTGAAGCAATTATCAATGCGCGAACAATTCCATTGAACATACATCCGCAATGACCACAGGGTCAGTCGAAAGATATAAAAGAACATCTGAAATCATAACTCAGATCGTTTCGTTCGTCATATTAAGTTGTGAACAGATTCTAAGATATCAATATCAATTTGCATGATTAAAAAAAGGCCTTGGCCGATGATACACAACGAATAGAGATGTATTCTTATGGAATGTTTGGATAGTGTTTATTCTCAGGGTCGTGCGGAGGAAAGTGTCACACTGAGCACAAATGCATGCAAGCACTCAGCTCAGCATTCACTCCGTGCACACGCGGTCGCTCCAAACAGCCAGAAGGCGCACTACAGTAACTCTTCTTCTCCCCCTCCTCTCCGGGGAATACTTACTAAACGATAATCAACTTTACCATCATACACAACAGGTTTGTTTTCTAAAAATTATTTTCTATTCCTCCTCTCTCCAGTGGAGGTACAATCGCTCCACAGTTCCACTAGCTGGGACCAACTTTCAATTCATTATGCATAGTAATTCACAAGTACATCTTTACCGGTTTTTCTCCTCCTCACTAGAGAAACAATTTATACATTTTCCGAAGAAGAATCAAAGATGGCTTAAAATACAGAGACAGTATCTCAGTTCCGACCCAGGGGGACAATCAAAAATCATAGTGGGTCAACATGACAAACGCTTTCAAAGTTTTCTCACGACTGCCGCAGTCGTTGTCCTCTTCAATAGGTTCTCCAACTCTGGAGACAATTACAGGCTGCCACAGCACTGGAGCCCAAATACTTGTGCGACTGCCACAGTCGCCTATCCCGTTACTGGTGCTGCCACAGCACCGGGAAGGGCTGAAACACGAATGAAGTCCGTGTAAGTAATCTATTTCAAAATCTGAATAATGTTAAATTCTTTTTTTTTTTTTTTTCCTTTTCTTAACTCTCTCTCTTTTCTCTCCCCATCTGTCTATACCTCACTGGTAATGGTAGATTACAGGTGAATCTCGTTCTGCAGTTCCAAACAACTTGTCTGGTCAGTGTCCCCAAGCCATCTCCTTCCTATACCTTATTTTTCCTTCCTGCGCTCTTCCTGAGTAACATATTCAGTGAGTACTCATCTACCTCTGCGCATTACCAGCCCTTGGTTACTTGACCAATGGACAACGTCCGTCCATTTCCTGATCGATTCAACCAATAATCACCCTACGTTTATAGCCACCAGCGACACCGATCACACTGGTCAGGTCGCGTAAATTATCCTTTCTTTTACCTTTCCTTTTCCCTGCCTAGGGAAATGCTTTATATTAAATAAGGGCGTAAGCGACGGTACGTCGCATGTCGCCATGTGAGGCTACGTCACATGACAGGGAAGTGTCCGGCAGTTTCTTGGGGAAACCTACCAGCGCCTGATGGATCATTTCCGATGTGTTGATCACTCATTCCAGCCCTAAGTCGACAATGGATTATTTTGTTTCTTTTCTAGTGACTGGATGGAAAGAAGCGTCTGCAGAGGAAGATGGTGTTTTAGGTGATTAAGTGATTGGATTTACTCCACAGCAGGAGGGGGATGAACGAAGGGAAATAAGGATCTCTCTCTGTCTCTGTCTCTGTCTCTGTCTCTCTCTCTCTCTCTCTCTCTCTCTCTCTCTCTCTCACACACACACACACACACACACACACACACACACACACACACACACACACACACACACACACGCACGCACGCACGCACGCACGCACGCTCTCACTCTCTCTCTCTCTCTCTCTCTCTCTCTCTCTCTCTCTCTCTCTCTCTCTCTCACACACACACACACACACACACACACACACACGCACACACACATGTACGCACACACACACATACATACATACGCGCGCGCGCACGCACACACATTAGGAATCTGTATCTCACACACATAAACGCGCACGCGCGCACACATGCAGGCGTTCGATGACACCAGACACATCATTCAAGAGGTCTCCACGAATGATTTGCTGATATAGATTAACTGCTGTTGGTGCAGTACATTAAAACCACAAATGATTTGCTGATATAGATTAACTGCTGTTGGAGCAATACGTTAAAACCACAAATGATTTGCTGACATAGATTAACTGCTGTTGGTGCAGTACATTAAAACCACAAATGATTTGCTGATATAGATTAACTGCTGTTGGTGCAGTACATTAAAAGAAATAGGTCGGACAAGTATGTTGCATAATCTTGTGAAAGATGATTGTTTTAAGTCGTCGGTGCCACTCTCTCTCTCTCTCTCAAAATGCAAAATGCCAGTGTGTCCATCATTTTCCATGACCACTACCTTGCACAGCACCCGTGATAACCCCCAAGGCATCCACACACAACATTTTTGACTGATACCTGGGCAGTTATCACAGATGATATCAGAGAAATCAAAAAACTGACTAGTTATACGAATTATGTGTACATAGTGTTAATTCAGAGCCCTTCTGGTCAATTATGTGTTGGAACGAGCGAAGACAATGAATTAAACGGTACTCGGGTATTGTAGCATTGCTTTTTAACATGCCCATCCCATCCGCAGTTAGTTTGGAGTGACGCATAGATGTTTATGTTGATTTTGCGGCTCTGTTGTTTTATTCCTAAAGAGGAGATCATGAACCAGAATTTCCCTGTATACATTAAGAATTTCTGTCTGTAAATCGTAAAAGTTAACCTCGCATGCTTTATCCCCAAATTCTGGGCATGTTGCATCAGCTGGTGATACTTTTTGTCCACGTAATAAGATTTAATGTGGCAGGAGACATAGTTGTATCTACCTTCTGTAGATAACGTGATAAGATACAATGCTACAAACTGTCACCTAAATCAACGGTAGCCTAAGAACAGAGCCTTGTGGTGCACCCTGCGATTTTTTTTTCATCTTAGATTTTTCAGGGCACTGGCTTACAAAAAAAAAAAAATATATATATATATATATATATATATATATATATATATATATATATATATATATATGTATGTATATATATATATATATATAAAATATATATATATATAAACGCATTGTTGTCTTGACTTGCTGAATGTTGTTAACAAGCGAGATGCTATGTTCAAGCATGTCATTCTGAGTTACGGTCATATAGAAGGAGTGGTGTGGGGGGTGGGGTAATTACGTGAACACCAATGCACACCGTGCTCGTGCAATTTGCTATTATACCAGCATTTCAAAACAATTATCAAAAACATTTTCGTCATCGTGAAGCACAATCATTCAGCTTTGCAATCATTTACATGCATGAGCTGCTTTTTTTTTTTTGAAAAAAAAAACATTGATTTTTCTTACCCTTTTGTCTTTTAACCTAACCCATTTTCTCAAAGGTTGTACTTAAGTGAGCCTAAAACTATGAAAATCACTCAAAGCTAGAACCACCACGGCATAAAAGAAATGAACTGAAGTGGGGTACCAATACGGAAATTCGAGCTTTTTTCCAGACTATGTTTGACTTCGGTCTATATAACATTTTGTATGAATCTCTCTCTCTCTCTCTCTCTCTCTCTCTCTCTCTCTCTCTCTCTCTCTCTCTCTCTCTCTGCGTTTTTTTTTTTTATTTCCCATGGTTCAGTACCTTGATTAACTAGATCCACCTGTGTATCAGAACTGGTTATACCCTTTGTGTTATAGGTCGACTCTTTGAGATCGGCAATAATTTGTTTCAAACAGGTCTGCATATCATATAACTTCAGTATGGGGTTCATTTTGCGAAGACGTTAGCCATATAGATTTAATGAATAAAATTTCGAGGCTT
>JADBJO010000452.1:272891-295391 GCA_016801955.1 Conus betulinus
CTGAGGTAACGTTAGATGTAGAACCACGTTATGGGCATGCGTATATTGATTTCATACGAGCCTATGGGAAAAAGAAAAGAAAAGAAGGCATTATACTCGACGACTTTGACTAAGTCTTAACAGGTGATTGTTGTTTGTTGTAAGTATGCTATGAAAGTGAAGCACAGACGTTGGCTCGCTAGTGTTCAGTGCGCTGTTCGCTGAATTGGGAAGACGAGAGCCATAAAATAGAGCTTTTTTTTTTTTTGGGGGGGGGGGGGGTTCTCTGAGGGAACCTTTTGAACTGATTTTCTGGACCAACACTGCAGCTACTTGTAGCTCTCGGGCCTGGTTGACACCGGGCTATTCTGGAAGGAAGAGTCGAGTTCAACTCACTCACTTAGCCTCAGACCAAAAGGGAACCCCGTAGCATCATGCTGCCCTTGATTCTCAGATATGGATGTACATATAATGACCAAAATGAGCGAGGTGGGAGTAGAGACCATTCACAGGCTTGGAGGATGAGACGGCCAGCAAATGAATACAGAAATAGATGAATGGATAAAACAATCAAATATGGTCGACGTGAGGACGCTGTGCAGCTGATATCCTGCATGCGCTGGTACCGCGCTGAGCAGCACTGCCATAACTCCACAGCAGCAGGCGGAGTCTGCTCTGGCTGCTTTCCCCTTCTGGCCGCATAGTGACTACTTGTTGATTGGACACTCTAAGGATGTCGGCATTGAAGCAGACACAGGGCGATCCTGGTCTATGGAGATGTCAGTATATATCAGTGGCGTGGAACTAATACATCTGAGTCAGCGTAGAAGATAAGACCTGTCCTCTGCCGTGGCGAAGTGGTTAGCGTCGCAGATTCCGGCTGGGAGATTTTTGGGTCGATTCCCATCAGAGCCATTTATTTGTAGGATTTTTGTCTGTCCCGACCGGCTCCTACTCCGAGTTGGGTTTGCTACGAGCTTAGTTAGGAAGACAGGAACCACACAGTCGATGTCCAGCCTCTCAACGGATGCGTTTCCTGACCAGCACTGCAGATGTCTGTATCTGTCAGGCCTGGTTGGCGCCGGGATATGTTATGAAGCTAAGTGTAGAGTACAACCCTATCACAAAATCTCAGATCGGTATCGAACTCCATAGAATCATCTTGATCACTCTCATCCTCATCGATCAGCATTTAGACGAAAACTCTCCAATTTTGTGGAATTTCACGCCCTGCTCCCAGTTTCAATGTCCTGTCCACGTGCCTGCTCTTGATGAGTTAGTGTCGGGGTCGCCGGTGTTGCCAAGTTCATGGGGACTGTTGTTGGACAACCATGGTGGCCCCCTCCGGAGGGGGAAACACTCGCTCACACTGGCTCTGCGACACAAATCAATTATTGTCGTCGGAAGGAGACTTGATAGGTGGTATCATGAGTATGTTGGATCAGAACAGGAGCAACGGAATACCATCGAAGTGACCCGGCAGCGGCGCAGTGTCTCCTCTGGTGGGTTGCCTCATGACGACTTTACATTTACGTGTCCTTGTGAATTGCTGATGCCTTTTTTGCCGCTGAATAAGCCAGGCTGCGGCTGTGGACAGAAGTGGCACATAAGATAAGACACAGCAGCAACAAAGTAAAGATCACACTTGCACCCCAAACCCTAACCCTCAGCCTAAAAATGAGCTCATAGCTCTGTCAAGGAGTCGCTCAAGGCCAAGAAATGACACATACAAATTCCCCACAAGTTACTCGAACCCACGACGCCCCATCTCCTATCCCTCACCCCGATCATCTGCCCATAGACCGTAATGTTATCCACAAACTGCACCCCGGCTGCTGTAGTACACTGACTTTTCTTTAATCCCAAATTTTACAGCCGTATAGATACTCTCTTCTTCTTCTTCTTCTTCTTCTTCTTCTTCTTCTTCTTCTTCACTTCTTCTTCTTCTTCTTCTTTCTTCTTCTTCTTCTTTGCTGAAGAGTCACTGGGACATCTACACTACACGTAGAGCATTTACATGACGGATAACATCCACCAGACAAACCCCATTCATGTAGCGCACCATTAACTCCTGTCACATGTGGGAGAGCGCATGCCCCAAGTGGAAGCCATTCCCGCTTGCTTAGAAGACCATGCCTGATGCCTTTTTTGTTACTTCCTATAATTCTAGCCATCTTCACAAAATCTGATATATGTTACACTTCTTGGTTTTGAATCGATTTTTATACAGTCGTTTTCGTTTGCTGGAAGAAAAATGTCTTGACAACAGCAACAAACTGGTCGATATTTTATCTTGCAAAACGCCCAATTTAAAAAAAAGCACAACAGATAAAATGTCCGCCATTGCAAACACAAAAATACAGATCATGACGAAAACGATGAATGAGAAACACTTTCAACGATCCACTCTGTCGTTTTCCACTTGTTTCGATTCGATTCGAACTGTCAAATGATTAGGTCTCAAAATAAGTGAATACTGCAAGAACTGTGCGACTGAAAACAGATCGAGTGTACACGCGAGTAGGACAGGGTCAACGGAGAGACAAAAACAAAAAAGGTACAGTATTGGCCAAAAATGATACTAAATCTTGCTGGGGTTGGATTTCCACAGCTTGAAAACCCTCGTATCTACCCAGCAGTAAAGGGGTACTAGATTCAGGAAGAAAGATTTAAATAATATTCGAAGAAGAGAGACAGGTTCCTCCTTCCATTATACCGACCACAGACACGGTGAACCTCTGAAAGATAAAGGCCTTTACAGCCAGTAGATAAAGAGACTTCAGTCAACCTTTCAATCTTTAACCCTACTCCATGTCTCTCAAGCACTATTGGCTGCAAGCTGGCTGTGTAACTTGTGACAAGTATACCTGTATTGAACATCTTAAAGACATTGTGAGGGCGGGGAGCTATTTTTTTTCTGTGCTGATAAGCAACTTTGGGACTAATTTTTCCCCGATAGGACAGCTGTGGCTGTATGCTCAAATTGTGTCATACCTCTGGGGACACCTCTTTGAATTTTAGTTGTAACTGGTATCAAGTAATAAAGAGCTCGAACAGCGTCTGACCATGCTCTTGCTGCCAGTACCAGTAGGGAGAAGAACCTAAAGTTGCTTTTCTTGCATTCGTGATTTTACAAAAAGAGGGGTTTTTCATTGAAACACTGTTTTTCTATGGAGTGGACAACAGGTCACGCATATGATGACCACTCCACGTGGACCAGACAGAACATCACCCATGAAAATTTCTGACCGGGCGAAGTCTCTGGGTGACGTCACGGCCATGTTGTGGCAGGTGGTGCCCCCTGTGCTGCTGGTCTTCGGGACGTTCGGCAACGTGATGACGATGGTGGTGATGCAGAGGATGCGTGCTTCCAAGTCCATGGCCTGTCTGTCTCTGTACTTCACACTGCCCTGGCTGTGTCTGACCAGTGCGTGCTCCTCCTCCCTGCTGTGGTTCTGGGTGGACGTGATGTTCTCCTGGCCCCCTCCCTTTTCCACCTCCATCTCTTATGCTCGTTCCCAAATTTGCCTGGTGCTTGGCGGCGTGACGTCAGCGTGTTTTTGGTGGCGATGACGTATCAACGAGTGACGGCAGTGGTGGCGCCGCATCGCGTTAACATTCTGTGCACTGTCAGCAGAGGGAAGATCTTGGTGCTCATCGTGGTGATCGTAGGCTTTTGCCTTGAACCTGCATTTCCTGTTCACGTGGTCCTACTGGTCGGAGGAGAGGCAGTGCCAGTACCGAGAGAAGTTCATGCACGTGGTGGAGGTCTTGAGTGGCTGGACCTCGTCTGGGCGTCCATGATTCCCTTTCTGCTGCTGGCCTCTGGGAACTCCGTTCTGGTGTGGCAGGTGATCCGGTCCATTCGGCTTGCTGGGAAAATGAGAGTGACAGGAGACTGGCAGTCGGCGTCAGGAGCAGACAGCAAGGTGCACTCCATGACCACCACCCTCGTCCTGACCTCAACGCCTTCTTGGTGTTGACACTCCCCATCTGTATTTTAGATGTGTGCCTACAGATGACCTACACTGACCTTTCTGATGAAGATTTCCGGGCCATGACCAAACTGGGGAGGACAGTTGCTATGCTGTTGTGGATCACTTCTTGTGCGTCCAACTTTTATCTGTACTTGCTGAGTGGCAGCAAATTCAGGCAGGAAAGTAAACAGTATTTGTGTTGTCGCTACACTAAGCGGGTTGAATGATCAGCTTCATGACCCTGGATCATAATTTGCATTGAATATTACCCCCCCCCCAAAAAAAAAATCCTTTGCAGATCAAAGAATCTGCATCTGTTCGCTCTAATATATTTATGGGGAAAACAAAACATCAGCCTGATTTTGTGCTCATTTTTGAAAAGGGTTCCTTTATTTTGAGCGATCAATTTCTTTGGTCTAAAAACATCCTTGTCATGTTTTATTTCTTTTATACGTCAAGTTTTTGAGTCAATGAACTGACGTTGAAATGTAAAGTCTTCCAGGCCTGTCTCTGCAATAAAACTGGAGTGCAGTTTGAGCGATGCGAATATAGTACACTCACACTGGAAATGAAGTGTTCCAGAATTTCAAATAAATCCTTGGCCTCATCCTATGTACAAGACGAATACAAGCCAAGCGTCAGCCACAGTGGTGGTGGTGGCAGTATCAAGACTGGATAGGCCTGAAAATGTTTGACCATTCTTGTTGTCTTTCGCCTTTTCAATTTGATAGTGTGCTGTTTTCTGCATTTTAACCCATGCTGCAAAATGTCTCAGCGAATGTTAAATTTCCATTTAGATCCTTCGCAGGGAATTAATAAATGGCGCATGTTTTATCTGTAAAATGGGGGTCATTCCATAGATGGAAAGCTGATATTGTAAATGTGATTCATTTCAATGTCGGCATCGAAAGGAAGCGAATGCCTTCAGTGTTCTTTGTGTTGACTTGTGGACTTTCTTTCTTTGTCAGCCTGTTTGGTTTGTGTTTGTTCGTTTGTTTAATGTCCCCCATCCCACTGTATATCAACGGAGCTTGGGCACCGAGTTCACCAATTCCAGTTAGGCCTCTGCTGGGAGCCAGTGTGTCCTGAGAGCAGAGCACTTTTTTCTGCCTCAAAGCAAATATGCAGTGTGCTTTGCAGTGTGCTTTGCTTTTTTACGTAGAAATCCGGGCCCTAGCCGAGTGTTCCGATCTTGGGCGTTTCCCTCACTTATTATATTACCTTTATATGCTGAAATCTGTTCTGGTTCCAGGTTGGTTGGGTTTTTGGAATGTCATCAACCTCCGTTTCTGATATACAATCGTTTCCTCAAATTTTATCCTCTTTTTTTTGTATTGACTGTTACTCTACCATTTTGGCAGTGACACTTGACAGGAAAATAGGCTATTTTCATATAAGCCCGCTTGTTATTCCGCTGTGACCTATTGTGATGTGGGTCTGTGAGGCATTGTGCTGTCCTTGTAACTTATCAAAAAGTCGTGGCTTTCTTCTTGTCCTCACACTTGATTGTCATCAAAAAAAAATCTTTTGACACAGTGATGTATTTTTGTCCCGAAATTTGTACGACTTTTATCGTCTTACTTTGTTTTCTCGGTGCGTTTTACCTACCATAGGTTTCGTGTGTCGAATTTAATAATTTGTGTTCTGTTTCTTGGATTCAGTTGTATTACCTGCAAAGCCATTGAAATTAATAAGAAAAAGCATACGCATTTGGGGACTGAATTCCTCAAGTCCGGCTCCCTTATTAATTACAGAAAGACAGCAAAACAGTGAATATGTCTCAAAACGGACACACAACTATTCACAAACAACAGAAGGTTTAGAGAGTATTACACGGTTATGATCTTGCGCTTTTTGTCTGCCCATTAGTTCTTCTCGAAGAAAGTCGAGTGTCTCTATTTGTATGATTGGTTTTTGAGAATTTCAATAACTAGTGTCGTAATTTTCATCGCGTGCACTAAATTTGTGGTTGCTGAGTAAACTCGTGGGATTCTCCTTTCGGATTTGGGGGCCGTGTAATCTCAATCACTCCCGCTGGTCTTCATAATTACCTCATGGAATTTTCTGGAGTCTTTCTCATTCTTTCGAATCGTCACGACACCCCCGCACTACACTCCTCTCCTCGGCGGGTGAATAATAATGGAAGATTGGAGCTAGTTGCCCTCAACATTCTTCCCCTCTTCCCCTCCCCACTTCCCCCTCTCCTTCCCCCCCAATTCTAGGTCACTGACTGTCTACGCCACGTATTCGCCGGTCGCCCCCTCACCTCCTTATAATCAGGGGTTCGAAAATGATGTGAACAGATTTGCACTACGTGATTTGACATCTCTATGACACTAAGCAAGACGGTTACAAAAATATCAGGGAGTGGGTGTAATCCAGGTCTTGGTATCACCCTACTGGCTCTGGTAGAGTCTAAGAAATGTAAATAGCCCAAGGGGCGGACACCAATGTAGCATCAGGGTAAAGCTGGAACTGAAAACTATAAACATAGGGAGTACTGTCAAATCGGCCCGTGTTACTACCGAGCTCAACAGGTCAGTCGGCTTCTGTGAGAACATCTGATTAACTGATGACAAACTGTCTGTCTTGGTCGAGTGCCTCCTGACCGTCTTGGCCGCAAAGTGTTCTTCTGTTTCTTGAGGCGCTGACCAACGATCCCACCACAGGGCGTCTGTGTCCTCTGTCAGAAAACGAAAAGCCGCGAGCGCTCTACGCTTCCCGGCCCCGTCACGTATCATGACCTCCACTCGCGGGCCCCCAGTTTCTGGCTGCCCTTTCCACTGGTTCTCTTTTTTAAATTATAATATTTAAATCCTCTTTTATAACTAATTTATATAATCCCGGGGACCTCCGTGCTCTCCCTTCCCCCTCAGCTGAGCTCAGTCGCAGAAAGCATGTATGGCAACATGCGCTTGGGGCAGTAGCTCTCCTGAGGTCCCCCACTTCTGCTCCTGCAGTCGGCGTCCCGACCGTAAAGTCATGCTGCCCAGCAGAGAGAGGTGGTCCAGCCCAGTCCTACTATGATGGCGCCGTTCGCTGCATATCATTCTTCCAGAACTCGCTTCAGCTTTCCCGGTCTCCGCGCCTCTTGTGACCGTGTCTCGACGTATCCACATAATCGCACTCCCGCGTCCCCTGAGAAAGGTACCGGTAAAAGGTCTGGCCTCGCACATGCAAGGAGATCCCTACCGGCGCTGTCTCATGATGTAAGACATCGCTTCCTCTCTCAGATTCTGACCGTCTTCGTGGTTGCTGTTGATTTTTTCTGCCTCATCGTGTCCTTCTCGTTTTCTTCTTTCTTCAATAAGGTATCTGAAGAACGCTCCACGCGTGCAACACTTAATGTCGAAGACTGTGATCTACGCTGAAATCCTGATCCTGATTTTGTCGGTTCCTCCGCTCGCCTGCCTGCCAGGCATATATCGTGATTGGCGGGATCTGTGTCGTCATCACCCTCCAGCGTCGAATAGAACGAAGTGGGAACGACGAGAGGTCTTGTTTCTCTGGTCTAAACTTTCTAATCTAAATGTTGTCTCTTTCCTCCTCCTCTGGCCTTCTCTCTTGTTGGTCAATCTAAATTTCCGCCAGAGAACGATCATCATCCCGTTACGCCTCTCTGGGGATAGCAGCTTATATATATTATATATAATATATATATATATATATCTAACAACACACACACACCCGAAGACCACACACACCCACACCCACACACACACACGAAGGGAACGCTGTTTCGTCTCCATTCTCTTTTTTTGCATTTGCAAATATTGTTGGGGGGTGGTTGGAATAAAGTGGATTCCCATTAAAGTTATTTAAATAAATGTTTCCTTTGTTCGCGCGGGTGGGTCATCGTCGTTGAATTGCGGATTGTCCAAGTGGCGTCCCCAGGGTTCGTGGGGGGTCCCTGTCGTATCCCACTTTCCATCTTGTTAATTGTTTGGAATCTCGACCGGTCTCTTACATAGAGCCCTGCTATAGGCGCTGAAAATCGGGAAACTGAAGGTACACGGCTTTTATTGAGTTTCATCCACTTAATGGTAGCGTTTCAGAGAGAGTTAATTCAACGTTCTGCGCCTAATGCTTGCAAGTTCGCCTGTTTCTCTCTCCAGGCCTGCTGACGGCCTGGTATGAGTTAGAAACACAAAGTAAGGCAGAAAACATCGCTGTCGCGGGTTGCGGTCCTCTTTACCTCTCCTTACAGAATCTGGATCTCCATAGAGTCAGTTTGTCTACATTCATCAATTCATCATTTTCATCCCCATCGAATCAGAATTAAAAGGTCAAGAAAAGAAAAAGCAAAAAAGAAATTTCCGTCATTCAATCGACGAAGACCCTTCTCCGAACAGTCGCCGCGACGAAAACCATCCGACTGCTGGCAGAAAAAGCAGCCCGCTGTTTCGCTTCGTCGTCTGCCCCATGCATAGCATTGGCAACGGAGGTCAGATCTGCCATTTGCCATGGTCACCACTCCCCTGATGTCCTATAGTGTTGCGCGAAGCGAGCGTGGTGGACGAGGGCATCTAGCTAGCTTCAAGGTTCCTGGAGATGTTGACCGTGCCCAACCCGATGATATCTCCTAGATGACTCGACGTGATGATTCCCTGTGCTGGCCGTCAACGTCGTGTTTCCTCTCCCGTGCTCTCACCTGTAACTGGCTCCGTCCATTGATCCGCTGCGTTCATGCATTGACTGAGGAAATTGCTTCTCCTTTGATTTATGCCATTCCTTTTCTCCAATAGCTGTATGTGTGTGTGTGTGTGTGTGTTCGGGTGCGTCGTGGGGGGTGGGTGCGCGGCGGGCGGGTGCGGGGGGGGGGGGGGGGGGGGGTGGGGGGGGGGGGGTGTCTTTCTTTCTTCCCGTCGTTGTTTTTGGTTATCTTATTGTCTTTGCTAATTTTTTGCATTTTATTTGAATATGCTATTTCTGTAGGTTTACTTTTAACCCAGATTTTGGATGTGAAAAAAAACATTTCTCATATTACTCAAATTCACACCCTCTTAAAACAAAGCGTATGTCATGCGCTCGCGCGCGCGCGCACACCCACACACACACACCACACAATACAAAACACATAACTCTAACTACACTCACAATTTTAAAAGCAGACCCTACCCCACCTCATCACACACACCACATTTGGTTCTTGCACACACTGCCACTACACTAACGTGTGTGGATCGGACATCAACGCTCACATTCACCCACCACCACTCACAACGCCCCCACCACGCACCAACATACACACATATGTACAACCCACACACAAGCGGCATCTAGTCGCGCTTGCGCGCCAGCCGCGACGCTACACACTCACACACACACACTCCTACCCACACACCACACACACACACACACAACATCAGAGTCGTCAGTTTCCTTTTTCGTTTGTTCTGTCCATTAACCCTTTCTGATGCAAAGTAGCCATATAACTCCGGTCCGGTTAACGCCCGGGTTATCATAGAACGGTCTTGTGCAAACGCAGGTGTTTTGCGTTTTCAGTTCAGGAGATCATCATTCATAACAACGCTGTGTCTACCAACAATGGAAAATACCGCACAGCACAAAAACTTGCCTCGACTTGCAAAGCAAACCGCGCAATTAACTCTCAGGCCGAAGCTATTGCGTCTTTCAGTTGTAACCGGTCGTTATGTCCAAGGAATGGCAGCGTCTCCTCTTGTGGGTTTGCTTCCAACGGCTCTGGAATGATTGGAACTACGCTCCCTGTTGGCCGCAAGGTGTAGATGCCTTTATAATGGGCTTATGTTCGTGGATGATGATTACAGCAGCAACGTTGGGAGTGGCTTGCAGTCGAGGGCAGTGTTTGATAGGGGGAGGGGGCCATGGGAGGGGACGATTGCTTGGGGCTGTTGGGGGGGGTGGGGGGAGGGGCAGGGTGGTGGGGGGGGGGGGGGGGGGGGGGGGGGGTGGGGGGGGGTCGGGGCGGGATGGTAGGGTGGTAGGGGGGGGGGGGCGGGGGATAGGGTTGACGGCAATATGTAGGCAACCAAAAAAAAATAAAACAAGAGCAGCGAAACCCTAAACTTCAGTGGTGACGTATGACGGGATTGAAGTAGGGCGGTTGTGATTCGGTGCGCGTAGAAGGATGTCGAGTGAGGTATAATACGTGGGCGTGTGGCAGATAAAACGCTTATCAAAGTTGGATCTGTACCCATAGTAACCAAAAAACAAATAATAAAAAAAAAACGTGTAATCCGTTGTTACCGTCATATGGAAGCTACGGTAGTTGCTACCAAATATGTAGTTGATACCCTTTGAGTTTTCCATTCTGCTGTGGAGGTGTGATTAAAAGTTGATTTGAGCTATGTATTAATCAACATATGTTCTTTGTTTTGTTTAATTTATTTTCAGTTTGTTTTTTTTGTTGTTGTTGCTGACGTGGGGGGGGGTTATTTTGTTTTTAAGTTTTTTGGTTTTTTTGTTTATTATTTTTTTTTTTTTTTTGATTTATTCTTAAATTTTATTTTATTTTTTCTTTAGTTTTATTGTTTTTTATACATTTATTTGTGTACTTTATTTTTTTTTCTTTCTAATATGCATTGTTTTGTTTTTTTTTTTTTTTTTTTTATAAAATTTTTTTTTATTTTTTTTTTTTGAAATTTTTGAAGGGGGGGTCAGGAGGTTCTATTCCACCCTTGGTGGCATTGTGTTCTGAAAGCGACAAAAACTGCGGGGCGCGCGCGTGCGCGCGCGCGCGTGTGTGTGTTGTGTGTGTGCGCAGACAGCCCCGGGTCTGCAGCCACGCGCGGGCGTGCGCGTTCAGTGGCTTTAAAAAAGCTTGCACGTAATGACCGTTCTACCGTATCACATGATGCCCTGGGGGTGGTCTTTTTTGCAAAGAGTCTGTCGACGGGGGCCACTTGAAAGCACTGATGAGAACACACTGAAGAAAAAAAAAAAAAACAAAAGACAAAATGGGGGCCAACACAAAAACCCCGAGTCCATGCAATATGCGTATACCCACGCTGTTTCAAACATTTTGTCCTATTTTCTGTTTCTCCATAAACAGCAGAGTTTTCCTTTCATCCACATTCCTCCCCCCTGAGCTTCCACACCCCACTCTCTAATGGGGGGGGTCCTATCTTTCATACCCCCCACCCCCCACCCCCGGGGGGGGCCGTGGGGCGATACACCCCGCCCCTCGCCCTACACCCCTCTTTACTACTAGCCCACATGAACATCAATTCACCAGAAAGTAGTGAAACATTTTCTGTTCATATTGCGTTCCTGATAATTGTCTCTTGATATTGCAGCAGCATCCCCTCTCCTCCCCCCCGCCCCTCCTCCCCCCCCCTCCTACTCCCTTTCCGTCTGTCCTCAACCCCCTCCCTCTCCTCCCCGAGGGTCCCAACCGAAAATAAAATCGCTACAAAAGAAGAACAAATGTTTTCCTTTCGCAAGAACTAATCATTTTCCTTCTTATTCTGGGTCCGAGACATGAATCACATCAACAGTGACTTTTTTTTTGCAGCGATTTCGGACATGGAATTTGGAGTGAATGAGGACAATTATGTTCCCATCAGCCCTAGCACTTCCTTCAAAGAAGTACTTGTTCTGTGCCCAATTCGATGCTGAAGTCTGCAAAGTCGATTTCTTTTTTTTTTTTTTCTTTTGTTTTTTCTTTCTTTTTTTTTTTTTTTTGATGAAATTATTCCATTGTCGTTTCTCAGATTTGAGTCCGTAAGTGGTCGTTGTGCAGGTAGGTTTTTTTTTTGTTTTGGTTGGTTTTTGGGTTTGTTTGTTTTTTGTTGTGTTTCTTTTTCTCTTTTTTTTTTTTTTTTTCAGTTTTTGTGTTTTCCGTAGTTGTGGGTTCTTTTTTTTCAGTTTGGTTTTTTGTTGTTGTTCTTTTTCCTTTTTCAGTGCTGGGTCCAGAGTTGTCTTTGTTCTTCGGTTTGTCCAGTTATGCCTCTGATTTAATTTTGCAGTTATGACAATGTGATTAATAAAAAGGGATTAGGGGTGGGCCACATGGTTTTAAGGTGTGAAAAAAGGGAGATAGACGGTCTGGGGACCTGCCAGGTAGGGGTAAGATCAGCGCTATGTGTTTCAGTGTGACATTCATCAACAGGAACACACTTGGTTTATTTCATTTACTGTGAGAAAGTCAGGTTGGCCATCATTTTCAGACTGGGTTTTCAAGTACTGCACATTCACTCGCAAACAAACATAACACACTAGGGGGTGGGGCCTGGTAGAAAGGATGTGAAAACAATCTGTGGTAAGTTAGAGATACGGGTTCCAGGGTGACCGAATGGACAGGCAGGGTGTACGCCATCAGAACACTAGTTTATCAAGAAAGACCTCAGTGCACAAAAACACGATTTAGGTGTAAAGAACACACGAAGTGACAAATGATAGAATATGGTTTGTAGTAACACCAGAATCAGGACCGAGAACGATTGGGTTCGCGATGAGAACGAAGGTGGACAAAATGGATAGGGTCTTTACTAAAGAACACACAAATCTGATAGATATCTTGACTTACTGGAAACAAGAGACATGCGGTTAGTAAAGGAAACCAAACAACGAATGTGACAAATGAGATAGAGATATGGGGTTAGAAATAAAGAGAACATGGATAGGGTGAACAAATGGAGATAGAGATATGGGGTTAGTAAAGAAAACACACGAAGTGACAAATGAGATAGAGAAATAATGGGGTTTGTAAGAAACACCGAGGAGACAAATAGGATAGTGAGCCGATGGATCTTTAGTAAAGAAAACACCGAATGTAGACAAATAGGACAGAGATATGGTTAGTACAGTAAAGAACCAACGAATAGGTGGACAAATGAGATAGATTATGGGGTTAGTAAAGAAACAACGAATGTGACAAATGAGATATGGGGGTAGTAAAGAAACACCGAGGTGAGCAATATGGATAGGTGGGTTGGGTTTGTAAAGAAACAACGAATGTAGGACAATGAGATACAGCAATGTGGTTAGTAAAAAGAAACACCGAAGGTGATAACGAATGAGATAGGTGACAAATGATATAGAGATATGGGGTAGTTAAGAAACAACGAATGTTGACACATGACCGAATGTTGGGTTAGTAAAGAAACACCGAAGGTGATAAATGAGATAGAGATATGGGGTTAGTAAAGAAAACAACGAATGTTTTTGACAAATGAGATACAGCAATGTGGGTAGTAAAGAAACACCGAACAGGTGATAAATGAGATAGGTGACACAAATGAGATAGGAGTAAAGAAATTATGGACAATGGGGGTAGTAAAGAAACAACCGAAATGTGACAAATGAGATACAGCAATGTGGTTAGTAAAGAAACCCGAAGGCGAAGGTTGATACAAATGAGATAGGTGACACAATGAGATAGAGGACTAGTGGGGTTAGTAAAGAAAACAAACGAATGGTGACAAATGAGATACAGCAATGTGGTCAAGTAAAAGAAACACTGAAGGTGACAAATGAGATAGGTGACAAATGAGATAGGAGATATGGGTTAGTAAAGAAACACAGAAGGTGACAAATGAGACAGAGATATGGGGGTTAGTAAAGAAACACCGAAGGTGACAAATGAGACAGAGATATGGGGGTCAGTAAAGAAAACATGGAATGGTGACAAATGCAGTGGACAAATGTGGTCTGTACAGAAATACCAAATGCCATGAATGCAATGGACAAAGGGGCTGGTAATTAAAAAAAAACATCGACAGTAACAAATGGGATGGCAAAATGGTGTCAGAACAGAAACAATGAATGCGACAAATGGGGAGAACAACTGGGGGTCGGGTGAGAAAAACACAATGGCATGGATATATGGAGTGGGGTAAAGAAAAACCCAACCAATGATATGGAATAGGACATGGAATACCAACTATGGATGTTATAATGGAGGACACAAGAACACCAAATGGCATTGATATATGGAGTGGACAAAGAAACACCAAAGGACATGGATATATGGATGGGTGGATACAAATGAAACACAAATGACAGAAATCCGATATATGGAGTGGGAGTTTGTAAAAAAATACCAAATGACATGGATATATGGAGTGGACACAGAAACACCAAAATGACACTTGGGATATATGAGTGGTAAACTGGTGTTGGAAAAACACAAATGACATGGATGAAGTGGAGTTGGTTAAAGAAACACCAAATGACATTGATGGACTTGGGTTATGACGTGGACCAAATGACATGGATATATGGATGTGGAAGAAACACCAAAATGACTGGATATATGGAGTCGGTAAAGAAACACCAAATGACATGGATAACTGGGGTTGGTTAAAGAAAATCAACATCAAATGACATGGAATCTATGGAGTCGGTAAAAGAACCGCACCAAACGATATGGATAACTTGAGTCGGTAAGAAGAAACACCAAGTGACATGGATATATATGGGGGCCAGTCAAAATGACATGGATAAATGGGAATCGGTAACAAAATGAATAGAACATGGATACTGGGGTCGTGAAAAAAGAAGCGTAGAGTGTGACAATGGGATAGAAATTGGGACCATTAACGAAAAGAAAAGCACGCATGTGACAAATGTGGTTGATACACCAACACGAGGTGATATAGCCCTGATGTAGCCCCTCCTGTGAGACGTCAGGGTCTAAAAACAACTAGAATGAACTGGAATCCTGAATCCTAAACTGATGCGGTGCGCCCCCCCCCCCCCCCCCCTACTTGGTCCCCCCCCCCCCCCCCGTAAAGAAACACCCCCCCCCCCCCCCCCCCACCCCCCCCCCCCCCACCCCCCCCCCCACTAGGAAACCCCCCCCCCCCCCCCCCCCCCCCCCCGCCCCCCCCCGCAAACCCCCCCCCACCCCCCCCCCCCCCCCCACTCCCCCCCCCCCCCGTCCCCCCCTCCCCTCTCCCCCCCCCAGCCCGGCCCCCCCCCGCCCCCCCCCCCCCCCCGCCCCCCCCCCCCCCCCCCCCCCCCCCCCCCCCCCCCCCCTGAGGATCCTTGGTGCCCCCCCGGGCTAGAAAAACCCCCCCCATGCCCCCCCCCCCCCCCCCCCCCCCCCCCCCCCCCCCCCCCCCCCCCCCCCCTAAACTATTATTTTACGGCAAGGCCTGTTGTCCTCCCCCCACCCCCCCGACATTTTTTCTTTCCTTTTTTTTTTTCTTTTTTTTCTTTTTTTTTCTTTTTTGACTTTTTTCTCTTCCTTCTTCTTTTTTTTTTTTTTTTTTTTTTTTTTTTTTTTTTTTTTTTTTTTTTTTTCCTTCGTTTTTCTGCATTTCAAGTCTGTGAAACAGAATGTACTAGGCATGTTTAACAAAAACCGCTGGAATTGATATATGAATATGGTTAGGGTCCTCTATTCCATCGTGTTCAGTCCGTTACCTATAGTAAAATCTTGAAGAAAACGGTCTGGGAGAAAAAAAAAAGTGTTACAAGAAGTAACAAAAAACAAATTTATCCTTTTTATTTTTTATGTGAGAGGTAGGATGAAAATAGCTGTAACCCTCAATAAAAGATAATTTTGACTTAACTTGACTTGTTCGTAGATATAACAAATGTAAACATATACCGATATAACAAGATCCACACACACACAAATTTATAACAATGGAGCAGTGTGGACCAAAAAATGTAACAAACTGCAACAAGTGTTATCTCTTTCAACCATCTGCCTGCTGCGTTGTTACATTGTTCGTGACAAGTGTTGTTTTTGTTCCATTTTTGCGTCGTATCTATCACCGTGGTGGTGGCGAAAGGCAGGGGTAGTCAATATACTCCTGACAGAACTGTCCCTGTGAAAATCCCTTCCACGAAATTATCAACTGGTTCCGTAGACACTGAAAGTCTCTGATTCTGAGGACTTGGGATCGGGTTCAAAAAATCACAATCACAATGTACATGGCGGATTCACATTGGTCCCACATGAGAAATGAAACAGATGCCATCCATCTGAACCGCTTTTTCCCCTCTTCCCCCCTTTCTCCCCCCCCTCCCATTCCTTGGCCCATGTCTGACAGTTCACACACAAACACCAACACATGTCACACCACACAACACGCAACAACACACACAACACCAACACAACACCACACAGGGACAACACACACACCACACACACACACACCAGAACACACACACCAAACACACACGCACACGCTCTCCTGCTCGCTCTGTCTGGTCTGTCTGTCTGTCTGTCCTGTCTCCTCTCTCTCTCTCTCTCTCTCCTCTCTCTGACACAACACACACACACACACAACACAACACACATACACATAGAGTATACACACAACACACACCACCACACACACACCCACACACACCCCGACGCACACACGCACTTACGCACGCACGCACAGCATGGCACACCACAGGGGGTGGGGTACACAACGCACACACACGCACACACAAACACAATGCCACACACACACCACACACCACACACAATACGTGTCCACACACACTGGTTAGGTGGAAGACGGTTTAACACACACACAACATCCGTGTGTATACCACAGTGACAGTACTGTTTTGCCGTAGTCAGTTGACTCAGATACGGCAACGGTCCTGCACATTCTTTTTAGTTGTATGAAATAATCATGCATGATTGTTTGTTTCCTTGTCCGCCCCCCTCTTTCCCCCTCCTCCCTACCCCCCCTCCCGGTGCCTTCTGTTGTTGTTCATGAGCCCCAAACTTGACCGTTTTCACTTACATGTATTCTTCTCTCTCTCTCTCTCCTCTCCTCTCCTCTCTCTCCTCTCAACCCTCCTCTCTCCTCTCTCTCTCTCCCCTCTCTCTCTGTTACCTTTTCATCTTTCTTTTTCTTTTCTCTTTCTGTGTCCTTTTTTCCTTTTTTTTTTTTTTTATCTCCTTCCTTTTTTTTTCCCCCGACTTTCTCTCTATCTCCCTCTCCTTGTTTTTCTTTCATTCTTTCTTCTATTTTTTTTTTTTTCTTTCCTTCCTTCTCCTTTGTCTTCTTTCTGTCTACCTTCCTTGTTTCTTGTCTTTCTTCGATTCTCTTCATTTCTTTCTTATTTTTCTTCACCTTCGGTCTTTACCCTAAGTATAGAGGCGCTGATGATTGAAGATCCTGTTAATGTGTTTTTTTTCTTTTTTTCTGTGTTTTGTTTTTTGTAAGATAGAGTTTTTGTATAACCTTCGTGAGGGAGCGGTCCACAAATCTGGGTGTGCCTAATGGCTCAGTGGTACAGTACACACCCCCCGCAGACATATATCGCGAGTTCGAATCACGTTAACACCTATAGCGAAAAATTGTCCTTGTTTGCAACCCATGTTCCATGTCGTTCTGGTGGTATCAGTTTGATGGGATGGGACAAGTATCCTTTCCCCCCCCACTCTCCCTGGGGGGAGGGGGGGGGGGGGGGGGGTGGGGGGGGAGGGGGGGTAATAACCCGTCTGCCGATCGCCCTCTAGTATGTCCTGGACGTTAAACCTCAACATAACCAGCTGTGTCTGTCTTAGAGAACTGCTTGTTTGTCTGGGTTACGGTTCCAGATTGCAGTTGGCATTTCGGACCTGTAAGGCTGGAAGAGCGGTCCCATCTGAAGGCCTTTGGAAGTTGTTTTGGGGTGTTTGGATGGTTTGTTGTTACATCTTTACCCGAATCGCATAAAACAGATACCGGAGATTGTTGTTGAACAGTGTTTCACTTTCATCTCTTTGATCAAGCGTTCTCGGCTATAACCCTCTCTCTCCTCTCTCTCTCTTCCCTCCTCTCTCCCTCTCTCTCTCTCTCCTCCCTCTCTCTCCTCTCTCTCTCTCTCTCTCTCGCTCGCTCGCTCGCTCTCTCTCTGTCTCTTTTATGCACTGACAAACTACATTTTATGCACTGAACTTATGAACGGAGAGATGTATTAATTTGTATGGTGAAACTGGTTTTCAAACGCAAGTGAAAATATTTTTGTTTATCTTGGTTTGTTTCCTTTAAATTGTTTCCCCCTTTCTGTATTGTTTGCTTATGTGTTTCTGGAAAGAAATTATGTTTCCTTTTGCTCATGGACCCGTATCCATTTTCATTTCATTCTCAGCAAACGTCTACCCATTGTATACAGGTCGGTGGCTTTACAATGGAAAATTTTCAGAGTTTTTTGTGTGACTTGTTGTGGGTGTGTGTGTGTGTGTGTGTGTGTGTGTGTGTGTGCGCGCCGCGCGCGTGTATGTGTGCGTGCGTGCGTGTGTGTGCGTGCGTGCGTGCGTGCGTGTGTGTGTGTGTGTGTGTGTGTGTGTGTGTGTGTGTGTGTGTGTGTGTGTGTGTGTGTGTGTGATATACACACATACATTGCATTCACTATGTTAATGTAATAGAATGAGAGTCTAAACATATCACGAACGTAGTCATGAACGCATACCTTTGAAGGAAAAGGTTGAAGGGGTGGAGACGATCTTGCATGTTGAACACTGAATGTTGGCCACTAACGTCAAAGCAAGCATTCGTCACGCATTTTTTTTTCTTTCTTTAAAATCCTGCAAAAATCTGTTAGTTCTTGTACTGCATTGTATTTGCATTGTATTGTATTGCGTTGTGTTGTGTTGTTTTTATACTGTTGTGTGTGTGTGTGTCGTGTTGTATTGTATTGCATTGCGTTGCGTTGCGTTGCGTTGCATTGCGTTGCGTTGTGTTGCGTTGTGTTGCGTTGCGTTGCGTTGTGTTGTGTGTGTTTGCGTTGCGTTGCGTTGCGTTGTGTGGCGTTGTGCTGTGTTGTGTTGCGTTGTGTTGCGTTGTGTTCTGTTGTGTTGTAATTGTATTGCATTGCATTGTTTTGTATTCTGTTGTTTGTGCTATATTGTGTTGGTGTGTTGTAATATATGTATCGTATTGGATTGGATTGGTGGATTGGATTGGATTTGATTGGATTGATTGGATTGGATTGGACTGTAAATGCGCTGGTTTGCTCTGCATCGCATCACATCATGTTGCGTTGTACTGTATTGTATGGCAGTGCGCTGTACTTTATGTGTTGCTTTGTTGTGTTATATTGTTTTGTGTAGTGTTTCGGGACAGTGCATGGTATGTGTTGCGTTGTGTGGCATTGTATGGCAGTGTGCTGTACTTTATGTGTTGAATTTTCTTGTGTTGTATTGTTTCGTGTAGTGTGTTGTTACAGTGTCTGGTATGTATTGCGTTGTGTTGCATTGCGGTGTACTGTATTGTATTGCAAAGCAGTGTATTGCATTTTCTTTTGTAATGTTTTGCATTTTGGGCTCTTTTCATTGCGAAACATGCGTGCGTGCTTGTGTGTTGTGCATGCGTACGTGCATGCATGTGTGCGTGCGCGCGGTCTGCTGTGTGTGTGTGTGTGTGTGTGTGTGTGTGTGTGTGTGTGTGTGTGTGTGTGTGTGTGTGTGTGTGTGTGTGTGTGTGTGTGTGTGTGTGTGTGTGTGTGTGTAAAGCATCGGTTACGATGTGGTTTCAGCCGTTTGGGGCTTTTTTTTTTCGTTTGCTTTTGTTTTGTTTTTGTTTTTGTTAGGCTAATACATTATTTGGCTTAAGACAGCCCTTGGACATCTTCTGGGCTGATGACCTGGTGAGGGCTGTGAGTTTACTATTTTAACGTGTTGTGTACGGTCAAAGATGGGTTTCCTAAAATGGCTACAGTTGTGACTGAGTCGTCCCGTTAGGGCGAGTGCCTCGCAGGGCTCAGTACAGTGCCATTATCCTCGTTTTCTTCATGGGTTCCATTGCTGCTTGCAGAAGGTCCTGGGTCCAAATAGAGGCGGGATCTAGTGGCATTATCCCATATGCCCACCACAGACTCAGACGTCGTGGAATAATGCCATCAGATCTCACTCAGTCTCTGCTGATCAGAAGCTGGTCCTTGAGAAGTCTGGTTGTTGTCCGGTCTGCTGACTTCTGTAGAGGTTAAGGATTTTTTTGTGATTTTAAACGTGTAGAATTATAATGTTACCGCAATAAATAAGAAGCATTTGTTATGTGAAAAAATTGGTGTTTTGATGTCGATGTAGCTCTCAGTTTATTTCCGAAGGTTAGATACATAAAGAACATTCTCTCAGAACTATCTCTAGATTCACAATCAAGAACTTGGCTCAAAGGGGAGAAATCTAATTGTTTGGCTCCGGTTAGTTTGCTTTCAACGGTTTACCGGAGGCTAGAGGTCCGTTTCGTGGCGCGTCCAACAGGACACCCTTCGCGGAAGGAGCTGGTGGTCCGCACGGAAATCCTTGGACTTCTGTCCATTCAGACCAGTGACGTACCTCCAGTTTTTGCTTCCTCTCTTCCTGCTGTATTCTCTCTCACTCCTCCAGAGGTCAGGGGAACCACAGCTCTCGAGATAAGGGCAGCGTCGTTAATGACAAACTGAACCATCGCAGGCATGAACCTGGGGATGGACAACATGCGGTCCGAAGGTGAAAAGACTGAGAAGATCAAGGGAACACAGCCTCTACAAACAAAGAAAGAGGTGTGTGTATTTCTCGGCCTGACTGGGATTTTTGAAAATAATACACTGAATTACACGGACATTGTTGTTCCTCTCACAGATAAAACAACACAAAAAAGGAACTTGAGAGGGTGAAATGGACAGAGGCAAAAGAGTGTTCCACAAGATGAAGTCTGCCCTCTCTTGAAATAAAAAGAAGGGGCTCTGCTGCATCGTCTCATGAAATTAGCAGTACTTGGATGTCTTGAAAAACGGCCAGTCACATGATGAAGAAGACAGAATATCAGTCAATATCGAGCTACAATACAAAGACGAATTCTGATTGTCAGTTTTCTATCAGACACAGGGAGATTGTATTTGAAAGCCAAGGAGAGCTTGATCGTATGATTTGTGTGAACACAATTTCCAGTGACCGTAAAAAAAAAAATAATACGATATCGTATGTCCGTCCGTGAAACTGTACAGAAGATAAATTTTGCTTGTCTTATGTTGTTGGAAAAATACATGTAATATGCTCTACATGTACGAAACAGTGCCGGTCGGAAAAAAATACGTTTTAATGTGCACAGATTAATTCACCAACACAAACTGTCAGATACATACACGTAAGCAGAGAAAGAAAGAGAGACGTCCATTTTGTTTTTGTTTTCGTTAAATTGCACATTCTGGTGGTTAGTGAACCTGTTGTGTCGAACTGTGGCAAGTTACGTGTTTGTTCCGTTTGACCAAATTTGGTGGCGAACACAGTGTTTAGATGCATCCGGCATGCCAGTCGGTCTTATGCAATCAGTGTGTTGCCCTCCCATCACCAATGTGAATAACATCCACTTCCGTTCATTCTGGAGCTAATCGCTCCATGAACAGGCGAAAGTGGATGGGGCAACCATTTACTTTCATATAAAGTCCGATCTCAAAAGTGAAGTGCTCCTGAAGTTTGTGACGAACCTCTGAACTATGGAACATGCACGATAAAGAAAGTATTAACTGGAACGAAAGAAGGGAAAAAAAGGAACGAAACACAATTGGTGGAATAGAAAGGATGGGGCGGGGACGAGGGAAAGGAGATGACACATTGATGTAAGTGAACGTCAGCACGTGGGAAAGACAGTCCATAGATGTACACCATAAGTAAAAGACAGACCGGAATACAACTCTGAACGATGGACGTAGCATCATTAAAGGGTGTAGACCCTTACTTGTACAAATCGAGAAACGTGACAGAAATAGCTATCATTGGGTAAACAATTCTTTAACTCTATATCTGCAATGATGATAATGTCAGCTGAAACATGTAACAGATCATCCAAGGCGTTAACAGATTAACAAGTATTGATATCAATGTGCGGGCTAAAAAAAAAAAAAAAAGAGGCATTGCCTTATTGTAAATAACGAAAGTGGATAATACTACTCGGTCGATGCGTGGTATATTTAGGACAGTGCAGGAGAACGTGTGTTTGGCAGCTTCTCGGGGACAGCTATAAGAACGTGATGAATTATTTGCAGTGTGTTGGCTGCCAAGATCCGAACTGAAATCACTCGTTCCAGCCTTTGTTGACAGTGATCATTTGTTCCTTAGAACGGAAACGTCCACAGAGGACAGACAGTGTTTTCAGGCGACTGGCAGACTTAGACTGGGGTTGTTGAATAGCAGGAGGACAGGTATTCCAGATGGATGGCTTTGAGGGTGGGAGCAGAGAGAGAGAGGGAGAGAGAGAGAGGGAGAGAGAGAGGGGGGGAGGGAGTTAGGGACGGAGGGAGGGGAGGGAGGAGAGAGAGTGCAGTTTGATGGCAAGGGACAAGTCGTTCAAGACGTCTCCGCAAATAATTTGGTGATCTCTACTGACTGTTCTTACTGTGTTTGTCAATACATGATTTCAATGCCGTCCTCTCAAAGCACGGAATGCCGACTGTCCTAGCAACTCCCCGTGATCAGTTCTCCTCACAGTACCTGTGTAAAATGCACAAGCCATCCTATGTATATTCTTCACTGACACTCTGAGCAATTATCACAGATGATACCGGAGTAATCGAATAGTGGCAGGCTATATATATATATATATATATATATATATATATATATATATATATATATGAGACTATAAGCTTGCTGAAGGCTCATTTTGAGAAGCATTTATTATTCCCTATTCACCCACTCAAG
>JADBJO010000452.1:302891-307891 GCA_016801955.1 Conus betulinus
AGTGGAACCCACAGAGGCAGAGGGAGGAGGTGTGGGGGACTACCTGCACAGATGTGGCGGGGGGTGCACGGATTCTGAACTGAAGGCAGCCAAAGAGTTGTGTGTCCAGCTGAAGAGGTTCAACCCTGATGCGAGTCAGCGCAGGATGTTGCCACAGCTTTACGTTCACAAGAGGAATCTGAAGGAGAAGGGGCAGGTAAGCTAATTCGTTCCATACAAATGGTATTGAATGCGAGCTGGCTGTGAAAATGATGCCAAGCATGTTTTAATTGTATCAGACAGTTTGAAGAAATATTTGGGGGGTATAACGCTACCTTATTTCTTTCATGTTAGGTAAATTTTGGCCTTTTTTTTAGAGGGAGGGGGAGGGACGGGAGGGGGGGGGGGGGGGATCTGCCGCGTATGACCCAAATACAGTCAAACCATTAAGGCACACTTTCAGCTTTTATCTTAGTCCAGCAATGAGTCATACTGAGTTGAAACAGATTCAAGCAATGCAGGGTCAGGCCTATCTAGGCGAGGGAAGAAGTTGCAAGGCTCTTCTTTCTTCCTTTCTCTCTTTTTCTGTGTTTCCACAACAGGCGTTTCCATTAAAAAACACTTCGTCATGGACACACCCACAGGTCACAGACTCGATGACTTCTTCACGTGGACCAGCGAGAACATCACCCACCAAGTTTCTGACCGGGCGAAGTTTCTGGGTGACGTCACGGCCATGTTGTGGCACGTGGTGCCCCCTGTGCTGCTGGTCTTCGGGACGTTCGGCAACGTGATGACGATGGTGGTGATGCAGAGGATGCGGGCTTCCAAGTCCATGGCGTGTCTGTCTCTGTACTTCACTGCCCTGGCTGTGTCTGACCAGTGCGTGCTCCTCATCACCCTGCTGTGGTTCTGGGTGGACGCTGTCTTTCCTCTGCCTGCCTCCTTTTTCCGCTTCCACTTGTTATGCTCGCTCCCTAAATTCCTCTGGTGTGTTGGCGCCGTGACGTCAGCCTGGTTCCTGGTGGCGATGACGTATCAACGAGTGACGTCAGTGGTGGCGCCGCATCGCGTTCACATCCTGTGCACTGTCAGCAGAGGGAAGATCTTGGTGCTCGTCGTGGTGATCGTGGGCTTTTGCCTTGAACCTGCATTTCCTGTTCACGTGGTCCTACTGGTCGGAGGAGAGGCAGTGCCAGTACCGAGAGAAGTTCATGCACGTGGTGGAGGTCTTTGAGTTATCCGAACTGGTCACGTCGTCTCTGATGCCGTTTGTACTTCTCGCCTCAGGGAATGCGATTCTGGTATGGCAGGTCATCAAACTCATTCGGCTTTCCAGAAAAATGAGAGCGAGAGCTGATTGGCAGATAGCGTCAGGAGCAGCAGATGGCAAGGTGCATTCCATGGTCGCCACCCTCATTTTAACCTCAACGGCCTTCTTGCTATTGACGCTTCCGGTTTGTATTTTAGACACGAGTTTACAGATGACCTACACTAACTTTTCTGATGAAGATTTCCGGGCCACGATCAGACTGATGAGGGCGGTTGGTATGCTGATGTGGATCACGTCTTGCGCGTCCAACTTTTACCTGTACTTGCTGAGTGGCAGCAAATTCAGGCAGGAAACGAAACGATTGTTGTGTTGTCGTGATACAGATCAGGCCAAATGAAGAGCATTATGACACTAGATATCATAGCTGGTGTTATACCAAATGAAAACACATCCTTGGTGGACTAACGCAGATGTATCTGTGGGAAATGAAACCAGTCAAATGTCGTGTTCATTATTGAAAGAACAATCCTTTTCTGTGATAAATGTTATACTTGCCATCCTCAGAGAGGAAAAATAACTTATCTGTCTTATTTACTACTAATAATAAACAATAATAATGTAATTCATTTAAGAAACAAGTGACGCCTGTCCCTCGTGAGGCTCCAGGCGCCATTACAATATAAAAGTCTTAGAGAATGTTTCTGAGTGACTGAGTTGGAAATCTGTTTGTGAGGTTCTGCAGATCTGTGTAGCTGCAATAGAAATGGAGCACAATACAAGCAATACAAACTGAACACATCCTTAGATATTCAAATGTTCTGCTATATAGTATGGTATAGTATGGCATGGTATGGTGTGGTATGGTATGGTATGGTATGATATGGTATGGTATGGTATGGGTATAGTATGGCATGGTATGGTGTGGTATGTAGGGTAGGGTAAGGTAGGGTAGGGTAGGGTAGGGTAGGGTGTTGTAGGGTGGGGTATGGTATGGTACGGTATGGTATGGTATGGTATGGTATATGATGTGGTATTGTATAGTATGGTATGGCATGGTATGATATGGTATGTATGGTCTGGTCTGGTCTGGTAGGGTAGGGGTATGGGTAGGGGTATGGTATGGTATGGTATGGTATGGTATGGTATGGTATGGTATGGTATGGTATGGTATAGTATATGATGTGGTATTGTATGGCATGGCATGGTATGATACTGTATGGTCTGGTCTGGTCTGGTCTGGTATGGTATGGTATGGTATGGTATTATGGGTATGGTATGGCTCTACATGTTTAGTGAACAGTTGTCTTGGAAACTCGGACAACTCATCCGAGGAAAGGCTCTGAGCCCTAGGCCTGCACCATTTTTTTTTCACTTCTGTACTTTCGTTTACCCTTTTAAGAGAGGAGTTGGATTTTTTGTCTTTTTTTACCTTTTTCTTAAACATCTGCTTAAGAGGAGTTGGATTTTCTGTCTTTTCTTTATTTTTTGCCTCCTCCTTTTTTTTAACATCTGTGTAAGATAAGTTTTGGTGACTTTTTTTTTTTTTTTTGTTCCTTTTTTTTTTCTCCTGTTTCAGATTTTTTTCCCCCCCTTACATCTGATTGGCGTGTGTTTTCTTTTATGTGCTCCAAACACATGTTGCACTCAAAGAGCTTCGCTTATCTCTCTCTCTGACACCACACCACCGCTCAAGATCTGGTCGGGGGAGTGGAATGAGGTGGAGAGAGACAGACAGAGAGACAGAGAGATAGAGGGGGTGGGGGCAGGGAGGGGGGGGAGGAGGAGCTGGGGATTGGAATGGGGTCTGCACCTGGGAGCTTCTCGCTTCTTTAAGCGGGTACGTCATCCATTCTACTGTGCGTATCAGCAAATTTTTCGTTTGTCTTTGATGCCGGCGTGCGATACATCACGAGACTGTTGTGTGTGCTGCCGCTGAAAGAGAATTCAGAAATACCGATGTCGGCTACAGAAAATGAGCACTGAAAGAGGATTGATGTCTTTCCCACCCACAAAAAAAGGAAATGGGATCAGGCGGATACATTCAATGAAGGGGCGGAAAAATTGGGTAGTTGACATCATCGTGCGTATCACAAGGCAGGATCACATCAGTGCATAGAATACTCGGTGGAACTTGGTTAAAAACACGACTTCCTTTACAGAATAAGGAAATATGTTTTAGAGATATGAGTTACAATAGAGATATTGGGCAGTACGCTGGAAGCTTATCATGTGTTCAGATAAGTCTTCAGAGTACTCATTCCAGAGACGGTGGCGAGTGATTAATCAACAAAACGATAAGGTATCTTGGAAATTCAAATGGCACACAGGAAAGCGGAAGGTAAAAGAAAGAATGAATAAATGGTAAATAGATAAATGAATGAAAATATGAAAGCGAACAATAGCAAACTTTTCTGTGAAGTGTACACACCGAAGACGTGTTACAAACAACAATGAAAGGGAAAGTACACACTGGAATACGGTTCACACACACACACACGCACGCACGCACGTACGCACGCATACACACACACACACACACACACACACACACACACACACACACACACACACACACACACACACACACGGAGAGAAAGAGAGAGAGAGAGAGAGAGACAGACAGATAAACAGACAAACAGACGGACAGACAGACAGACAGAAGGACAGACAGAGACAGGGACACCACAGCTTAGGGAGAGTTCGCAACGTGTTTGCAGAGATTTTGTGTCTATTCATTTCGTGTTTTCATGACGAATATTTGTTATACTAGAATTTTAAAACATTAAACTAGAGAGAAGCTGAGCTACCGGATTCAAAAAACATTCTCATTATTTGATAGAGTGGTACACTGTTTTAAACGCAAGTTCTATTTCATTTCATATCAGCGTTTGACTTCTATGAGGAAGGCTGCGTATAGGGTATAAAGCGTGAAGGAAGAGAGAGAATTCTGTTTCTTCTATTAGTGGTGTGATCTGGCCAATGCAATTAAATATGTTAACAGTCTTCTTTTCTTTTTTTTCTTTTTTTTTTTTTTTTTTTTTCTTTTCTTCACCACCAGCACAGACAGGACAAGATATCAGATGAAGCTCACACTGATCTTTACTTGCATTGCCCATGCTAAGATTAAGTCTGCGATGAATCACCCAATCCGATGTATTCTGCGATGAATCACTAACCATATCTCTCTCCCTGGTGTAGCGGTATTTCAACACAAGTGTATCTGGCATGAAAGAAAACGAGTGAGGCGTCTCACTGTGTTTGGTCTGGGGAAATGGTTCCAGAATCCAATCATTTTAACTGTACTGCACAAATTCCAGAGGTGATTGTGGAAGAACACGGAAAGGGGTGGCACAGGCCACAGTGTGTGGGTGTGCCAAGCTCTAAACACACGTGCAGTGAAATGTAAACGGGGTTCACTTCCATTGTGTCGCACAGCGGCCCACTTTGATGTATATGATAGTTTGTTTGTCTCGGTTCCACAAATATTTCAGAAAATCGTCTGGCTCTCAAACGCCGTGTGTGTGTGTGTGTGTGTGGGGGGGGGGGGGGGGGTGCGTGTGTGTGTGTGTGTGTGTGTGTGTGTGTGTGTGTACGTGCGTGCATGCGTGCGTGTGCGTGAGTGCGTGTGTGCGCACGCATGCACGTGTGTGTGTGATGGAGACAGCTAGAAGACAGACAGATAGACAGTCAGTCAGACAGAGACAAAGACACACAGAGAGAGATGGAGAGAGGGAAGGAGGAATGCAGG
>JADBJO010000452.1:312891-325391 GCA_016801955.1 Conus betulinus
AACGACGTTGCGGTGCAAAAATGTGGCTGGGAAGAAAATGGCTTGAGCAGCACCCAGACTTCAAGAAGAAGGATGCATACTAGCCTACCTGCTGCCCAGACCAGACCAAGTGAACATCGTGAGACTGAGGACAGGGCACTCCAGACTCAGACACCACATGTTCACAAAATTCCAGTTTGGCGAGTCTTCAGGATGTCCATGTGGTACAGCCCCAATGACTGTGGGAACACTTCAAGCAGGACTGTCTCACGCATCAAAAGCTAAGAGCAGTGACCTGATCTGCTGACACATCAACGAGAGAGAAACTCTACGAATCTCTGGTGGGGGTCTCTGCCCTACAGCAGCCTTCGTCAGTGCCACTTGGGTCCCTCTCTGAAGAAGAAGAAGAAGAAGAAGAAGAAGAAGAAGAGGAAAATGTCATTCCTGTTAAAGGTATTTTTTAAAAAAAGAAAAGAAAAAGAAAACGTTTCCTAAGATGACATTTTACAGCGAGATAACGGCACAAAATGTCACCTCGAAATAGGATGTCAGCTTGGGTAATATTCTATAACAGCAGATCTTATATTCAGGTTTACTATGGAACAAACCGTCTCCATTTGTGAGTGTACTGTTTGGTTCTGTTCTGAATGGTCAGTCATGTTGCGTGATTGAAGTGCATTGGACAGTGTATAAAGATAAATATGTCTGAGTGATTATCACTGGCGGATTTGGATTCAACCTCTCGGGAAAAAAAAAAAATCCGTCCCAATCACACAAAAAGATTACGGCCGAAAGTTTTGCAAGGTTTGCGTGGGCTCCTATAGGCGTTGTGTCTCGGACCATTCCTCCCAGAACACAGCGATGGTTCAGGACCATCAATACAGGCCGAACGCAACTTCGTACAGTAACATCACCATCGACTTCGTCATTATCAGTGTTATCATCATTATCGTTACTGTGGTCATCAGTTGAGGAGGTCGTCGTTCTATCAAGATCGGAGTAGAAGCACTGTCAGGTATGTCAGAGGCTAGACTTACCAGACCACCACCGCCACCATTACCACCAGCTTCAGAAATGCGTCAGTACTATCGTTAAAACTCGCACCGTCGCCAGTAATAAGAAGTAAGCGCTAGTGATCACTATTACCTTCTTGCTGAGCCGGAATAGCTCAGTTGGTAGAGCGCTTGACTCGAAAATCTTGGTGATCCTGGGGTTGCGGGTTCGAACGTTTCGGTACAGGAGGATTTTTCCCTCGGAGTTAACATTGGTTCTGACTCCATTTCCCATATAGACCTTCGAATGAGACTATGAACCGAGGTTCCGTGTGTGAACGCACGCATAACATCTTGCACACACGTAAAATCCCATCACCAACATTCGGAAGAGTAGGCCAGTTTGGCCGTTGGTATGGATGACACGTTACACAGAGCATGCACCCTGAGTGAGAAATGGAAAGAATGAAGGAAGTAAAGGAAAATGAGTGATCGATATTGAACGATACTGACTGGATGACACGGGAAACGACTGAATGAAGCGCCAGCTGGCAGCTCTTCAGTCGGCACTACCCAGGTAGGCAGCCCGTTGTGTGTAAACGAGTGTTGATTGTAAAGCGCTTAGAGCTTGGCGTTAGCCGAGAATAGGCGCTTTATAAGTATTCATTATCATTATCATCTTGCTTCATCTTATGCACCTACATCACAAAGAAGTGACAGATCGGACCCGAATCCAAACTATACATTCACAATTTGGAAGTATTTTGTTCCATAGTAAAACATAGATGTATGACCTAACAATAGAGGGGTGAGGTTTTCTATCGCCACGTCGGCAAAGAATGTCATTCAGGCTGACGTTCTGCGCCACGAAACAGTTTGTACCGCAACGTCAATACTGAATGTCACTGATAATATTCCAGGGTGACATTTGGCGCTGTAACAGCCTCCTTATTGAAGGCCTCCTCTCTCTCTCTCTCTCTCTCTCTCTCTCTCTCTCTCTCTCTCTCTCTCTCTCTCTCTGTTTTCCACTCTTTCTTTGTCAACTCTTTCTTTCTTTTCCATCTTTTCTTTCTTTCTTTTTTTTTCGTTTTTTCCCCTACATTACAGTTTTTACCTTCTTTCTTCCTGTCCACGGTCTTTTCTTCATTTTTTCTCAACATTTTTTTTTCTTTTTTTTTTCCTTCGTTTTTCTTTTTCTTTGCTTGTTTGTTTGTTTGTTTCTGATTGTTTGTCTCTTTCCCTTTGCCTCTTTTTGTCATTCTCTCCAACTTTCTCGCATTCTCTCTTTTTTCGTTTTTTTTTTTTTTTTTTTTTCCCTCGTTTTTTTCTTCTTCTTCTTCTTCTTCTTTTCTTTTTCTTTCTTTCTTTCATTTTTTTTTTTATCCCTTTCTTTGTTTCTTTCCTTTTCATTTTCTGTTGTTTCCTTTCTCTCTCTTTTTTCTGTGTTTTCTTCCTTTTCTGCCTTTTTTCTGTCCTTCTTTTTCTCTTTATTTCCAGTATCTATCCTTTGCTCCGCGCTTAATCAGTCTGAGTAGTTGTTGTTATTGTTGTTGTCGTTGTTGTTGTTGTTGTTTTTGTTTGGTGTGGAGGTGGGTAATGGTTGATTGTTTTTTCGTTGGGGGGAGAGGGTATTTCGGGTGGTGGTGGCGGTGGTATGACTATTATCATCATTACTTAATTAGATTATTTCTGTTGCAACATGTGCGGGGAGGGGAGGGTGGGGGGGGGGGGGGGGGGTCCTTTATCAGGGCGCCTTGCTCGGCAGTAGAGCATGGAGTCTGCAGGCAAAATATACTGACTTCGAGCCACGTTATAACGGCCAAATAACGGTTTTTTACGGTTATAACATCAATGTATACTTTTCAAACTGGTGTTTTAATACTCACTGGGCTTATCCACGTTATAACGGCAAAATAACGGTTTTTACAGTTATATAACCGATGTACACTTTTCAAACTGGTACTTTAGTCCTCACTGGGCTAAAAAGCCTGTGTGCATACCAAATTTCATCCAAATTGGACAATATGTCAAGAATAACGGTTTTCAACGGTCGAATTTTGAAACACTATATGGAAGTGCCATTTGTATGTGAACCTTTCTATATACCAAATTTCATTAAAATCCATCTATATATAAGAAATAACGGCAACATAACGGGTTTTTAACGGTTGTTTAATCGATTGTCAGCATTACATCACTTACATATGGAAAAGGGCTCCGGTTTTGTCACAAAATCGTCCAAGCAGCTTATAAATCGGCCAAGTACTTTCTGAGATATTCCGTAAAGAAGAAAAACTGTTTTGGGCCGTTACAGCCGTTAGTAACGGCTATTCTGGTGCAATAAAACATCGGGGCATCATTCGTGACCCATAATGAACACACCTACAAATTTTCAGAAAGATCGGCCCAGAAGTTTTGTCTGGAGCGAGTGGAACACATTTTGACCACGGACAGACACACAGACAGACAGCATTTCTTCGTTCCCATTGTAAAGTACTCCCTGTTCGATAAGAACGTCTGCCAAAAGAGTAAGCTGACTCCTCTCCAATCTGCTGCTAACAATCTCCGCCCCCCCCCCCCCCCCCCCACACACACACACACACCCTCCTCCCTATCTCCACTCTTCATCCATCCCTCTTCAATCATTGAGGGATGAGGAAGGCGCAGATTGGGAGAGGAAGAAGTGATGAGTGTATGTGTAAAAGAGAGGGAGAGAAAGGGAGAGAGCAAGACAGCATGCATTCGCACTTGTTTGTACGTGCGTGCGTATGTGCGTGCGTGCGTGCGTGCATGTTCGTGGGTGTCCTTTCGTTGGTTCTTTCTTTCTGTTTCCGATCAAATGAATGGAAAGAATGACAAGATTAGGCACCTTCCTGGAGATTTTAGGGCGTTGCGTTCTCTCTATGAGTGAATAAAGCAAACGTTTACGTCATATCTAAAAAAAAAAAAAAAAAAAAAAAAAAAAAAAACTGTCATTGCCGTGTAGTAAATTCATGACGCATGAATCAAAATGGGTATTGCCACTTTTTTTTTTCTTCTTCTTCTTCTTCTTTCTTTCTTTGTTTATTGTTTTTAGCTTTTGTTTTGTTTTTGTAACGAGATTAACATGATTTTATTTTTCATTTTCTCGTTTTGACTGCAGGCTTAATAGTCATCGTAATTCATTTCCCTATTTTCTTCCAGTTTTGGCCGAACATCGAAAATTATTTTCTTTTCTGTAAAGTCACGAAAAGAGAGAACGAACGAAAAGAAAAGAACAGAAAAAAAAACAGAAAAAAAAACAGAAAAACATACTTCAATCCTGTCTCATTCTAAACGTCGTACGAGTTTGCTTGCGAAGTGTAAGAGGTGATTCAAGTGATGCGAGAGGGGAGTTAATTGTTCTCTTTAAAAACATTTTTCCTGTTTGCATATGTGATGTTCAGTTGTTCGGTTATTTGCTGGACTAGTTTCTCTTTGTTTATGTTTTTCGTGGTTTCCGTGGAAACGACAGGCGTAGGACGGTCCTACACTCACATTAGAGTTTGCAATCAAGTTGTCAATGTTCATCAGAAACGAATGTTAATGATCATATTGAAAAATCGTTGACGTCTCCATTACTTTGTGACATTTTCTTTTTTTTTTAATGGCTTCCCGTGTGTGTGTGTGTGTGTGTGTGTGTGTGTGTGTGTGTGTGTGTGTGTGTGTGTATGCGTGTATGGTGTGTGTGTGCGTGTGTGTGTGTGTGTGTGTGTGCGTGCGTGCATACGTGTGTGTATGTGTGTGTGTGTGTGTGTGTGCGCGCATGCGTGCGCGTGTGTGTGTGCGTGCATGCGTGTGTGTGTGTGTGTGTGTGTGTGTGTGTGTGTGTGTGTGTGTGTGTGTGTGTGTGTGTGTGTGTGTGCTTGAGCGCGCGCGCGCTTGATGTGTCTAGCACCTCAAAACTCTATCTTCCAATGTTTTAAACATTTCAGTAGAAAACTCTAAGACTTTGGCAATTCGGTGTACTTCTTGAGTAATCGTGCTTTTGTGAAATAATTAGTTGAAACACTGTTTTAGCCGTAAAAGCTGTCAAATGATGCCTTTCTTGAAAGGGAGGGAGGGAGGGGGGTGGGGAGATTAATGGGATTAACTGATTGACTGGTGGAATTCGTAAGTTTACCATTGACCATTATTGTCGTAGTATGTGGTGAAAGAAGGGCAACCTACAGCACAGCTTTTCGCCATAGTCATGATGGGGCCCTGACGTTAGGTACAGTACTGTTAGGCCTCATTTACCAACAGGCCTCAGTACAGTATCACTGCATTCGATTGCATCTTGCCAAAAGATAAGCTCTTGGTCTAAATCTGGTGATGGGAGCTAATGACATCATCCCAAAGCACGCTATGAAACTTAGACGTCACTGGACAATGCCAAAGCGTCCCACTTTGTCTCCACAGATCAGAAACAGATTATTGACCATGAAAGGTTAGGTGTTGCCAGTCTGCTAAAAACTTTTTCAGAGGATAGAGTTTGTTTCTCAGAAGAAAAAAAAAAAGTGTAAACCGTAATAGTAAGCGATAAAAAAACGGGTATTTGAAGACTGTGCAGTCCGTGTTTCATGTCAATTTGATTTGCTGGGATTTTTTTTTTTTTTCCGATGACATGTACAAATGCTTTTCATCTTGACGAATCGAAAGGCTCACGCCAAAAAGAATGACGCTGAGGGCAAAAACTCACTGTTCGTCTCTGGGCATTGGGTTCAAGAGGTGTCCAGGTTGCCAGAGGTCCGTGTTGTGGCACTGTCAACAGGGCATCCTTCATGGAACGACCTGATGGTCCCCGTGGAAATCCTTGGACTCCTCCCTATTCAACCCAGTTGCGAATCTCTGAGTTTTTCCTTCCCCCTTTCTACTTATCCCCTCACTCCTAACTCCCCTTCACCAGACGCAAGCTGCATTTCCCAGTTTGGTGGTAGAGTGTGTGCGGTGCAGGCCATTTCAGCTGGCAACGTTCTTTCCACAGAGGACCATGAAGCAGCTAAAGCTGTAAGGTGCTGCTTTGCACTTTAGCCGAGTCTTCCATGGACCGTCTGGAACTGCATATAGGAGTTGGTGGTGAAGAAAAGTCAGTGTTCTCAGAGATACAGTTGCACCATTTCCGAAATCAACGTAGCATGGTAAAGAATGGCCGTGTGTAAAGATGCTTAGTGGAGTTGTGGATCGTTTGATGGACGGATTACATCTGTTCTAAGGTTGTAGTCACTGTTGCCGCCTCCTTTTTATCTAAAGAGCTAGTTTCCTGTGTCATTGATGATTCTGTGTTAGGCTTGATCGGGAGCAACTTGCCAGATGTAACTTCGAACTCTTAACCAGTTTCCAGAAAGGGGTCGCTCTCAAAACCACTCCTCTGTTGAGCCAAAAGGAAAGCTGGTCAGTCTACTTCTTGTACCGCAGTGCTTTCCCCCTTGCGAGACGGTATTCGTGATAAGTCGGTTCGTCTTCAGGCTGACAACTTATTTGTCTGGTTTGTATGGATGAGCCCGTGACTGCGCCAAGTCAAATTTGTGGCATCTGACGGAGTTGCGTTCTGTTTGGTCGGACAAGCAATGATTCCAGAGTGCCCAGAATCTTCTGTTGTGTGCCGCACACGATGGAATCATATCTGGTCGTTGTGGAGGGCGTCTCGCTTAGTAGAGGCCCTGCTAGAAATGTTTTGGTGGGGTCTTTGCTCTTGCAACATTTGTAATATTTGACAAAAGACTGCGGCAGGGCAGAGTGTGTTCAGTATCGCTGGACAAAGGTACGAGTCGTGGACGTTCCCACCTAGCTAGTTGCTGCTGATTGATTCACGGAAAGTTCGCGTGTGTTGGGCATCCTAATGAGGTTTTGAGGGTTCGCGGGACTTTAATTTTTTCGGAGCTGACGAAGAAACGTCTACTGTGTGTTGTCCATTCACTTTTCACCTGGCCATGCGCAGTCTGACCGCATGGAAGAACAATTCAACAGTACTTTAAGTCCATAATAAAAGAAAAAAATATTGTATCTGCTCATCCTCGTACGATAAGGTCGATATAACCTGCTTTTTGGTCTGTGTATCTTTAAGTTCAGAGTCAATTCAGGTTTTCACTCTTTGAATCGTATTCGGACGTCATCTTCACGAACCAGTTGATGTAGTTATTAGGGGCTGGACACACGACAAAGTCAGTGAGGACGCAAAACCACTGGATCAATAGGTTTTTGACTTAAAAAAAAACATATTAGCTCACAGTTTGAGCGATTGTTTATGAAAATGCAAAGACTGCATCAGACGCGTACAACAACTAACTGGACGAAGACTGTGATCAGAACATCATAAAGACGACGATGACGTCCTGGTGTTATCACCGACTGACAGACCTCAAAATGACTTGGTTAGAAGCACCCAAGGTCGTGCAAACCTTAGGTTCTGACGATAGAATCTATCTAGGAAAGGGGAAAGTTAAAGTGTTTCATGAAATTGTGTTGCTGAATTAGTTTCACAATGAAACTGGAGCAAAAGTGTCCAGGTTAGCGAACCAAACAACTTTGTCCCCGACCGTCGCTCTGTTCCATTTCTTTCGTCCGACGATTCAGCATCATGTTCACAACCCGACAGTCCTCTCAGCCCAGTTGTGTTGTTGCCATCAAGAGAAGTGACAAGGTCATGTACATCCAATTGCCTATTACAGTGCCTTCGGTATGTGGGGAAAATGTACAAAGTATTAGCTGTGGTGAAGAATTGTCATTGGCACAACAAACTGAACTATCCAACCTTCTGGAGGACTTTAAAACGTTACTGATCGGCATTGACATTGTAGGCATTGACCAAGAATTTACTTCACCTCCAGTGTCTCCATGAGCTTAAACCACACCCACTCCCTTTCTTTCCATGGGTCAGGTGGGAAAAAAGGTGAAGACTTTGCTGGAACTAAGTGTCATAGAGCCTTAGGAGTCCCTTTATTCTTCTCACGGTGTCAAAAAAGACGGGTCCATACGGTGTTGTATTGTTGTCCACCAGCGGAAAAACGAAATCACCGTTTTTGACACACGACCTTCCCTGGGGATACCATGAACTCTTCAGGCACCTTTTGCAGCAAAATTGACCTGACTGAAGGCTACTGGCAAACCCGTCAACAAAAACGAAAGAACAAAAACAGAATGTCAAACTCTGCTTGGACTCGTTCAGTGCATGCAAATGTCCTTTGGATTTGTAGCTGCCCGTGATGGATTTGCTAGAATGATGAGGAAAGTGGCACTGAATAGATGGGCATCCGTTGTTGGCTGTTGTATTTTTGGTTGGTTGGTTGGTTGGCTTTTTTTTTTCATCATTGCCAGCCTGTGTTGGGATGATCACCTGGTATACTTACGAGTAATCTTTCAACCCTGTGAGGATGTGGATCTTCAACCCTCCAACAAGTTTGCTGGTTTCCATGAACCAGACCTCCTACACCACAGCTTTAGCTAGGGTACGCTGAAACCAGAAATAAGTGATGGGTAATTCTGCAGTTTCAGCATCCCACGAGCAAAGAGCTCCTTCGCTTCCATTTAGTTTCGCTGGGATATCACTAGAAGTTCGTTCAGGATTTTGCTAGTCTTACTACCCTCCCCCACCCTCTCCTATTGCAGTACTTACCCACCCACCAACTCATCTCTTCCTGTTTTACCCCCGACCCCCTCTCTTCAGATTTTACCATTGGGATAGGCAAAAGTCAGAATGTGGCGTGCAGTACTGTGCAAATGTAGATAGTGACGGTCTAATTTACCGTCTTGCACCTACCGTGTGTATTCTTGACCTTTGGTGTTCGGACTAATGCAAGTAACAACAGACTGGATGTTGTGTTGATGCGAGAGAGTGATGGTGTTTGACATCCTGTGGTGTAAATCAGCAAGACATAGATTGACAAAGAGATATGCCGCAACTCCAGAGCAATAAATCGGCAAGACATAGATTGACAAAGAGATATGCCGCAACTCCAGAGCAATAAATCGGCAAGACATAGATTGACAAAGAGATATGCCGCAACTCCAGAGCAATAAATCGGCAAGACATAGATTGACAAAGAGATATACCGCAACCGCAACTCCAGAGCAATAAATCGGCAAGACATAGATTGACAAAGAGATATGCCGCAGCTACAGTGCAATAAATCAGCAAGACATAGATTGACAGAGATATATACTGCAGCTACAGTGCTATTCAAACCTGTTAAACGTATTCTTGTCTTCTTGCGGTCCTGTCTGTTATTATCTTAACATGTAAAAAAGAATTGCAGTTGCCATATCTATACTTTCACCCCTTGTCAATCTGTTTTTGACTGATAGTCTTTCTCGCTCTTTCTCCCTCCTCTTCAGAGGATACACAGACATAGACACACACACAGACACACACACACACACACACACACACACACACAGACACACACACACACACACACACACACACACACGCATACATACACACGTACGCACGCACGCACGCACGCATGAACGCACGCACGCACGCACGCACGCACGCACGCACGCACGCACGCACACACACACACACACACACACACACACACACACACACACACACACACACACACAATCAAAACTGCGTGGTACATAAACTCACTTGTTTATATATGTGAGTCAGAAGTGGAAAGAAAGAATTATGTTTTCAAGAAAGAAAGGAAAATATAACAGGCTTTTTGTCCCCCCCCCCCCCCCCCCCCCTCCCAAGCTTCTGCAAAATAATTTAAAACGTGTCTGTGGGCAAGCCGCTTCGTTGGCAATCTAATTCATAAGCATAATGGAAAAAGAAATAAAGAGATGGCAATGTCAACAAAGGGCAAAAAGTAAGTACAGAAAAGAACGGCAGTTTCGACAGTATTCTGACATTTTAATGCGAGCGCAAGACGAGGATGTTAACACGCCCGTGGAGAACGATGCTGAGAACTTGTTTCACTGCCAAAAGACTCCTCACAGAAACAGATGGCAAAGAGAGACCTCCAAACAAGCTGCACCTGGTAAAGCACTAGGCCTGACGGGTTAATTAATGAGGCTTTGAAAGCTAGTTTCGAAGTGAAGTGACTGCGGGCTGAAACTGAAACAAACTTGAAAAGGGGGTTACTGTTCCGCTCAACGAAAGAGGCAAACACATGACAAAGACAAAACACGACGCGTTTCGGCCTCTTTGGTCTTCTTCAAGGCAAAGCAAACAACATTCACGACAATAAAAACGAAGAACGGCCAGTCACTTCGTCTCCTCAATCTGAGCGCAAAATGGATCCATTTCCTTCCCAATTTGAGGAGGTAAGTGAGTGTTTGTTCATCGTTTCCGTTCCATTTCGTTCCCAATTTGAGGAAATAAGTGATTGTTCCTTCATCGTTTTCATTCCATTTTGTGCCCAATTTGAGGAGATGCTTTTAATGTGGTGACAGCCCTGATATGGCCCTTGGCGGTCGGCTGGGCTATAGGCAACATTACCTACTTTACCTTGAGGAGATGCGTCTCAAAAAGCAGAGTCCTCATTATTTCAGTGACTTCACGTCGTCGTCGTCGTCGTTCCCCGCCCAGCACGGGTGATTATGCGCAAAGCATCCATATGTACATTCTGCAGCATAACTGACTTATACTCTGCGCACTTATCACATGTGATGTCGGGGTACTCGAATGGTGACAGGATCAATAATGTGTACGCTACTCTGCGCACTTATCGCATGGGATGTCGGGGCAATCGAATGGTATAGCAGGATAAAGATTGTGTGGGCTACATAAGTTCAAGAGCTCTTCTGTGTAATAAATACTTGAAGGAGCGGACACCCGATTAGTGAATCGAGCTGTAGCAGCAGTGCTGTCAATGTGCCCACCTCACTTACAATTAATGTGTAAGGCGACGCGCCGATGTTGGAGATTTGCTGCTGCTTTAGTATGTTCTTGAAGAAACGAACGTGGAAGAGTGGGGTTTCTTTGAATGCATGAAGCAGGTCTGTCTTAGATTCGTTAACATTCTACACTTTTGCCCAAGATGCTATTCCAGCACCATCAATCTGTATTGCCTCTTTCCCCGTAAGATGGTTTTCATGACTGAAGACATGCTTGTTTTGTCTGCAAATAACTTGACCACAGGTACAATGTTTTGAATGATATAAGTATCAACTAAAAGCAACAGTGGTATTCCTTGGGAAACTTTTTTTTTACATCGGTTGTCCAGGCCATTTCCCTGAGAATGTTTTAAGGAAGGACGTGTTGTTGTTTAAACTTGTTTGCCCATTGTTAGGGAGTGAGACGCAGTGTTGAATCTTGTCCTCAGTGACTCCTTCAGAAGCTTCAAACAATAACTCAGTCTCGGCAACCCTACGTCACAACAGGTTATGGTAGAGCGAGTTCAAACGGGCAATAGATGAACTAGGGAAAGGGAAAAGGCAAGACGCAAATTTAAAAAATCGATTTTTCAAAAAAATATGAAAACATGTAAGAAAAAAACAAGCCCTAAGAGAGAGAGAGAGAGAGAGAGAGAGAGAGAGAGAGAGAGAGAGAGATTGGGATCATTTATTTATTGATATGCCTTGGCCCCTAATGCAGGGGTGTGTGGATATTATTCAAAAGTAGCAAAAAGCATATAAAAAAAAAAAAAGAACAATATAAGATGAATAACAGTCATGGAATAGATCATAAAGATTAATATCAACGTTGAACATTCTCTTGAAATAGCTGAACATTCTCTTGAAACAGCTATTTCTTGAGTTTAATTACCTTCTATAGAAACAACGGGAAACTGTTAACTTCTTCAACAGAGGTTGAATACATCAACGATACCCACTCACGTATGGAAGGCTGTCTGTAATATGTATGCTTGATAAATTCATCCCGGATGTTCCTAAGAGAGAGGCAACAGACAACACAAATGTAACTCATTCTCCTGAGGTCCTTTGCACAATGGACCATGAACAGTTTTGGATCTACAATGATGGACAGCTCACTCTGAAACACCAAGTCTGAATGTTGCTGTAATCAACTTTAAACGCCTGTCCATATCAAGTGTTAAACAGGGTTTCGGGTCACGCAGGTTACAACAATTCCAATGAAATTCAACTCTTTCACTGTTCTGAATATGGTCAGACCATTTCTTTGCCATCGACGGTCAATCAATGGTTGACGAACAAGGGAAAAACAAGGTCATGTGTGACCAGAGCGAGAAACGTCCACTGCCGTTCATTCCGTGACCATCCACACTACGCACAGGTGAAGGTCACGCCAAGCACGTGCCCGCCGCCGGAATCTCGACAATACTTGGCAAAACGCTTCAAACGATGCACAGAAAATGACAAACTGAGAGAGAGAGAGAGAGAGAGAGAGAGAGAGAGAGAGAGAGAGAGAGAGAGAGAGAGAGAGAGAGTGAGAGAGAGAGAGAAAGAGAGAGAGAGGGGGATGGGGGGTGGGAGACAGACAGACAGACAGAGACAGACAGACAGACAGACAGACAGACAGACAGACAGAAGGTAGGAGGGGAGAAGATGGGGAGAGAGGCAAATGAAGAGTTCAGAGACAGACAGACAGACAGACAG
>JADBJO010000452.1:330391-337891 GCA_016801955.1 Conus betulinus
ATGGTGGCGTTGGGGTGAGTGGGAGAGAGTGGGGAGGGTGGTGAGTGGGAGTGAGAGAAAGCATACGCCGGTGTTTACGAAGATGAACGGAAATCCTCATACATGTTGGGCAAGAGAGTGAGTGTGAACGTTTGATACATGAATGCACGAGAAAAAGGGTTTATCTAATTTGTACAAAAAAAGGCTTCTTGAACTGTTTTCTTGTTAAATGTACCATATATATACAGTGTGCTTTTATAAACAGTTGCCTTTACTGAAGAAGCTTTTTAAGCGAAAATTTTATTGGAGAATATACAATTTAAAATGAAACTGTCTACTTCTGTGTTTTTTATTTTACTCCAAGTTTTTACCCCAGAAGTATATTTGGGAGGAGTGGTGTCCAGCAATTTATTTGGACTGAATATTGAAAACTATATATATATATATATATATATATATATATATATATATATATATATATATATATATATATATATATATATTAGCTGATTTTGCCTCTCCGCTTTGTTTTGTTTTTTCTTGTACCGGCTGATGGGGGATTTATGGTGTGTTTTTGCTGTTGTTGTGGTGGTGGTAGTTTTCATAGCTTTGTGAACTCATGTTTAGCGTCTATTCCAACTCGATATGAAGACCCACACCGATCTATGCCTCATACAGCGGAAGTGATGTGACATTAAGTAGCCCTTGCCCCAGATCTTTAAGGAAAATGAATGAATGAGTAAGGAAATAAAACCAACGGTAAAGCAAAGCAAACAAAAAAACAGCCTCTTAATGTTAATAACACCAGGAGGTGCGAATGGAAGTCAGTATCAATTACGTTTCATGAATAATCTAGTTGTCAGAGAGAAAATACAGATCTTTGATTCTTTCAATATTCAAGACCCTCGCCATAGTAACAAAAATCACACGCCTGAACATGGGTCTCTTCTGTTTGTCTCAAACCCTACCCCACTACTCATCATTCCCTCAGTCAGTCCACTACCCGAGCCACATGCTCCTGAACACCAAAAGCCTCCCATCACTGATGACAAGGGTGATGACAGAGTGCCGCTGGTCGGCAGCCAGGCCCCGCTTCCTCTGACAACCAGCAGGTAGACCTTGCTGTGCCCAACTGCTGCCATCAGTCGCCCCGTGTGACCGTGGGGTTAGTCGGGGACAAAGTCCTCTGCGACACGTCTGTTCTCAGCGACGGACTGACTATATAAAGACAACAGATTCTCCTCAGACAGATCAAAAAGATTTGAAGCTGTATGAAAAAAAAAAACCTTGGATGGGATTGGGGGAAGGGGAGTGGGAGGAGGAGGGGGAGCAGGAGGAGGGGCTGATGCTTTGGTTTTGAATTACTAAATTTAGAACAGGTGTCCTATACGGATGTGGCTAATACACCCGTCCACCTATCCAGAAGTTGCTGGTTCGAATCCTGGTGGCGCTAAGGCATAAACAGTCAGCAGAAGGTCATCTGGGAGTCAGGAGCTGGATCCGGCCCAGCTCCCTTACGGTGTGAGGGCTTCACGGCCCAAACACTTGCTTCCTACTGTGATCTACTGAGGAACATACGAAGAAAATATTTGATCAAATAAAGTGTGGAGGAGAAGCGGCAGTGCTAGGAGTGAAGCAATTATCCTTTTTTTCTTTTTTTATCCTGTAAGGAGATTACCGACATTTTAGACCAACTCGTGTCATGCCACCGTGATCCTACTTGTGTCATAGAAAACATTGAGTCATACTGAGTTGGAACAGCCTCAAACAACACACAGTTTTCCCCCCAGCGTATTACATTGTCATAGAGCAACGCTGAGTCAAACTGAGTCGGAATAGCCTCAAATCATACACACAGCGTTTCTCCCAAGCGTATTACATTTGCGGAACATAGGCCACGCTTTACGTTAGCGGCACCATTACGAATGCGACAGCGTAAAATCGCGGAACAGGTCTACACGTTCGCGGCACATAGGACATGGTTCTAGGACTGTTCTGAACATGTACACATACCATCTCTCCTCGACATGCCATCCAGCCCTCTTCCTCCCAGAACTGATGGAGCGTAAACAACAGTGATATCACTCGGTAGCCTGAGCAGTTAGTCATGTTGTTTGGTACTGACTGCTCATTCATGAACATCCTTTTTCCCCCGTCAACAACTAACGTATACACGGACGTGATGGCGCACTCCCCATAGGTGGACGCTGAAGGGGGACGCTTGCTAATGCTGGCTCCGCGACTGATCCGTGATTGTCAGTAGAGGGCTCAGTCAGCGCTGTCCTGCATAGGCTGGATCAGAATAGGCACTGCTGAGCGCCACCGAGGTGACTCGGCAGCAGTGCAGTGTCTCATCTGGTGGGTTGCCTCATAACGACTTGACACTGACTGTTCCATGCGGGTCACCGGTGCGGGAGCTGCAGGGGGATAAGCCGGGGTGTGGCTGTGGACGAGCAGCCAAGAGGACTGGCCTGTAGGTAATGCCGCTGAAGTGCCAGAGAGAGGACGGAACAGCACCAAAAAATCTGTAACATGTACAGCACTAACCAAGCGCACTGGACAAGTCACAGCCCTAGTATAGCCTTTCACGAGGAAGTGTGAGCGATGTTCTTCTTTTTCTTTCTGAACATCGACACGCAAGAATAGTGGTGGCATCCTTTGGAATCAGCTTGCTTGAAGAGTTTGACTCTTCTTTCTCGTCTCTCAAAACTCTGTGGACGATCTCTGCTGGTCTTTCATCGATGTCCCCTTGTTGCCTTTCCCTCGCCAACAGTTCTGACCCCCTGCCGACCTTAGTGTGTCATGTTCACTGGCTCATGATTCCAGGCTTTAAACTTGAAGACAGAATGTCCTCAGAGTTTCCTTTTCTTCTCATCTGCCATGACATGGCTTCCATGTACACTGCCATCATGACGAAGTTTTAGATTTGCTGAATATGCCGACATCCGATAAAATAAGGTTTTTTTTTCCTCGGTTTGTGAAGAACTTTTTTTCCCCATAATTTTTACAGTCTGCATTTTCAAGTTTAGATGTGAAATCACAAAACTATGACGGTCCGAAAAGGCAGTTCTTGAAGGAAAACAGGATCTCTACTCTGTAAGCATTAAACCTAGGAGTCAGATAATACACACACACACACACACACACACACACACACACACACACACACACACACACACACACACATATATATATATATATATATATATATATATTATAATTGAAGAGAGAGAGAGAGAGAGAGAGAGAGAGAGAGAGAGAGAGAGAGAGAGAGAGAGATTCAATCAGTATACGGTTGCCCCGACTTAGCTCAGTCTCGCTCATTTATTGAAAAATGAGCAATGTGCCGCAACCGTGATAGATGCCATGAATGTAACAGATGCCGCAAATGTACCAAATGCCGCAAACATGATTGATGCCATAAATGTGACAGATGCCCACAAATGTACCAAATGCCGCAATCATGATTGATGCCATAAATGTGACAAATGCCGCAAATGTACCAAATGCCGCAAACATGATTGATCCCATAAATGTGACAGATGCCGCAAATGTACCGCAAACATGATTGATGCCATAAATGTAACAGATGCCGAAAATGTGACAGATGCCATAAATGTAACAGATACCATAAATGTAACAGATGTAATAAAGATGCCATAAATGTAACAGATGCCATAAATGTAACAGATTGATGTCATAAATGCCATAAATGTAACAGATGCCGCCAACATGATTGATGCCATAAATGTCAGATGCCATAAATGTAACAGATGATGCCACTAAAATGTACCAGATGCCGCCACCATGATTGATGCCATAAATGTAACAGATGCCTCAAATGGAGCAGGTCCTGCAAAAGTACCAGATGCCGTAAATGTAAAAAGTGCTGTGAATATTCAAATCCGTTTTCTGCTAGAGCCAGTAATAGGACGAAGTTAAAAGTTCTTCTTCATTCATTCCTTTCATTCTTTTTTCTTTTCTTCCTTCTGTGTTTTGACAAGCATTCATCAAAGCACCAGTTGTATGGAAAGCACAACAGGCCACGCTTTCGACGACCTTTCGGTGTCGACCGAAGAGAACATCCCCCGTGAAGTTTCCGACCGGGCGAAGTTTCTGGGCGACGTCACGGCCATGTTGTGGGCACGTGGTGCCCCCTGTGCTGCTGGTCTTCGGGACGTTCGGCAACGTGATGACGATGGTGGTGATGCGGGGGATGCGGGCTTCCAAGTCCATGGCCTGTCTGTCTCTGTACTTCACTGCCCTGGCTGTGTCTGACCAGTGCGTGCTTCTCATCACCCTGCTGTGGGTTCTGGGTGGACGTGGTGTTCTGGGCCCCCCTCCTTTTTCCACCTCCATCTCTTGTGTTCAGTCCCCAAATTTGCCTGGTGTATGAGCACCGTGACGTCAGCGTGGTTCCTGGTGGCGATGACGTATCAGCGAGTGACGTCGGTGGTGGTGCCGCATCGTGTTCACATTCTGTGCACTGTAAAGAGAGGGAAGATATTAGTGTTCGTCGTGGTGATTGTCTCTCCTTGAACCTGCATTTCCTGTTCACGTGGTCCCTACTGGTCGGAGGAGAGGCAGTGCCAGTACCGAGAGAAGTTCAGGCATGTTGTGGAAGTCTTCGAGTGGTCGGAACTTGTCTGGGCATCCATGATCCCTTTCGTCCTGCTTGCTGTTGGGAATTCGATTCTGGTGTGGCAGGTGATCCGGTCCATTCGGCTTGCTGGGAAAAATGAGAGTGACAGGAGACTGGCAGTCGGCGTCAGGAGCAGACAGCAAGGTGCATTCCATGACCACCACCCTCGTCCTGACCTCAACGGCCTTCTTGGTGTTGACGCTCCCCATCTGTATTCTAGATGTGTGCCTACAGATGACCTACACTGATCCTTCTGATGAAGATTTCCGGGCCATGATCACATGGGCAGGACCATTACTGTATTTCTGTGGATCACGTCTTGTGCCTCCAACTTCTACCTGTACTTGCTGAGCGGCAGCCGATTCAGACAGGAAACGAAACGCTATTTGTGCTGTATCACAGGGAAGACCAAATGACCACCATCGTATGACTCTCATCATAGCCTGTGTCAAGAAAGAAAACGACTTGGGTGCCCCAAACAGCCATCTTTAACCATTGTTGACCTATATCCATGAAAAATGAGTTTGTTGTGATTTCGTGTTTAATTATTGAAGAAACAGTCCTTTCCTTTTTTTGTTAATGACATTCGTAATTTCCTCAATACAAAAAATACTTTATCAGGCATTTTTTCAGGACTTCATTAAAGCGTTTGATTTCCTAAAATGGAAGTTACTATACAAACTTTTGCAGTCTGCGTCTGGAGTTAGAAGGGAGTACAGTTTGAGTGACAGCTATTAAACAAAATTCATAGATGAATTTCTAAAAGCGTTTCAGATAGTCCAAGGCTCAAGTTCCAGTAGCTTTCATCAGTACTTTGAAACATTTCAACAAAAGTTAAATTCCCTTCTTGGAGATTTTTTTTTATCATTAATAGCCCATAAAATATTTGTAAAACAGAGCTTAATTCCATTGAAGGAGGCAAAGTGATTCTGGCAGGCGAGCAAAATTGCAGTGGTGAAGATGTTATCTGGCTATTCAGTTAATTCTGAATCCTCTGTGTGTGTGGAAAAGGGGGTGTGTGTGTGGGTGTGTGTGTGTGTGGTGTGTGTGGTGTGTGTGTGTGTGTGCGTGAGAGAGAGAGAGAGAGAGAGAGATGGAGTGGTGTGTGAAAATGCTGTGTGGTTTCTGTGTATATGGAGGTGTGCGCCCGCGAGTGTTGTGTGTGTTGTGTTGTGTGTATTTGGGGCGCGTGAATTATGTGTGCGGGGATGCAAATCTTCCGGAAATCCGGAGCAGAAAAAAGACGAAAACTTTTGTCTCCAGATCAGCGAGGACCGCAGTGACTGGCTCGACAAAGTTTTGTGGGGGTGCTTTTCGGTGCCTTGACATTTTCTACTTGCTTTCATCTTGAATGTACTTTTATGACGTGTGTTGAAATACTGAACAAATTCTCTGGAAAAGAAAAATATGCTCAGAGTAATTATAATCTACTTAAATTTTAGCTGTAAAAATCTTTTTCAAAAAAAATAATATCGCGATCACCAAAAACTCTTCAGTCTGGAAGGTACAAAAGAGTCTCAAATGGGTGAAAGTGTCTTCCTGTCAATCCAGACGCAGGACAGGCAGTCGTGAATTAGGGATGAAGCATTTGACAAAAGAAAAGTTTAAAACCTACAGCAAATTTGTAGAAAAAATCAGTTACAATAGGTGTAGCTTGACAGACGCGGCGAAGACAGAATGATCTGATGCGTGCGTTGGCGATAGTGCGTTTGTCTCTTGGTATCAGCAGATCGACATCGCTAACGTGCGTCTGAACTTTCAGAGACGGCTCCGGTCGGTTGTGAGTGCGCGTGCGCACGTGCGCAAATGTGTGTGTGTGTGTGTGTGTGTGTGTGTGTGTGTGTTGTGTGGGTTAGTTGTGTGTGTGTAACAAAGTGTGTGTCTGCACGCGCGTGCGTGCGTGGTGTGTTGTGTGTGTGCGCGCGCGACGCGCGTGCGTGCGTACGTCCGAGTGTGTTGTGTGTGTGTGTGTGTGTGTGTGTGTGTGTGTGTGTGGTGTGTGTGTGTGTGGTGTGAAAGTCTCATAGCCTAATATCAGCCAGAGGCATTGAACTGTTAGAGAACTTATCGTCTGAGGCAGACATGACTGAAAGCGGCGCCCACCCTCTCCTCTCTTCCGCCGCTTTCACCCTCTCTGTCCTGAACCAGGTACGCGCTGACTGCTGGACGAACAAAGAGGGTTTGGAAGCCGTCAGAAAACCTGACCCACCAAGTTGCTGGACCTCACACACTGGTCAACTTCGACGGGGAAACGCTTTTAAATCATTTGATGACAGGGCCCCCCTTTATAATAATTGTTCCCCAAGGGCTTTTTTATTGACTTGAAAAAGAAATTCACAGATGGAAGACGTGAAAAGAGAACAGTACTAAAACAACAAAATTGACAGTAGATCTTATCTTTCATAAACAAACTACAAAGCTGCAATAAGTTTACAAAATGAACAGCAAATGCTATTTAACATACACATTTATTACAAATTAAGCACATCATTGTGTCTACACTGTCCGTTGTCAACACATTAAACCATACTATTTTGGAGCGTCGTCCTTGGCAGGCACCCTTCGTAGACAGAGAAAAGCCAGTTGGGGCAAAGAAGAACGAACAGATGAAAAGATGGGCCGAATCTTTTCACAGAATTTCAGCATCGACATGAGTCACATACTCCTGACATTAGCTCCTAGCTAGGAAGAATCTACTGCAGATTGCAGCAAAGCCTTCACAGGAAGAAACTGAGGAAGCCAGACTACAGGTGAAGACCGGAAAGGCAGCAGGACCAGACGACACCCCAGCAGAAGCCCTGAAGGCAAACGTGGACACTCGCTCACCTTTTGTTGTTGTTGTTGTTGTTGTTGTTGTTGTTGCATTCCCTGTTTGAGCA
>JADBJO010000452.1:342891-345298 GCA_016801955.1 Conus betulinus
CGGGAACACGGTTAAAACTATTTCAGGTTTGGACGGATTTTTAAATTGATCTAGTTGCAAAGTGAAACGACTGCAGGCGGAAATCTAAAACAAATCTTAAAATAAATGTCAGCGAACCGCCCAGAGAAACGTGGACAAACGAGTCACAAGACAAACACACAACGCGTTTCGACCTCGTAGGTCTTCCTCAGGTGAAATAAAGACAGACAAAATAACGAAAATGCACTTAGCTTTGATCGCTTCAGATTGCTTCTGAGTTCAGCGCAAGGAAGGCGTTGTGTTAAATTGTTTATGCTGCTGCTGCTACTACTACTACTACTACTACTACTACTACCACACTACTACCTACTACTACTACTACTACTACAACTGCTGCTGCTGCTGCTGCTGCTGCTGCTGCCGCTGCTACTACTACTACTACCACTTCTACTACTCCTAGAACTACTACTGCTGCTGCTTCTGTTGCTGCTGCTGCTACTACTCCTCCTACTGCTGCTGCTGTTGCTGCTTAAACTATACTTCCACTATCACTACTGCCGCTACTGCTACTACTCTCCGACTGCTGCCGCTGCTACTGCTGCTGCTGCTACTATTACTACTAAGACGTTCTACCTTTTAACGCCACCATCACCACTACTGCTAGTACTACTATTATTACTTACTACTACTACCACTACTACTGCTACTATGCTATTACTGCTGCTGCTGCTGCTGCTGCTGCTGCTGCTAGTGATTATGTTCTGTTGGGATTCTGGAGGGTCAGTGTAAAACTGCGTCCCTTTCTGTCGGAAGTTATGAGCTTGCAGTTTTCTTTTTTCTGGCACGTTCTTGGACTGCTGCCTTCTTCTTCCTTCTCTTTCATTTGTGACTGTCACGAATGACACGAATCTCTCTCACTCTCTCTCCTCTCTCTCCTCTCTCCTCTCTCTCTCTCTCTCGCTCTCTCTCTCTCTCTCTCTCTCTCTCTCTCTCTCCTCCATTTAGTTTTGTGGTGTGCGTGTACATGCGCGTATGTGTGTGTGTGTATGTGTGTATGTAAATGTGCATGTACGTGTTGTATGTGTGTTTGTGTGAATGGGTGGGTGGGTGTGGGTGTGTAGTGTGCATGTGCGTGTGCGTGTGCCTTTGTTTGTGTGTGTGTGTGTGTGTGGTGTGTGTGTGTGTGTGTGTGTGTGTGTGTGTGTGTGTGTGTGTGTGTGAATGTCCAGAGTGAGTTCTTTTCGTTCAACGTGTTAACAGTCCTGTAAAAACCCTATGTGGTCTCCTGACAAGGATTTAGTTTCGTCTGAAACGAAATGAACCGAAAACCCTTGTCATCGATCTAATCTTCGTTACTTATCTTCTTTCAGCACTTCTACCCATGGGGGGGACTCGTTAGCGTTCCCCAGCAGTGGAATCCTGTGGCCCAGTGGATAAAGCACTCACCAAGCAAGCCGCCAAATCTCAAGGTTCAAGGCTTGAGTCTGGTGCTGGACAGTTTTCTTTTTCCTCCTCTTCCTCCGTCTCCAAAGAACCTTCAGATGAGAGGCCAGTGTACAAGTCTCTCAGAGGAAAATATAACTCGTGGGTCTTGATGCGCGGCATACACATTGCATCAGGAAAAGTACACACGACAACAAAGAGGGGGATGATGCTTGCAACATTTGATGAGGGGGGTGGGGGGTGCACTTTGATAGGAAAACACAAGATATAATACAGAGACAGTACTACAAAAAAAAAAAAATTGGGAGAAATATGTCAGGCGTATCATGATGAAAACACTCAATTCACGGAAAGCAGATGGGATTTTCACTGAGGGAAACCTGGTGTGATAGGAAAACAAAGACAAAACAAGAACAGCAGACTACAAAGACAATAACATCAGACCACAAGACAAGAACATCAGACCACAAGACAAGAGCATCAGACCATCACAAACGCCCAGGATACCCAACAATGATTATCATCTGTTGTCCAGAGAGCAACAAAGTGTCCTGGTGAGGCTCCGCATCCGGCACAACACCATATGAAGTTATATGACATGTAGACAAGTTTTTTAACAAGTTATCGAAAATCTCTAAAGTAGACCTTTAACAGTCACTGGTACCGAAAGCTCAATGTGGCACCTTCTCCAGTCTGTCCTTGTGGGCAGGAAGAAGAAACAGACAGCGGGGGGCATGGTGCTCAAAAAAAAAAAATGTCTATTCCATGAACCAGCCAAGGAGAGAGGTGTGGGCTACAGAGACAGCTCTAATGACGAAGCTCTACGGCAATCCACGAGAGCTGGACAAAACGGGCACTGTTCACCACAAGGGCCGGACTGACCCGTGTAGGCCAAGGCGCTCCGCAAGAAGAAAGAAGAAGAAAAAGAAGAAGAAGAAAAGCCCATAGGACAAACCTTTATACCGCGGACAGACCGATAGTGACG
>JADBJO010000452.1:353477-355977 GCA_016801955.1 Conus betulinus
GGCCGGGCCGGGCTGTGGCTGTGGACGGGGGTGTCGGGATGAGCGGCGTGGGTGCATGTGTGTGAAGGATTGTTTGCCCTCCGAAATAGACCCTTCCCTTATTGCAACTCGAAGGAGGAAATGTGTGTCTGTGCTTATTAGATGTTACCCAGTCCTATGGACGATTTATTTGCTTGATGTATGTACTTGCTGTGTTGCCCGTCAACACCGGGTGTGTGTTGACCGATTTTTGTTTGTTTTTTTTACCCTTCCTGGCCTTGAGTCTGGGAGGTAGGTAAGACCATAATGGGAAAGGGAGAAGGGTGAGCTTGGATAAGAGGTGCGCATTGTACGATTCTGCACTGTGGTTAAGGTAAGCTTGGATAAGAGGTGCGCATTGTACGATTCTGCACTGTGGTTAAGGTAAGCTTGGATAAGAGGTGCGCATTGTACGATTCTGCACTGTGGTTAAGGTAAGCTTGGATAAGAGGTGCGCATGTACCATTCTGCACTGTGGTTAAGGTAAGCTTGGATAAGAGGTGCGCATTGTACCATTCTGCACTGTGGTTAAGGTAAGCTTGGATAAGAGGTGCGCATTGTACGATTCTGCACTGTGGTTAGGTAAGCTTGGATAAGAGGTGCGCATTGTACGATTCTGCACTGTGGTTAAGGTAAGCTTGGATAAGAGATGCGCATTGTACGATTCTGCACTGTAGTCGAGGTAAGCTTGGATAAGAGGTGCGCATTGCACGATTCTGCACTGTGGTTAAGGTAAGCTTGGATAAGAGATGCGCATTGTACGATTCTGCACTGTGGTTAAGGTAAGCTTGGGTAAGAGGTGCGCATTGTACGATTCTGCACTGTAGTCGAGGTAAGCTTGGATAAGAGATGCGCATTGCACGATTCTGCACTGTAGTCGAGGTAAGCTTGGGTAAGAGGTGCGCATTGTACGATTCTGCACTGTAGTCGAGGTAAGCTTGGGTAAGAGGTGCGCATTGTACGATTCTGCACTGTAGTCGAGGTAAGCTTGGATAAGAGGTGCGCATTGTACGATTCTGCACTGTAGTCGAGGTAAGCTTGGGTAAGAGGTGCGCATTGTACGATTCTGCACTGTAGTCGAGGTAAGCTTGGGTAAGAGATGCGCATTATACGATTCTGCACTGTAGTGGAGGTAAGCTTGGGTAAGAGGTGCGCATTGTACGATTCTGCACTGTAGTGGAGGTAAGCTTGGGTAAGAGGTGCGCATTGTACGATTCTGCACTGTAGTGGAGGTAAGCTTGGGTAAGAGGTGCGCATTGTACGATTCTGCACTGTAGTGGAGGGAGGTGAGCTTGGATAAGAGATGCGCATTGTACGATTCTGCACTGTAGTGGAGGTAAGCTTGGGTAAGAGGTGCGCATTGTACGATTCTGCACTGTAGTGGAGGTGAGCTTGGGTAAGAGGTGCGCATTGCACGATTCTGCACTGTAGTCGAGGTAAGCTTGGGTAAGCTTGGGTAAGAGGTGCGCATTGCACGATTCTGCACTGTAGTCGAGGTAAGCTTGGGTAAGAGGTGCGTACTGCACGATTCTGCACTGTAGTCGAGGTAAGCTTGGGTAAGAGGTGCGCATTGTACGATTCTGCACTGTAGTCGAGGTAAGCTTGGGTAAGAGGTGCGCATTGCACGATTCTGCACTGTAGTCGAGGTAAGCTTTGGGTAGAGGTGTGCGCATTGCACGATTCTGCACTGTAGTCGAGGTAGTCGAGGTAAGCTTGGGTAAGAGGTGCGCATTGCACGATTCTGCACTGTAGTCGAGGGTAGCTTGGATAAGAGGTGCGCATTGCACGATTCTGCACTGTAGTCGAGGTAAGCTTGGGTAAGAGGTGCGCATTGCACGATTCTGCACTGTAGTCGAGATCAGCTTGGGTAAGAGGTGCGCATTGTACGATTCTGCACTGTGGTTAAGGTAAGCTTGGATAAGAGGTGCGCATTGTACGATTCTGCACTGTGGTTAAGGTAAGCTTGGATAAGAGATGCGCATTGTACGATTCTGCACTGTGGTTAAGGTAAGCTTGGGTAAGAGGTGCGCATTGTACGATTCTGCACTGTGGTTAAGGTAAGCTTGGGTAAGAGGTGCGCATTGTACGATTCTGCACTGTGGTTAAGGTAAGAGGTGCGGATAAGATTCTGTGCGCATTGGTGCGCATACGACGATTCTGCACTGTGGTTAAGGTAAGCTTGGATAAGAGGTGCGCATTTGTACGATTCTGCACTGTAGTCGAGGTAAGCTTGGGTAAGAGGTGCGCATTGCACGATTCTGCACTGTAGTCGAGGTAAGCTTGGGTAAGAGGTGCGCATTGCACGATTCTGCACTGTAGTCGAGGTAAGCTTGGGTAAGAGGTGCGCATTGCACGATTCTGCACTGTAGTCGAGGTAAGCTTGGGTAAGAGGTGCGCATTGTACGATTCTACGATTCTGCACTGTAGTCGAGGTAAGCTTGGGTAGGAGGTAAGAGGTGCGCATTGCACGATTCTGCACTGT
>JADBJO010000452.1:375977-378477 GCA_016801955.1 Conus betulinus
CAATGTTTCGATTTTCTATTAAACTAATATATTAATTCTTTGACGATTATCAGATCATCATCAGAAACTTCATAATATTCACATTCAGTGAAAAATTGTAATAATCTTGCCGAACACACATCCTGGTTTAATTCGGATCTGCACGACGGATGTGCACCGAAATTTTAATGACCTCGTCCTTGACCCCAACATTCCATCTTTCTACTAAGTTTCATTTACACATAAGTTCCGTAGTTTCTGCGTGCTGCAAGCTGTAATCGTCTCGCTGAACGATCTTTGGACCCACTTTCAACCCACTGTTTGATCCAGGTCCACGCCATAATTTACAGGGTCCATCCCTGTGCAATATTCTACCTCTCGACCAAGCCTAGTTGAAACGGATTCGGTAGGTTTTTTTTTTTTTTCAGGGTCTTGCTGACAGACAAGCAAACTAACTAACCAACAAGCCGACGGGACGCGGACAAAAAATCTGGCCACCTTTGGCCGAGATACGTGACAAACTCGTTCGAGCGCACAAATACATAACAAGGCAGCAAGCAAACAAGGAAGTGAATGCTGTTTCTTTACGAGTCCTTTCGAAGCACTAGACAGAGGTATTAACCCTTTCAAGGTCATTGTGGGTAGTGCGGTCTTGATGCTGCAGTCCGGCACGAGTTTTCAAGCGATACCACTGTTAAATGATCGCTCTTTAGTGTTGAAAAGAAGAAAGAAAGGCGGAAGAAACTCTAGTGAGAAAATCTGAAGAGAAGGTCTTCAGTGGGGAAAAAAAAAGTTCCCCAACCCCATCCAAACCCCTCATCTTAAGCAAATGTTTCCGCCCAGAACTCCTTACACACTAGGGGGGGGGGGGGGGGGGCCTGGGCGCGTCTAGGTCATGACTCTTAGATACCTTTTGGCTGTCAGAAATATATTTTGGCGCTGCTGAGATTCGAACCCGCGCCTTTTTTTGATGATTGGGCGTCTCAGTGCGTCACATCGTCACTCGAATCTTTCCCACGTTGCTACCAGACACCTGTTCTTAGTTGGGAAATGTAAGCTTTATAATATTCACCTTGTTCCCCCTCTACCATAGCCAGTTGGAGTATGGCTGCCTTTGTGGCGGGATGAAAAAAAAATGGTCATACACACAAAAACTCCACTTCCCTTGTTGGGTAGATGGATTGATACTTGCCTGTCTACACAGTGAGTGTCCCCAGGAGTATTAGCCTGCGTACGCAGAAAGAAAGAAAGATATACAATCCAGTAAAATATAACCTTAACCGCCCCTGCTACCGACTTAAGGTTCTGGGTCTCTCTTTACCAGTAACCGAGAGCTGTGTCCTAGGCTGATGAGTCTACAGCCAGCCCCTACTGCTCCCACTTCCGTGGTGAACACTTCAGCCTGGAAACCAGATTTCAAGTTGCTGGCTACTGGACTAACACACTCTTCGGTCTTGAAGAAGTGAGCTTCATCAGTCTTTCATATGGCACAACGGGGTCAGTCGGCATTATTTGTGTTGATGAACCTGAATGAAGTAGTGTATACTACAGTCTCATGCCGCTCTACCTTGTAATGATCTTTGGAGTAGGAATCCTGCTGGCTGCGGCATTTCTGCACCAATTCACACGATGCCATTGTCAGACTATAGTTTTTTTTTTTTGCTTTCGTTGTGGGTAGAAGAGGAAATACGCCGTGGCTTTCAAGATATAGCCTTTTCCTTTTTTTTTTCTTTTTTTTTTTTTTTGTTTTGTTGGTTCGTTGGTTGTTGTTTGTTGTTTGTTGTTTGTTCGTTTGTTGCTTTCTTTAGACAGTGAAGCGAGAGGCTTGTTTCAGAGACGACGACGTTGCAAGCATTCAGCGAGAGCGGTGGTGGGTGCTGTTGGGGGTGGAGTGGGGTGGGGTGGGTAGAGGGCTGTCAAATCAACTAGTGTCAAATGCTGAAATGCCGAAAGCGCTGATAAAGTATGTGCCCGGTAAACCCGAGTTCCCTGTTTAATCTGCCAGCAGTGGTAGTCTTAGCTCTGTCGTTCACATATGCCAAAGATGACACTAGTTTCGTGTTCGAGTGTTACTGAAAACCAGTGAAACATGGTATAGTTGTGTCTGTGCTGTGTGTGTGTGTGTGTGTGTGTGTGTGTGTGTGTGTGTGTGTGTGTGTGTGTGTGTGTGTGTGTCTGCCTGTATGAGTGTGAGTGTGTCTGTGTGTCCGTATGTGGGGGCTTAGCATTGTAAAATGTTCAATTTCATGTGTGTTCATCAGGAACCTGAAGCAGCTACTCGCACCTGTGAAGACAAAGTTTCACTTTTTTTTTTTTTCTTTTTTTTTTTTTTCCTCATCTCCATTTTGAATGAAGCCAGCCGGTACTGTGTAATAAACCTGCCCTCCAGGACGATCTGCGGCGGCGTCAGCGCGACTGCTTTTTGCGGTGTGAACGTCATCCACTTTTGACATTGAAAGGAGGAAGACAACGGCCAGGGGTGTCGGTAAGACAGTAAGACTGCCGAGATACAATGTCCACC
>JADBJO010000452.1:380977-398477 GCA_016801955.1 Conus betulinus
AAGACAGAATGGATGAAAATGGAAAGTTCTGGAGACGACACGTGGCAAAAGAAAACTTCACGATCATGGTTTTATCAGGACACACACACAAATCAACAGACACGGGTTGAGGAAACAGAATGAAGGGTGGTCAGAGGTGAATGGAAAAGTAAAGATGATACAAGGGCTGAAGAGTGAAGATGATGCCAAGATAATCCAGACGACAGTCCATCAAAGCCAACAGTTAGTGAACTCTATGGGTAAACGCACTCGAGAGAAGTCTCAACCGAAATGAAATGTGGCACATGGCTCCCCATAGCATCAACTCCATCCTCAGATCTATATATGGTCTCCTGCCCTCGAATTCCAACCTGGTTTACTGGGGAAAATCACATGTCTCTGCGTGTTCGCTTTGTTTCAGCGAACTATTGAACATGTCCTGAGTTCATACAAAGCAGCGCCAATCCAGGGAAGGTACACGTGGAGACACAACCAAGTGATTATGGGGATCGCACATGCAGTTTGAACTGCCAAAGAAAACACTCCGCCACCAGAAACTCCGGCAGCGATATTCTGCATGGCAGCAGGCCACAAATCATGGATTGTAACAGCCGGACTGCAACGCCTGTGACATCAAGAGCATGAAAGCAGGATGAACTGGATAACTGGGAGGGTACAGCACACGTTCCAGAATGGGGAAACCATCAAGATTTAATCGGGAAGAGTGGCACGAGGCCGGGCCTTGTACTCCACTCGGGTTCATCAGCACAAATAATTCTGTTTGAACTCACTGTGCCATATCAAAGTCGAATGGAGAAAGTTCTCATCTCTAAGACTGAGAAGCATGTCGGTCTAACCAGCAGCTTGAAGCTTGTAAACCAAAGACCTCACCGTGATGGTAGGAGCCAGTGGGGTTGAAGGCTCATCAGCCTATGATCTAACGAAAAGTTCGCGATTTCTGGTAAGAAAAGGACCAGAACCCAAAAGATAATGGCAGAGGCAGGTGAAAAGAGTTCCCTCTATTTCTGGTTGAAGGAAGAAGTGAATTTCATGAAGAATTAAATTTCTCAACTTTGAACCTAAGTCAAAACAATGTGGGTAAGTCATCCCGTCTAAAAAGGCAAAATATCTTGAGATACCCATCCATCCAAGACGATTCGAGTGCCGGCAGCACCACAAGAAAGAAAAAATCTTACAGCAGAGAGGCATCTAAAGGGGGTTGGTCCGCATCCTGGTCACGACTCTTTAGAGTGTATGGAGTTCAGGGCCAGAACACTTGTACGAGGGTTGATTCTGCTCTGAAAACCTTCTGCTGTCAAGCTCTCCCTACAGTTTCTTCTGGCCAATCTGTTCAAGTCTGTGTGTCTATGTCATGATCTGTAAACTTAAGTCCCGGAAATTTCACTAGCTTTCTAAACTAATATCTTTTTAACGTAACATCCATAAACCATTTTTCAAAAACAGTCTGAAATACTGCTTGAAAAAAAAAAACCCAATCATTTCAAATCTGCTCTTTGGTATATATTGACGAATATGGTTTCTCATGACTGAAACTTCTTGATTGTAAATACAATTATTAAATGTTCAAGAAATATCTTTGAAAAAAAAAACATTTAAAATGCATCTGATTTTTGCCATTCAGTAACATCGAGATATAATTTTGTGTGTCTTATTTTTCTTGCATTTTTTTTTCATCCAGATTGATTTAGCTGTACTAATACGTATTTTCACAGTTCTACGATACTTACTTTCAATTGTATGGTTTTGTACTTCCTACATTCTTTTTTAGAGTGTTTTTCTATCTGTTCATTCTTTTATGAGTTTCACTTTCTCTGTATCTCATCCTTTTTTCTTTCCTTGATACCTCTTTCAAAGCTGTTGTTGGTCACTTTCTCTCTACCTGTGTGATATATAGTTGTTCAACCGGTTTCATTTTCAGTTCAGTCGAGTTTTGTATCAAAGTGGGAATGGGTCAACAAGCTTGCAAGTATCCACCCATACAAACATATCAAATTAACGCAAAGGTAAGGTAAAGATGCCAAGAGAAATGAAACACATATCATACTGTCATCTGTCGACAGCCAACCCTGCAGAATCTGACATTTACTATGGATCCCTGGGATCAGTGTGTTTGATCAAGTCACGTCCCTTACTTCACAGCACACACGCAAAATGATCTGGCTGGGGGTAGATAGCCATTGCGCACGCGCACGCGCACACACACACACACACACACACACACACACACAAGCATGCACACACGCACACTCCAGTCATAGTTTTCTCTACATTGGAAAAGGGTAGAGCTGGGGGCAGGAGGAGACGATCTTTTAGTAATGAACAGCACACAAACCCTCTTACAACCCCAATTTCCCAACCACCATTACCCCCCCTGCTTTTCCACCTCCCCCATCCCACACACATCACCCCACCTTCAATCCGCCTTACGAAGTGTGAATTCTTGGTTGTTTTCTCAATAACTAAGTAGCATAATTCAAACCCTTGATGCAGTTGACTCTCTACTGACCATTCTGCAATGTCGTGAGTACCAAGTTCTTTTTTGTGTATGCATGTGTCCAGGGTGTACTTCTGTTGTTTTAATCTTTTAATCTGGAAGAAAGGCACTGAATAGAATGAACGGTACTCAAGTGGTATCTGTCCTAGTAACTATAATGTTTATATTACATGCTGCTTTTGCTCATTACACATATTACATGATAGATTTTTATCTTTAGCATCAATCCATGCATGGTGTGTAAGTAGTCTTTTCTGCGGTTGTATTTAGTATTTCCTTCCCAGTACTGTATGAATTTATATAGTGTGTTTACATGTGCTTCTGCATCAACAAAACGGCATGCAGTTTCAGAATTCTTTACTATTAGTTGTAACTATCGAAAGAGAGCCAGCACTCATATCATCAATGAACTGATCATTTACTCTGCAGAAATCAGTAACATCAACTCTCATTTCATCGATGAATCAATGTTATCCAGTTAATTCAACATGATTTCAGAATCAACCGAAGCAACACTTACAACAACACACACACAAATGAGAAAAACAGAACATTCTGATGGCACAGATAACACAGGAACCATAAGCGCACATTTCTCCCAGCAAAACTGTGTCTGTATTAAAAGCAATAAACGTTAAGTCGTTAACAAATGAAGATATTGCAGCGATAGGAATGAATGAATGGAACATTTTGTTGAGGATTTCTCATATACACTTGAGTCCTTTGAACTGTATTAATGTCCTGGGGTAGGTTTGATGTTGTGTAAACAGCTGCCAACTTTGCTTGTATAGACAGTGACACCACTGACCTATTCAGTCTGTTCAAGCCAATTGTCAGGCTCTGAGCAAACTGCTGGCTCAAAATAAATCCCAGTCACGTTCTTCGTTTGTGAAGAAGTGATTGGAATAGGTACTCGTAATTCATTTCACAGAAGGGGACAGTATTCCATATGCAACTGTATGAGCTCAAGACCAATTTTACTTTACACAGAGCTTGTAGCGATATGCTTTCCAGCATGGATAACACATGCAGGTAGTATTTTGCTTAGAATGAGGGTGAAAATTTAATTCAGCAGGAGAAAAAAAACCATCCCAATGAATTCCACAGGGAAAACCAAGCACATACGCTTTTGCAACATTTTTTAATTGAATACTAGAGAGCTTTAAAATCCCTTTTGCTTTTTTGATCTGTCACACATGTGTCAGCCACAATTAAACTATGTTCATTCACCATACTAGGTATGCTAGCATTTATTCTACAAAAAACAAATCATTTCAGTCTAACTCACAATCCAACCATGCAGTTTAATGGGACAGCAACACACGTGCTGTTTAATAAGACAATGACATTAAACCATCTAAGTCATATGACTGTTCTGAATGTAGACTGTATTTGAAAACATGCACATCATGAATGATGAGTTCTTCAAGAGGACTGTTCAAAAGCTCTGAACATAATTTGTTCATGAGAACATACAATTTGAGAACGAGGATTATGTAGCACTGTAATGCCAAAAGACAAGCTAGACATACATCACAGACCAAATAGTAAAAATGAGAAACAAATAAAATGCTAAACAAAACATGCAAAACTTAATCGTATCCTAGCTTGCTTTTCTGTGTTATGGCACTAGGCCACTGAATGACGGCAACAGAACACATTTCAGGCTGACCAATAAATAGAAACTAACTATTGAGACAAAATGAATTGCAACAGATATGCGAGACTTCTTGTTATCCTGTGACCATTTGGAATCTTGTACATGAACATTTTACAATCACCGCCCCTTGGTTGCATGATCTCATCCAGCAGTTACAAATAACTTGCCAGTTCCACACGTACTAGGAAAACATGCAAACGCACATGTGAATGCACACACACACACATGTACATGCACACACATTCATGTATGCACACATGCACACACACACACTCTGGGTTCCTCAGGGCAAGTGGTTACAAAAGCAGGTAAGTGTTCTTGCAGATAAGTGAACTGAAATGGCTATCAACTGCAGGAATGACCTTGAAATAAGAGATTATTTCTCAGGCTGCAGTACTGCCAGAGTTCATACTATGGCTGTTTCCGAACAGTTTGAGGAACACTGAAGTGCAGAACCATAAAGTTGTCAGAAGTTGCTGAATTACACACTCCAGAATGGAGTGCTGGGGAAAACTTAAAAATCTGAATGCTTCAACAATATTTTGTGGCACTTTGAATCAGTACACACATCAAACCACAGCAATCCTTATCCAAACAAACCAAGTACAATCCAAATGACCCTGAAATTAGTTTGTCAAGGGGAAAATGTGTCTGTGGACTAGAACACAAATGCATTTGAAAGGAGACTTTCCACCCAGCATAAGGTTAAAACTGGAATGGCATGTAAAATTCAATGTAATACTACTAATGGCGTATGCAATACTATCATAAATCAGATTTAATCAGATTTCAATCTCCCAAAGACATGTTTTCACACTTTTCATGCAAATAATGTACAATAATAAAAATGTCGTCATCACAGTGAACATTCACAAGTAAATGAATCATTTCATAGTGCATAATTTACAGTGGTTCCCGTTGAGTCAACCCCATCCTGTGCTGCAGAACTTACAGATTTCCTGTATCATTAAAAATCAGTCTGTTTACTGACATTACAATTTAGACAGTCGGCTTAAAACAAAGTAAGCAAAAAAAGCCAAGAAGGCTTTCTTCCACCAACATATATATACAAATGCAGTTTTCTTCAGAATTAGATGACAGCCACACTACAGTGAGTAATAAATCTCCATTCATGGAGTATCCCCAGTTGAAATTCAAATAAAATCCTGGCTTTCTCTCCCTAGCATCCAAATGACATGGAATCATCATGATGAGACAACACTATGTGTAGTCCTTGGGATTGTAACACAACAAATCAACATGGATTTAACTCTTTCATTCTTTCATAGTTTTCTTCACCACAATCAATACCTAGTCAAAGCCACTTCAACCGTGATTCAAGTGCATTTCAGCGCTCCAACAGAGACATGGAATTCCAAACGCACTGCATTTGAGAAGTCAACTGATGAACAAATCTGTTCCGCCAACTTGTGCTTCAACAAACAGAAATAACAAAATGATGGGCATGTTGGGAATCTGGGGTGGTTGGGAAACAGTTGCATTCCTTGCCAATCAAGGAAACACTGTAGTGACCCTGACCTTGCTGAGACTGGGATCGTCATAGCAAAGCAACGTTCTACCAGTGCTGATTGCTGGGCTCTGTTTAGGTACAAACTTTATCACTTTGAGAAACAAAAGCAATAGTCCTCCAAAGGGAAGAAAACATTATAGAAAATCACAATGCCACTCTTCTTAATTTTCAGCCACGTGGCCTTTTTCAAGAGAAAAAAAAAAAAAACAATACAGCTACATGATGTCCATCTTTGGCAACTCAAATATGGACATCATGTAGTTGTATTGTTTTTTTTTTTTTCTCTTGAAAAAGGCCATGTGGCCAAAAATTAAGAAGAGTGGCGTTGTGATTTTTTTTATCACTTTGTGACGAAAGATTCTCACATAATGAGTTTACAAATAAGGATTTGGGAGGGAGTGGACAGAATATCAATGATGGTAGAGCCACTGGTAATCCCCTTCCACCCCCCTTCACCCCCATGCCCCCCCCCTTCCACCCCCCCCCCCCCAAAAAGTCACTTCCAAGTCTGAAAATGTGGCCAAAGAATAACTGATCAATCTGCATCAGCAGACACCCCTAAAAACAATTGAAATATGTGCAGAAGATATCACACATACCATGACATGCAAGGTTTCATCCCCTATGATTACATCATGCAGTAGTTTGAGCGTAGTCTGGCGCAGACCTCAAGAGTTAGTTCATCAAATATTCAACATGCTCTTTCTTCTGGCAACAATTTGGATATCCATCTTGCAGCCTTTCTTTTTTCATGGTCAAAATCAAGTTGCAGAATCTGCTCAACTATTCCAAAACCTCAAAGACCATACATGAGAGTCTTCTTCCACTAGCCCTTTCACCCCAAACAAAGTTTGTTCATTCCCAATGTCACAAGTCACCCTGTATTACTTACATCAGTGCTCCCATCCATCTGCAGGCTGAGCAGTACAAGCACCTGCATAAACTGCTTCAAAATCTGTGCAAATTTCCAATGCAACATCGCCGAATTTCCACCTACAAAAGATGTACTTTGAAACTGTCCTTGTTAAAGGAGAAATACCTTAACTTTATCATGATATATACTCCAATGATGTCCAGACAAAATAGACCATTTGTCAAACCTTCAGGCCATTACATAATGAAGGACCCTTGTCGTTGTTCATAACAAATGTAACACAAACAAATCATCTAGTCACTGACAACCACGGTGCAGAAAACATTTCAGGCAAAGGAAGAGAGAAGTGTACAACAAGCCCTCTGAATCACACAGACTGTTTGCTTCCAGTCACCTGAAAACACCATGCTGAAAGAAACATCTCCACTTCTCTTTACTGACCAAGCTTTTCCCAAGACATGGACATCCAGGCAGCACTAATTTTTTTTTTTAAAATTAAAAAAAGGATGCACCAACATTCAGCTGCAAAAACAACATCAACCGTTCTGAACATCATTATTATGACACATTGCGCTAGTTTTGGTCAGAGTGATTAGATTGCTGTCAGCAGGACGATATGAACACAAATGAAGCAAGAGTCAGCAAAGCTGGATGCCTACTCCCCTTGAAATGGTGCAACATGACTAGTTGTCAGCCACTGCCTGAAGACCAATGCCTGTAATCATCCAATAAATGTGTTCAACAGCATTTCCACCAACGACACGAAACTTGCAGAACAACACTAAAAGATCAGTTAAATCACACAAGTAAGAAGACTGGTAAAAGATCACTTTGCACAACATGATATTTTTGTAATGATGGTTAAAAGCAAACAAGGTTTCGGTTTCATCATTGAAGCATCACTGCTTGTCCACACACACTAAACCACATCTCTGAGCCATGAAGACGTGTGTTATGGATTCTTTTTTGTTCTTTAACCTAATATCATGAAGATGTTTTGCCTAAATGGCCTGCTTCTTTTACTGATTCCTCCACCATTTTGTCCACCATCTCTACCTCTGATGAACTTTGGACATGACACAATCAGTATAATAGACATATCTGTGAAGTGAGGACACACAAGGCTTCACAAGAACAAATTTAGCATTTGATTGAATGTACACAGCTTCATCCCTTGCCACAGACAATAACAGTAAAACATAAAACACACTGACAGTAACCATAATGATAAACAGACAAAGTAAACAGATCCAAGTATTGTGCAAAGTCAAGAATGACAGACATATTTCTTTACAGGAGAGTTAGAGAATTTTTGTTCTACAAGAGCTGTCTGTATTGCATAACAGATTTATTGCACATACATATTATCTTGATTTCTGGAACCGATTTGATTATCCACACTTCATAAAACGCACACACACACACACACACACACACACACACACACACACACACACACTCACACGCATGCTCTCTCTCTCTCTCTCTCTCTTACACACACACACACAAAGTGATGATTGAGATGGTCAAGCAAAGAGTTGAATGGTGCCGTTGTCTGAACCCAAGAGAACTGTCCGGTTGAGAGGCAGCACTGCCATGCTGGTAAGCACACCTTTGAAGGTATCGGACCTCAGCTTGACACTGCTGAAATGAGCCTGTTGAGAAGAAAAGATTATATCATACTGGTTATATGGGGCGACTATGTATCGTTCACTAGCAGTAATGAAAGTCAGAACTGTACCCTCTCCTTCCATCAAAAGCTTTGCATTACTAGAACAAGTTTGTCCCCATCTATGTTGGATTGGCCTCCCTACAAAGATTCCCTCCCTTTAGCCATCTGCCTCCCTTGATGTAACTAATTTTCGAAACCTTCCAGTTTGTCATGATGTCTGTCTACAACCTGTCAACACTTTTAGTTATTATTTGGGTTTATTGAATACTGGGTTCAATTCAAAAAAAAAAAAAAAAATCATATATAAAAATCAATCCTGACATGCATGTGTTTCCAGTTTCCAATCTTTTCCCCTGATCGCTGTACCATGGACAGATCTATGGCCAGGAGTGAAAGGCTTAAAGATCCATTTCCACATAGATGTCTAGTAGTGGCTAAGAAGATGTTCCACTGTACCACACTAAATAGTAATGTGATTTTAACTTCAATACATTATATACAACAATAAAAATGTGAAGATAGAGCACTACCTCTACCACATTTCACTGAAAAATAAAGTGCCCAACAAACAAGGTCTGTGAAATTAAGCTGTGTAGAAAAGAGAAATTCAACTGAAAAAAAAATCTTACGCACACATTTTTCTGCAAGCAAATCTTGCAGACATCCAGCTGGGACTAAACGCACAGCTATTTATTGTATACACATTAACTGAACAAATAAGCAAATGTTTCACAATCTGCCTGTCTCAAGAGAGAAGAAGTAATATTTCACTGCAAGTCCAGCATTGTACACCTGGAATACCTACATGTTCATTGACGCAGGAGTGGACCCCTATACGATTGGCAGTCGTTGCACTCAACACCTGCTCCCTGTAGAAACTGAAGCAGTGCACAGGATCGCTGGGTCCTGAAACATTGTATCCAATATTGCCACTGCAGGACAATTCTCATTTCAATTATCAAAGCAAAATGGGAATCTGATCACAATTTGGATTTACAAATGGTTGAATTTTTCAATGATATCCAGTAAGAAACAAAAAAGGAAAATGAGAAAAACAAATTTAATCATACTGAATTCTAAAGAGTTCCGTTATAGTGAGCAATATTTTTTGGAATGCAGAAGGCATCATGTCCTAAATACACCTTGCAATGAGTGTATGGCAAAGGACTAGGGGAAGCAAATGCAGAAGTACTGATACCACTACAGCCTATTTCAATCCCCTGGACTGATTTCACAACTATGTCACTCCTTTCAATAATGAATTCTGCTTCATTTCAAAAGCAACAGTCCATGGCAAGTCATGTCAAGTGATGTTTACAGCTCAGCTGACCACCGTGGCCACACACAGCTGCAAGGAGATAAAATCAGAACTAACTGCCTCTTAAAACTACACAACTATAAATCAAAAACCAAATCAAGTCACGAAACTGAACAGGCCCATTTCACCACTTGTTCTACACCAGTGAAAGAAAAAAACTGGCATTGCTAAACAGTCAAAAAAGCTGGCTTTACAGAACAGTGCCTTGTTACCTCTCATACAATCTGAACTGACACCTGAAGCCAGAATTCACAGTAACACTGACAGATATAGATGCTTATCCACAGAAAATCCACTGACCTTTCAGGTGACAGATTTCCATCCCTCCCTCCACGCTCCACACCTTGAGAGTGCCATCAAAAGAAGAGGACACCAGTTTTTGTGCTTGTTGTAGGCCTTCAGCTGTGAAATATACATACAACCTTAACATGTCCACCTTTGTAATTGACTAACAATTTAGCAAAAATGCAATGAACCTGATCCTGAGAAAGCTAAACAGACCATGCAAACGTATCATAAGATGGTCTGGCAATCGCAAATATAACACCATTACTGTCTTTCAACACCAAAACAAAACTCTGGCTTAAAAGTACCAAAACTGAATGTATGTTCGTTTCTAACCTGGTACTCGTTATCTAACTCAAACTACAAATGGCATAAGATTGAGAAGTTTTTCTTACATATATATATATCATGTAATATACTTATCATGCCAAACTCTTGAATGCCATGGTTAGTTTGCTGGCCCTGTTAGGCCAAATTCGTGTGAGTGATGCAGTACTAGCCAGTTGTGGAAGAAAACAAGGAAGCGTCACAAGTCCAGAAAACTGAAGGTGAGAAGCAGCAAGAACCTGGCAGAATGTTCTAATCCAGTATTTGGCCACAGATTCATGGAAATGGATATAGCTCCACCTGTGGGCCAGAAGTGCAACACATTTTCTTCCGGTCTCATAGTACTGCACTAGCCATCAGCATTTGGCCACACAGAGTTAGCAAACAGGCAATGCTAAGAAGACCTGGTTCAAACAGAACTTCATTCAAAATAATAGCATAGGACTATATCCTTCAAAATGCAACAGTAAGCTTATAGCTTATATCGCGTTAAAAAAAGTTAATCACAATACAGTATACTATACCAAATTAGTCCTCCGTACTTAGTTAGCTAAATCTGTTGAGAAAAGTCAAGAGAAAGGAAGACAAAATTCTTCCATTTTGGTATGAGACCACATGGCAGGGCTGTAGTCTACCCTACCTTCCTACTATACCTTGGTGTCCACCAGATAAACACAGACACCTTCAGTGTTGGTCAGGAGGTATGAGTAAACTCTCAGGCTAGCATCTGTGAAAGTGAAGTGAAGTGGCAGTCTTCCTGACAAATCCAAGGCAGATTCGAACAAGCAGAAGTGGGCCAAAGCAACATAAAAAATCTCACAGTTAATATGGTTTTCATGGGCTTTGACATTGCCAATCATCAGTCCACAATGCTATCCATGGTACCATTCAGGACTGTGTAGCTTATCCATTGTGGTGCTTAATTAGTCTAACAACGGAAACATTCACTGCCAGCACACTGACCTGTAATATCTCTCCATCACATAACAATGGAAACATTCACCACCAGCATACTGACCTGTAATATCTCTCCATCACATAACAATGGAACATTCACTGCCAGCACACTGACCTGTAATATCTCCCCATCCATCACAAACAATGGAACATTCACTGCCAGCACACTGACCTGTAATATCTCTCCATCACATAACAATGGAAACATTCACTGCCAGCACACTGACCTGTAATATCTCTCCATCACATAACAATGGAAACATTCACTGCCAGCACACTGACCTGTAATATCTCTCCATCACATAACAATGGAAACATTCACTGCCAGCACACTGACCTGTAATATCTCTCCATCACATAACAATGGAAACATTCACCGCCTGCACACTGACCTGTATATCTCCCCATCACATAACAATGGAAACATTCACCGCCAGCATACTGACCTGTAATATCTCTCCATAACATAACAATGGAAACATTCACCGCCAGCATACTGACCTGTAATATCTCTCCATCACATAACAATGGAAACATTCACCACAGCATACTGACCTGTAATATCTCTCCATCACATAACAATGGAAACATTCACTGCCAGCATACTGACCTGTAATATCTCCCCATCACATAACAATGGAAACATTCGCCGCCAGCATACTGACCTGCAATATCTTTTTTTTTTTTTTTTTTTTGCTGTCCCAACCTCTGCACCACCTCAGAGGCAGTGCACCCACGCCGCTCATTCCGACACCCTGTCCACAGCTACAGCCCCGTCGGCCCCGCCACAGCCCCGGCACCGGCAATCCACAGGGAACAGTCAATGTCAAGTCATAAAGAGGCAACCCCCACCGGAGGAGACACTGCACTGCTGCCGAGTCACTTCGGTGGTGTTCAGTGGCACCTGTTCTGATCTAACATATGCAGGACACCACCTACTAAGCCCCCTACTGACGACAATAATTGCTTAATCGCGGAGCCGGCGTGAGTGAGCTCTCTCCCCGGAGGGCGCCACCACGTCTGTCCAACGACAGCCCCCATGGACCCGCCGATACCAGTGACCCCGACGGAACCAAACCAAGGCCACAGACGTGGAGAGGACTTCGAAACTGAGGTCACCATGAGAGCAGGGCGTGAAGGGCCATAGAACTTGAGACATTTTTTTTTTTAATGCTGATCGATGAGAATGAGAATGATTAAGATGATGCTACGGATTTCGGTCTGAGACTACATGACAGGGCTGTACTCTACGCTTCCTTTCATAATATATCCCGGCATCAACCAGGCCCGAGAGATACAGGCACCTGCAGTGTTGGTCAGGAAATTTGAGCAACACTCTCAGAACGCATCCATTAAGTGGATGAAACTTACTGTGTGGTCCAGTCTTCCCAACTGAGCCCGTAGCAAACTCAACTCTGGGTAGGAGCCGGTTGGGGCAGAAAAACCCACATGACTCTGATGGGATTCGAACCCACGACCTCCCAGCCGGGAGTCCGCGACGCTAACCACTTCGCCACGGCGGCTGGTGACCTGCAATATCTCCCCATCACATAACAATGGAAACATTCACCACCAGCATACTGACCTGTAATATCTCCCCATCACATAACAATGGAAACATTCACCGCCAGCACACTGACTGTAATATCTCCCTATCACATAAAAATGGAAACATTCACCACCAGCATACTGACCTGTAATATCTCCCCATCACATAACAATGGAAACATTCACTGCCTGCACACTGACCTGTAATATCTCCCCATCGTGAGCTTTCCAGGATGACAGCAGCAGCCCACTCTCCAGCTCAAGAATAGAGATCACACCAGTGGAGAAACCCACAGCCACCCAGCTACCCTCTGGGCAAATGCCAACACAAACGCAGTAGACCTAAACAAAAAAAATGGAAATGAAGACAAACAATGTGTAATGTGACCAGTTTTTAGATCCATACTTTAATTAACGAAAAGAAAGTTAAACTATAAACCAATCAAGCTATCCCTCATCAGTTTAGCTGTAATAATGGTATAGCACCCAAGCAGTAAACAGTTTTTTGTTGTTGTTGTTGTTGTTTTTTGGTAAGAAAAAAAAAAACAGAAAAGAATGAAAGAAAACCAACCCAGCAGCACTTCCTTTTCTTCTGAAAGAAAAATTCAACATTTTCAAGAAAAGCTCACAGGATAAGATTAGACCTTTAAATGCAACACATCGGTATGTCCACACATGTACTCAACAGACCAGTTTTACGCCAAATGTTCTAGTGGTGTGCTTTTCAACAAAAATGAATGTATCTATTTACAAAGTTTGCATGAGATCTTCCTGAGTTCTGTATAAGCAGGGATGTGGGAGGGCCATTCTCCCTACCACTTACACAACAGAGCAATTCCACTGCATTAATTACAAATAAAATAGCTTCTTCCAGCACAAACTTCTTTCCTACCTAGTTCATCCATATACTTTTACACATTCATGATCTCTGATCGATTCTTTGGTCATCTTTCAGCACCTGCAATCCCTACTGTGGACTATGTATCTGAATGCTGTCTAGGAAGCAGACAGAGAGATGATTTTGCAGGCAACAGTAGTTAGCAGGAGATGTTGCTCTTTAGTCAAGGCACTCCAAACTGGCACACCAACACAACACTATGGTTATGCTCCACAAGTGTAACTGCTGCTCATGAACTTTACAACGTGTTTTTTAAGAAAGGAGAGCGGAAGGATGAGGTGAGTTTAGTTGTGATAGTTACATCAAATATATGCGCACAAAATACATCAAAATCACAGGATAAACAGGTCTGGTACAAAATTCAGAGAAATCAAAAGAAACAGCAAACAATTATTTTTGGTTCTTTTGCAGACAAAAGTGAAAGGGCACTCAGGAGAGCTTAGACCTGTGCCAAGGTCAGAGTCTTCTCCCCTTCCCCTTCATGACTATTATCATTTTGATGATCACTGCATCCACACAGTATTCATCTGACTACTTCACAGAAACCAATACATGCAACCAACATGAATTTTTCATTGAGATCCACACATCCTTTCAAGGGAAGTCTATGAAAATGTTGCAAAATTCCCTATTCTAAAATGTTAAATTTTTATTTTAATGTGTAACCCCCCCCCCCCCCCCCCCCCCAATGTTGATCCACATGAAATGTAACAATTGATCCTTGGTCCCATTTCATCCTTCCACCAACATTTGTTGAAACCGCTTAAGAAGATTCAGTAAAGTCTTCCTGACATATGGCAAACCAAGACACAGGAGGGAACGCAACTCCTTGACGGAGGTGTAGGAGGAGAAATAAGTGAACAATGATTTACCCAGGGATCCTGTGGAGCACCTGAACTCATGCCCATACTTGTAGGTCCTGAGGTCCAGGAACCTGCCACAAAACAAAGCTGGCATCATTACAAACCTCACTGGAGTCATCCTGGTTGTTGATACTTAGGGAATCATCACTTCAGTCTGCAGTCAGTGTTGTTTACAGTGATGATCAAGTTTCTTCAAAGTGACGATAAGTTTTTCAATTCAGTATATGAAAATGACCAAACAAACAAATGAATTAATAATGAAAAGGAAAATGTGACAGACATCAGTCATGCACATCATTAATTAACCAGTGTGTTCAATGCAAGTTCTCTGTGCATGTGTTCACATTTGCCTGTGCTTAAGACTGTGTGCATATACTGAGTTCCATTGCCTGAAAACCAAGATACAGCAGATACAGATATGAAGACTTCACTGCAAAAAGTTATGAGCATCAAAGCCTTCAGACACTGCAGTGGGAAGGTGGAAGGCATACACCCTGACATCTTCTTTCATGGACATGTATACAATGATCTGCCAGTAGCAGCAGAAGAGAGGAGTGCTGACCTGAGGGTGGCCTCAGTGGTGCCCATCAGCACCAGGGGACTGGGGGCTGGGATGGCCTGCAGGGCCACAGCAGGGGAATATCGCGCAGACTCCAGCTGACACAAGCTCACACCAGTGTACGGGTCCCACACCTGATGCATCACACACAAGGCAGTCCCTTACATTATGCTGTTGATCGCAGTTCAAAACAAATAAAACAGACCATTTCATCATTTCACCATGCTAACAACATAAACACTACAAATAAAATGAAACAGTTTACCAGTTCACCATGCCAACAATATAAACAATGCAAAAAACCAGAGCTTTCCCATTTCTGCATCCACTACTTCTGCCCTGGATGTAAATCATTTAGTCAACATGATAAATTCAGGTATATATCAGATATTTTGAATTCCTACTAAAATAAAACAAAAAAAAAGAAGTGAAAAGACAAGACAACTGTCATCATAAATTCTGCAGAAAAGACATTTCACTCTAACTTATAAGCTAATATACAGCCCCACCCCCACCCCCCCACCCCCATCCCCTCTGCCACAGAAAAAAAAAAAAAATGGCTGGCATCGGGCTATCACAAGTCGTCCACAGAGTGACCACACAATTAATTACTATTGATTTTCTCTTGACTGCTAGTGGCAAGCAGTGGGAGAACTCATCATCTCTTTGGTAGGATACGATACAGAAATCAAGTTAGCAATCACCACTGTCTGTCTCCTTTCGTGTGAGACATTTCAAGTTTACTCCGAAAACCATTAATACCTCTGTAAAAGTACAGCTGCCCTCTAAAGTTCACAATGTTCTGTTCCTTGTCAGCAGCATTCTCCCCAGATTACATGATTCCAGCTCCTTCACACAGCTAAACCCAGTCAGGACCATCATGTCACAGCCTAAGGGAGAAGATTTTATCTCAACCTAACTCCAACATGGATTCCTGGGAGCACCCATGAAGATGGCAGTCAACAACCACAAAACGAAGAACAAATTCCTCTGGCTAAAGATCAAAAGAAAAAAAAATTGGCAACTGACACAAGAGCAGCGAATAAAGATGGTGTGCCTGGCTAGAAGGTCAGGCCCACTCCCAGGGACTCTATGACAAAACTAGACCTGTAATGGCTCTCGCACTGGACAGTCATATGGCAATGTACTGTAATGAATGGGTGTGGGACATACGTGCACAGTGCTGTCACAGGAGGCCACCTGTCGCATGCTCTCCACATAGGCCACAGAGAACACCGATTTCTTGTGATGCTGGTATGTCCACTGGCAAGGTACCCTGGAATATAATGGCACAATGAACAATTACATCTATCTGAGATGGGGAACTCAGACCTCAGTCACAGAAATGTTCCTCACAACACACACATTTGTGCATCCATACACACACTATTAAAGGCATTTGCGCACACACACACACACACACACACGCACACACACACACACACAATTATAGATATCCCAGTTCAGATTGTATAATTGAGTCATAGCATGGAAATAATCTGTAATATAAGCTTGTTTGACTTACTGAATTTTTTATGGCCATAACAAAACTGGGAGAGTGCAAACCTCTGCCACAGTCCAACAGATCCTGGATCTGCCCTTTCATGCAGATCAGCACCGTCATTGATTGCTTCTTCCTTGGGCCACATTCCACCTTTCTTACCAAATTCTGATTTACCTGGCTCAGTAGTTTTAATATGATTGTGTTCACAAACTATCAGACATGGGCTGGGTACATAACCTCCCAGATGGACAACATAATCAACAAGATGGTCAGCCAATTCAGGAAGTACAACTATCATTTCCGGCGCTCTGGTATGCTAGTTGACCAAGCCCAATTGGGTTTTCATCCTTAATTTCTATCCCCCTTTTCCTCTATCTCACACACACACACACACACACACACACACACATACACACAAGCACACACACATACATGCACACTCACTTGCTAGTGCCATCCCCACAACTTGTCAAGGCCCACAAGCGCACAGTCTTGTCCTTGCTGGCACTGATGAAACAGTTCTCTGTGTCCATGGGAACGATGCACCTGATGCTGTTATTGTGACCTGTCACAAAGTGGTTGATACACTTCCTTTCGGGGGTATGAGAGTATAAAACAAGATGGCAAGATTAAAAACTAGCCAACAAAACGGTCACAGTATGGCTTACAATAACGAAATCAAACTTTAAACACCAAACACAGATCAAGTTTTCAACTACCTTTCAAAGTGCAGCCTCAGTAACAGATCAGAAAAAAAAAAACAAACAAACAAAAATTTACTCCCTTCAGCCATATTGATTGGTTTCAAATCCATACACAGTGATCACAAATATGTCACACATTGTTCAAGACTAGAATTCCAGACACAAGTGGGATTCAAACTATGGATGGCTCTAATGATGGTGATAGTCCCTGCATAAACCACTTTAACAAGTGTGTGTCTGATGATCCTCCATTTCATTTGAGTGAAAACAGATGTGGATGCTGTGAAAAATAAAAGTCAGGAGAAT
>JADBJO010000452.1:403477-463477 GCA_016801955.1 Conus betulinus
CCACTGGGCCAGAGGAACTTGTGTTGATATCTACAATGTGGAATTTGATCAAAATATTGTACTTCATTCAGCCCCAAAAACTGTGCTGAGTGCTTCCATTTCTTTCATGTGGGTTTCTGTCCCATTTTTCCAAACTGTGGGCTACTGTCCAGGAAACATTCCTTTTCTGACTACTTTTTCTTTGATTTCTGGAAGGCCAGCAAAACAGAATTTGAAACAAATAAACTATAACGCATGTTTCCCAGGTAAATGACTGTGACATTGGCCCTTTTGTTGAAATGATGGTGTTCAAGTTAACGTTATATCAATTGGCAATGCCAAAAATTCAGAGAACAGTGTGTTGAATGGTTTGTTTGTTTTTTTTTCAGATAACAATTCGCTATCCTCTGTCAAAGTTAGATCAAGATAACATAATAATAAAAAAAAATAAAAAATTCTGCTGCAGCACATTTTCTTCTGGCAACTGATGATAAAATTTTCACAATGAAAGCAGCTTCTAGTTAATGCACTTGTGGATCTTGCAGTGTGAGAATATTCACTGTTGGGTTGTACAATGACCTCTGCAATAGAAACCTCGCAGATAGACTTCTTCCTTCACACAACTCATTGTTACTGGAACATTTTTCTCTTTTTACCTGCTCTAGATGTTTACCTACTCTAGATGTACCTCCAAACAAAGACTCCATTATTACAGATTTCTGGAGGTCACCTTGGTGATGTTCCTCTGTATAAACAACGCTCATGAATTCTGAGACAGATGCTGTTGCTCACTGACTCTCTTTACCCTATGAATAACACACAGGCAATGCTTCAAGGACTGCGCATCAACTAAGTACCAGACAGGATGAGTGTCTTGTTGTAAACTGGCTCTTCCTGCTCCACCCTATACACAACCACACATCTCTTACCTATTTTCACTCTGTATCCTAATTTTCTCTAGTTTTCTCACCAAAGTTAAAGCACCATACAAACCCCTCTCATCCACTGTTCCCATGGCAGCCAGACTGTGCCATCGATTCATGTTGGATCCAGGAGAAACGGAGCAAGCTCCCGGCATGCTGTTGAGTGCTGAAATACTGATGGGCGTTCCAATTGTGTACTGGTTCGTCAGTGAATCCTTCTTGATGGTCAGGTAAGATTCATCTGAGTTTGAAGACCCCACAACTGTGTGATACACAGAGAAATGGGAACAAAAATAATCAACATCAAAAACACATACTCGTCTGAACTTCCTTCATACATTTTACACAGAAATCAATAGATTTTTGTATAATGCTTGCGCATAAAAATGTTTTTCTTCAACATCACAGAACCCCAATTCTCTGATATAAATTATGATCTTCCTCCCCAATCCCAAATCATTTCTCTCTTTTAATGATTTTTCTGTTCATCACAGAATGACAACTTGTCAGATCTCTTTTAAAAAAAACAAACAAACAACATCATCCACCACCACTAACACGAAGTGTGTGAATCATTGCACTATGGTATTAAACTTCACAGAGACTGCTGCTTTGAAGCACAACACAAATTACACACACAAATGTAGAGCAAATATTTTTACACATGAGTATGCAAATATGCACAAGCTCTTTCTCAAGTTCACATACACCTTTCTGCATCTATCCCTTCTCTTTCTTACTTTTTTTTCTCATTCTTTTTCTCTCTCTCTCTCTTTCAAAACACATACACAGACACACACATATAATAACAATACCATGCTGTGTCCGTAAACCTCTTTGGGTTCTAGCGCGTGCGCACACACACACACACACACACACACACACACACACACACACACACACAAATAATAAGATAATACCATGCTGCTGTGTCTACAGATCCCTATGGGTTCTCATGACAAAGTCTGAGTCTGAGTCCGAGTTAGACACACGCTCAAACAATACAAGCGTGCGTACATGCATACATGCACGCATGCCAGCATGCGCGCGCACACACACACACAAACACTAAAGCTACCCCATAAAAACAACAAAGTAAACCAGTCTAGAAATGCTGACACTGACCAGGAGAAGTAGAGACAGGGTCAGAAGTGTACTCAGGAGCATGCACTGTTGAGAAAGCCGTCATCAACTCCACCATTGGTTCATGGAGAAAGCGGCGCGTCATCTCTAAACCCCAGTCGCAGCCCCAACACGTAGAGCAAGTCCACCAACTTGTGACACAACAGCAAGCGACAGGCGGTGCAGCTTGGGAAGGAGACCGAGGTTGAGGTCAACAAGGTCAGCAACGGGGTCACACATTCCCCCACAATCGTGTCCTGAACACAGATCAAGATGGTAAAGATTCAGCGGTCGTGTTCTACTAAACTGATTAAAAAAAAAATGAAATAAAACATAACTGATCAAAAATCTAATTAATTTTTTTCGAGTAAAAACTGTGGTGGATTTGCACCGGTGACAGCACAGTGTGTTCACTATGCTGTCCTAATTCAGACACGTCTTTGGGATTTAACTTCCTTGGGAATTTCACTTTCATGTTTATGTACTCTGATACCTTTACGGAGGAGTCCATTTAATACAATTTTTCAGGGCACAACAGAAACTTGATTGTGTTCATCATGATACAAAGCCAGATTAAACTGAAGCTCATTTGAAAAAATACATTTTAATGTTTATTCTCATTCTTATCATTCTTAACAAAACTTTAAGACAATCACTATTACAATTGTCTTGGCAACTACACAGCAAAGAGTCAATGACAAAACAACTGCATGAAGAGTCTGTATAACCTCCAGTCGGCTTGTAACAAATACCACAGTGTGGAGGAGTTTGACAGATGGCACTATGGCAATATAACTTTTTACTTCTGCATTAACTGTTCACAAAATTGTCAAAATAATATTTTCCCAATATTTAGTATTAACTGATATCACCATCTGTCTGATGAATGAGTGGCTGAACAGCCTGCTCTTAGACAAGCTATGAGTAGGCATACCGCCTTCAACAATCATAAAATGTAAAACAGCATTCATTTGAGAGGATCCAGCAATCAACCATTAAATCAAACTGCAGCAATCTTTTCAGAGCAAAAAAAAAAAAAAAAATCTTTTAATGTGAAAACAACTCTGCTATTATGGTATATAGTTGTCTAGAATCTTAGAACCCAGCTACTTTTTTTTTTCATTCCATCTGTAATTGCCAGTTGAGTGTGGACTTCCAGAATCCATAACTGCTGTCTGCCCTGTTTGTTCAGTCTCATAAAAATTTTACAGATGACCATGATGTGTATAAACAAAATGAACAGCTGTGAAATATGTGCATGTACGTGTGTATGTAACGTGTCTATGTCAGTCTGGCTACGTGGTTACTGAGTGAATGAATTCAACATGATTTTTTTCTCTCTCTCTCATCTTTGTTGCCACTTCAGTGCATTATTGCCATGCCACTCTTTTTGTTCACTGGTGACTTCTGGTTCACTATAAATAGGACGCCACCTACTAACACCCTACTGATGACAATAACTGCCTCGTTACAAAGTCAGCATGAATATGGGTTACTCTCCAGACAGCACCATCATGTCCATCCAATAGTGTCACCACGAGTTTCTGTGGGTACCAACAACGTTGACATAAACTCAACAAGGGTACAGAACTAGTGAGGAAATCAAAACTCAGGTTACATATTTTCTCAGACAAACATAGAACACAGCACAGCAATTTTCGGAAAGGGACACATCAGAAGAAAAAAATGATGCCGTATGCCTCTAAAATCCTTTCTTCTTAACAAATATAAAATGTCCAATACTTCATCTTCTTGAATTCACCACAAACCATGCACTGTAGAAACTATACTATTATGTTTTCTTTTCAATCGCAATATAGATTTGGATATAATTTCACAAATTCTGTTACAAACTACACTCACTGGTCTCTAATAACATGATACCATGGCAAGGCACTGCTGCCCTTACCTCAAGAACATCCATGAGAGTTTTGTCAGACAGAAGAGGCACCACAAATCTCAACAATGTGACAGCTGCCAAAAGACCACTCTCCGACCTTTGTGTAAAACGACGTTGAGCAACACTGATCTGTTGAACAAAAGGATGACCACCCATGCGCCAGTGCATCCACACACACACACACACACACACACACACACACACACACACACACATACGCACACATGCACGCGTGTGCGCGTACACACACACACACACACACACACACACACACACACACACACCAAGACAGACTATCAAGCAAGTGTTCATGCATATATATGAGTGTGTATATATCTATATATGCTAACTTTTGAGTGTGTATGCATGCTCAAGTGCGCTTTTTCATGAATGTCTTGTAGCAACATGAATCTACCAACAATATTCAGGATAAATCATCTGTGGCATGCACTGAAGGCAAAAGCATGCCACAATCTTATGATGATGAGTCATTTCCTAGTAGCTTCTTTGAGTGCAGGATCTTAAACAGCCTAGTGTATATCACTCTCAGTCTCACTGTCTCAGCACCACCAATGGCAATCTAAAAATCTGTGGCAACATTATTCCCAAACGAATGACAGAAACACTATTTTGGAATGAATAAAAAAAAAAAAACATATCAAATATGCTTTGTACATCTATGTGCATGAGAAAACACATACATACACATGCATACACACACACACACACACACACACACACACACACACACACACACACACACACACAACAACAACAACAACAACAATCAACAAAACCACTAAAACTGTTGCTTCAAAATCATGATCATCCACCATCATTGCCACCATCATCCGTTGTCACCTTCAGCAGCTATTGAACGTTCTCTTCATCCTGTTTACATTCTTCAGCAACACACACCCATGAACATATTTCTGAAACTATTCAACATTCAGTTAAAACACTTGACTACATACCATATCCACTATGCTGGGGAGATACTGAATGAGGGATGTTCTCTCCATAGAGGGAAGCCACAAAGCCAATGCACTCTAGAACTTTGTGGGCATTGCTATCCCCCACCACGCAACGAGACGTTTTCACAACCGCTACATCTGTACAAATGCATGTGTTACATTAAAATTTCCATCACTGAAAATCAGGCATGAATGACAGTTACTCTTACCATTCTTACCCTTCATATTCCTTCAGTGTTCTCCACACTCAACAAATAAGGAATTTTTAAAAAATGGTGCATCAACAAATAAGGAATTTTTTTTTTAAATGGTGCATCATGGTACACAAGTCTGTTACTTTCTGCTCCCATCCATTCAAAACAAACTTGAATTTTACTACCAAAGTAGTTTTATGATATACTTACCTGTCCAAACAAAGGCCTCATCCCCACTTTGCAAGGAACAATGCCAGATTATCAGGATATAGAAAAAAAAAAAATTGGGAGAGCATGGAGCCAAATTCGCTTCTGTTAGGCCAGCCAGAGTGATTACCCTTAGTTCATGACACTGCGCTATATCAGAACCAGCTCAGTTTTCGCACCATTTCCCAACCAAGCGGACAGGAGGGGAGGTGTCCCGGTGTTTGGATAGTAAGTGTATCATAAATATTTTCCATACTAACCTTTCCAAATAAATGCCTGAACATCGGTACCAATTTTTTACTCACAGTTAAGGAGAGTAGGAAGGGAAAGGGGGGGGGGGGGGGGGGGATTTCATGGTTGCTCTTTGAAGATCTGTAAATAGACAGGCTGCACAAATTGTAACTCTGGAGTCTTCTCATGTACTTCTGAGAGAGAACCACTCCAAAGCAAATTTCCACTGCCTAGGCAGAATAGTACAAGCAAAGACTTTTCCTTTTGGTTAGAAACTGACAGACAGAACTTACACATCTAGGTAATCACTGTGACAGACCATCTACTGCAGCACTCATTGGGCAAAAATTTGTTGAATATGGTCCCTAGACACAATGTCAATGTAGTACATAAATTCACTTCATTAAAAACTGTGCTTACAAAAATGTCACTAAAATAATATATCAAATATACAAACATTATTCTAACTGTCTACAAGCATAAAATTGATACTCAATATATCATAACTTGAAAATGACAAACTGGTCATCATATTCACATACATGCATGTAATGCTCAACAGCATCAAATGGAGATACTCTCCTCACCTGTCTTATCAATGGGCTTCAACTGCGTTTTCTCCCAGGTAGCAGAGAGGCAGCATGCGCACCAGGTTGCGGGAAAGGTAACGAGCCGCCAGCACAGGGCCCAGTTTGGTGGCCAGCCACTTCACTGAATCAGCAGCTATGTGGCGGATGTTGACTGCACTAGTTGGGCTGTTTAACGTCAGAGTGGACATGAGGTCTTCTGTCTCACTGCGCTTCATGTTATCTGACACTTTCCTCTTCGACTGAGCAGCACCATCCTCCTCATCATTCTCAGCCATTTTTTGATTCCCAATCTCTGCTTCAGCAGCGCTTGCCGGTTCAACTGCATTCACGTAAAGTGGTTTTGATGCTTTGCTCATCTGGCCCTGAATGCCACTTCTGTCCTGCACAAGTCTGGGGGAACTTCTTTCTGACCCTGAAACTTTTGGTGACACAAGCTCTTTAGTTAAAGTGACTGAGGATACCTCGTCATGAGGAGGGCTATCACTTGCTAACTGCCCCAGACTAGAGGCTGAGGCCACATTGGACAGTGCACCTTCATTGTCTCTGAGGGAGTCACTGATTTTGTCGTCATCCTCGTTTCTGTCCCCCCACTACGGCACAGGATGTTGGAGATGCTGTGAATGGAGCAGCGGTCAGCCTCAAACACCCCGTCTTCACCATTCTCCCCAGTCCCGCTGCTTTGCGACACGTCCCCGATACTGCTACGGTCCGCACAGCCCGACTGGTCAGGAACATCCACAGCTGCATCCACTTCCTCCTCCAGAGACATGCTATCCAGAAACTCCTCCCTGTCTTCATCGTCCATTTCTCTGTCAGACCCCCACCAGCAACCATCTCCTGCCTCTTCTTCTCGCACTTCCTCAGCAAGTACAACATCTGTGTTGGCAGGCCCCCACTGATGCTCCTGTTCAGTGGAATCCAGCACCTCAAGCAGCTCCTGACTGTAGAACTGACTTGGCAGCAAGAAGTCCTTGTAGCCAGCCACAGCTTCCACCAGCACAGTGGCAAAGTGGTGCAGGAAAGGCTGCAGGTGAAGTCGCAGCAGCAGCTGAATCAGGTATGTGCGATGGTACAGCTTGATGTGTTTGGCAGTGGCCGGGGAATCTGAGAACAGCACTGACAAAGCAGGTAGAAAGGTCTTCATGGTGTGCACAGGTCCCAAGGACCGGCTGAGGATGTTAAACAGTTGCCAGGCTGCCTGCACCATGGTCAGTTTGTCGGTCAGCATGGAGTCAACGAGAGGCAGGACCAGCTGCAGACCTTCCTTCCCGAGGTCACCTCCCCATCTCAACAGAAACTGTTCCATCACTGGCACCTGACGCACATAATGTTACATACACTGTTACAATCTAATAATGCCATCACCAGCATGTGAATTCACAAGACAACCAGTCAATTTAACGGGTTAAAAGATCAATATAAAGGTAAAAGCAATGAGTATTTAAACTCAATCAAATGATGGATAACAATCAATCAAGTAACCAACTAAAATTCTTTCTGCACGTTTGAAAATTGCACACACATTTAAAGAAAATAAATTTTGAAAAATCTACTAGGACGACAGAAACAAAATATTACAACATTCTGTTCACTTGCATGTGTTTGTCAAAAACTGTATCCCCATCCAAAACAAAAACCCTTTCTTGTCTTTATTTTGTCAACAACATACCAGAGAAAACAATCATCCACAACATTATTCTGTTATGCTAAAAAAAAAAAAAAACGTCACCGTTTTCATGATTCTGACTCAGCATCTGCCAGAAGATGTATACTGTGCCACCTACTAACTGTAAACAAATAATATGGCCAAAGTCCTGATGCCCAATTATACCACCACCTGAACTTAACCCCTCCCTGAAACTCCCATTCTATCATCTTAAAGCATGCACACACACACACACACACACACACACACACACACACACACAAACACACCTGAATTTACCAAAGAAAAACATTATCAGTCAATTGTTTTTAATGTACAGGAAGAGCTTGCCTTGCTTCTCGCCAACTGTTTGAGCATGGCGGCTTTCTCTGCAGGGGATTCCAATCCCCTCTTCACCTCCTGCATGGCCTCGTCCGTGGCCTTGAGGTGGCACAGGCAGGTGTACAGACTGGAGAAGTAGCTGGGAACGGGAGGACATCACTGTGGGGATGCAGCCACAGAACGGGGCTGGGTGGGGGCAACCCCCCACTCATCACAGGAGAAAAAGTCACTCTAGGTGCGTCAGATCCTCGCTGACTGGGGTCGCTGGAGGTCTCCAGGTGAAGGTCATGCAGCAGCACTCGCACCACCTTCTGGAAAGGCCTGCAAGGGACAGCCCACCCATGCTGCTGTTTCTTTAAAGAATTTTTTTCTTCCCCTTCCATCCCCCTCCCTAACACTGAGTGATGATGTACACAATGAATCATATAGAACTATCATAATTCACAATATCAAAAAAAAATATTCCCTTCCCAGCGCACAAAAAAATAACCCTTGCTAAAACCATTGCACAGTGTCAACAGCCCTGTTCACCTGCACACACCTGTCCATGGAAATCAGGGCTTTGGGCCTATACGTCCCTGTTGTCGTTTGCATACCATGAAAATCGTTTTGACATGCAGTTTTAAAAAAATACAATACAAATTTTCTTTAACTCTGTGTCACTGTTTCAAACTTGTCAACAGATACCTTTCACAGAATCAACTTGCATGAGTTCTGGCTTCAGATAAAATGTCACTTCCAAATCACTGAGCCATGACTGGTTGTCAACTTGAATTGTGCTTATGATATCTGGTAAACCTAAGCCGACTTCTCTTAAACTAGTTTATATTCTACTATGTTTGTTTGGTTTTTATATGACTTGTGGTGGAATATCAGGAAATCGCTGCTGGCAATTATGGGTAAGAAGCTCCTAGTCTCAAAAGTGGATGACATGTATGCCATTGTGTTCATGAAATTTCTCTTACCGATAACTTGCCATGGATTCTGTTTAATAAGTACTTTTTTTTTGTAAATTTGCAACTTCAATACACAGACTAAAAGAATCTTCAGTTTTAATAAAACCAAACAACCACTCTTGAAAATGAGCTTAAAGAACGTGCCTTCTAAAAATTTACATAAATATCAACTTTTATGTACATGGTCAAATATACAGATAAGTGTAAAAGTCATCACCTGCTTTAATCAATATCTCCTCTTTTACTTTTACATGCATCCATATAATATAGACTAGACTTACATTCTCAGAACTCCACTAGGCAGATTGTGATAACAAAAATACCCCCCCCCCCCCCCCCCCCCCCCCCCCCCAAAAAAAAAAAAAAAAACCTCCCCTTTCTCTTACTTCAATTCTGTTCAGCATGTGCTACACATGTGGATAGAGTCTGTGTTTTTAAAGACAAGCTCTTGACTAGTAATCACCTTGGGATCATGGACAAGTCCTCAGCACACAGCACTTTGATGTTTTGAATTCGCTGAACAAGAGAAGGCACTTCTGGCTGCATGCGAAGGTTGGGTGCCAAGAACATTTCACACACAAGACACAGAAACGAGCACATGTCTTGTGTCACCAGCACATGTTGACGAGAGTTCTGAACCACCTACAAGCATAAAAACAATCAGCATGAAATGATTAGTCACACACTTGAGGTGAAACAAGTCAAGCCATCTGAGTGCGATCATATAACTGATAAACAGAAAAAAAAATTACATACTGGCCAGAGAAAAATGGTCAGCAAATATGAAAAAAAGGTACTGTAATCGGTAAACAGAAACACTAATACTATTTGTAATCAGATATTGCTAACTATATTCATAATATAACAGTAACACATGAATTATGAGAGAAAAAGGATGAACTGAAAGTCCAGTGTATTGACTTAAGCCTGCAGATTTGACTTTGATGTAACAGGAGCTCTTATATGGGCTCCTGATGTCCGCTGAGCTATAAACAACATAAAAAGGCACAATTAGTTTGGGGTTATGGGTATGTAACTTTTCACCATAAAACCAACAGTTGTCTTCCTTGCTTATAATTTTAAGTATGTTTAAAGTCGGGGTTTTTTTTTTTTTTTCTTCTTTTTTTCCAACATGGTCAAACATAAAAATATGAAAACACATCCAGCAAAACCAGTATATAGTAGTAAAGAAGGTGAGGATCCACTTGAAAAAGCTCAGACTCTTATCTATGCACTTATATATGTATATATTTGTAGGCAAGGCATAGGTATGCTTGTATGCTGCATATGTGTATGCATGTGTGTATGACAGAATGTGTGTCCACACATACCAACGGACATGCACACAAATGCATCAAATGTATGAGCTTTGTGGATTACTCTCTTTCCAATCCTGCTCACTTTCCCCTTTACCTTTCTGTGGGCTGAAGACTCCTTTTTTCCTGCAGCTGAAGCAGGCTTTTTGTTTGAAGCCTAGCACAGTTTCACACTTTTCCAGCTCAGCCAGTGGATCAAAGTTCAAGGGAAGGCAAATTGAGGATGACTCTGTGTTCAAACTCTGGGACGGTATGTTGTCGAAACTACGAAAAAAAAACAAAGACAAAACTGGTGAGTGAGACTAAAGAAAGAGAAACAAAAAGACAACACTGGTGGGTGAGACTGACCAAAACATTACAGGCAACACTAAGGTCCTAAGCCTGTTCTATTACACTGTTGTATGTACAATTGGTTTACCTTCTTTCTGTATTCAACATCAAGATAGAGAATGAAACTAAACACTGAAAATATCAAGAAACCTGAAAATTTTCATTATCACTGCCTACTGCAAACTGCATTTTTTTTTTTCAACCAGGCACCTTTTGAGCCAAATGAATTAAAGATGTATCTTATATAACAGCTAAAAATGTTTATGCATCTTTCAAGTGTGTGCACTCTTTTCCTCTCTGTTGAAAAAAAATCACAAAGTAATTCATCCTAAAATCAAACAGTTCTAATTAATTTTTTTTTTTTTTTTTTCTGTCCCAACCTCTGCGCCACCTCAGAGGCAGTGCACCCACGCCGCTCATTCCGACACCCTGTCCACAGCCACGGCCCGGTCGGCCCCGACACAGCCCCGGCACCGGCAATCCACAGGCAGCAGTCAATGTCAAGTCGTCAAGAGGCAACCCACCGGAGGAGACACTGCACTGCTGCCGAGTCGCTTCAGTGGTGTTCAGTGGCGCTGTTCTGATCTAACATACGCAGGACACCACCTACTAAGCCCACTACTGACGACAATAATTGCTTAGTTGCGGAGCCCGCGTGAGTGAGCTCTCCCTCCGGAGGGCACCACCACGCCCGCCCAGCGACAGCCCCCATGGACCCGCCGATACCGGTGACCCCGACGGAACCAAACCAAGGCCACAGACGCGGAGAGGACATCGAAACTGAGGTCACCATGAGAGCACGGCATGAAGGGCCACAGAATTTGAGACTTTTTTTATGCTGATCGATGAGATGAGGATGATTATGATGATGCTACGGATTTCCATTTCGGTCTGAGACTACATGACAGGGCTGTACTCTACGCTTCCTTTCATAATATATCCCGGCGTCAAAACCAGGCCCGAGAGATACAGACACCTGCAGTGTTGGTCAGGAAATTTGAGCAACACTCTCAGAAACGCATCCATTAAGTGGATGAAACTCGACTGTGTGGTCCCAGTCTTCCCAACTGAGTCCGCAGCAAACTCAACTCTGGGTAGGAGCCGGTCGGGGCAGAAAAACCCACATGACTTCTGATGGGATTCGAACCCACGACCTCCCAGCCGGGAGTCCGCGACGCTAACCACTTCGCCACGGCGGCTGGTGTTGTAATTAATTTTTGATCAAATCTTTGCCAAACATGTACAGATAACAGACATTATTTCATGTATAAATACCTGTGTTCAAATGTCGCCTCTTGCTTCAAATCTTCTTCTGGCCATCTGGCATTCACCTATAACAAAGTATAAATAGCTTGGAATAGTGAAGAAAACATAATGCAGCTATTACTTCTTCAATTATTAAGTGCTTGCTTTCTATTGCAGGCATAGACACAGCTTTCAATAAATAAAATTCACACAATCTTTGGATGGATAAGGGAGAGGAAATTTTTCACACACACACACACACACACACACACACACACACACACACACACACACACACACACACAGAGTAATAATCAAAGGACCTTATGAAATCCAAAATAAAGTTAATAACTGCAGTAACAATGAAACAAATGTGTCACTTACAATGATCTACCCTCTGTATGCTTTATCTGAGGACAAGATGACGTGGAAGGTTTAATCAAATTCATGTATTACATCAATTCTAGCCTACTGGTTTATAGGTCCTGAAAAAAGACAGACTTGCAGCTGATTATAAAGATCTCTCTGAAAACTGCTGTAACTGTCATGGGGTTATGAACTTGTGCTTTCCTCCAGACTCAAAAAAAAACAACAAAAAAAAAAGACCAGTCAAAAACAGACAACAGCAGTCCTGCATCCAAACACATCAGCTCACTCACTTGGCGCAGGCTGCGCAGTGGCCCAAGCTGCAGTCTGGAGGACAGTGGGAGGCGATGAGGGTGGGGCTGTGAAAACAGCTGCATGATGCCATGATTTCTCAGGGACTGGTGGCCATCTACCAGCTGCAGGTAAACGTTTTTGGCCTGCACAGCAGCCTTGCCGCTCAGCTGAAAATTAGACCATGCCACCACTGAAGCATCACATCAGCTCTACATGCTAACATGAGGGGATCGCAGCAAGCATGAGACCATTGTTTCCTTCCATGAATAAGACTTAACACAAGAAAACAAATGCATCATTATAAAGCCCAGCTTTTGATAAAACTGCGTGCGAAATACCTTACATGTTCATGAATCAGACTTCCATTAAGTTTTATGTCACTTTTTTGTAACTGCATTAAAAGAGACTGACAAAAGAAAACAGCATAGAATCTGACATTTTCTGAGTCAGGTTTCAGATCTTTCATTAGGGTAAGCTTCACCTTCAGGAAGTTGGCGTGCCAGAAACTTACTGACCAGCATGCAAACAGTCACACATCTATACCATCAAAAGCAATAGTTTTCAGGTGGGTGAAGCATTTTTCTCATACTTACCTGTCCAAACGTATGCCCTATCCCAACTTGGCCTGAACAATGGCTTAATATCAGGATGCCCCCAAAAAACAAAATGGGAGAGCAGGGAATTAAATTCTCAATTCCCATATATGCCAGCTCGAGTGATCACCATCACTGAGTTTACAACATTGCACCATATTTGACCAAGCTCAGTTTTTTCTCCATAGTTAGTGGAGGTACATCCCTCTTTCAGGTCTGTTATTTTGGGGGGGGGGGGGGGGGGGGGGGGGGGGGGGGGCTTCATTTCTGTTGTCATGGATTCTCACAAACACCTGTTTAAGTTTGCTTTCCCTGAAAAAGAGAAGCTTTTCAATCTTTAGCTTCTCAGGAGGGAATTTCTACCAATATTTTCCCATAAATTATGATCTTTCATGGCTTCATTGCAACTACAATCGTCCACTTCATCGTTCACTTTGGCTTCTCCCAAGTCAGCTTTGAAACCTTCCACCTTGACAGCCTTTAATATCACAAGTGGTGCTCTCTTGACAATTCACATGAGACTTGTGTCTCCTATACTAGTTGTTCCCCACTCTGTTCTCACTATGCAACTTGTGCAAGAATTGGTCTAGTACAACATGGTGTTTGGTTCTCAAATTCAACATTCCTGTCAACTGCCGTGTCAGTCCACCAGATTTGGCTAGAGAGTTTCCCATCCCCACACCATTTCGTCATGATACCGAAGCCAGTGAAAATTGGCTAGCGCCCCCTCCCCCCCCCCCCCCCCAAATCCCTGCCCATTCCGCACTCCCTCAGCGTCTTGTGATGGAAGAGGAGCACCTGGCAAAGAATGACCTTGGCCAGCCGCTGAAGTATATGTGCCTCGACGCACGTTTGAATTGCTGCCAAAGAGGAGCCTATCCAAAGGGTCCCAGATGAAAAAAGGCCCTTTTGAATCCTGGCTAGGACTGGTTGTTCTGTGATCATCAGAATGAAGGCATGTTTGGTGAGAGTACGGGGAGAACTTGATTCAGTGATGAGTAAGAGGAATTTTCTGATGCTAATTATGGCGACAATGTTCCGATGTCAAATTCAGAGTTTTTGCTTATGGAAACCGCTTTCAACGTGCTTGGTCAGCAATTCAGGACAGTCGCCTCACTTCCTACTTCGACCCTTCTCAGATGGGTGAGGTCACATAAAGTTGTCTTTTTCCAAAGGACTTTATTTCTGACAAAATTACTCATGCTTCTCTGTCATCGAAAGTGCCAGTTTTGAGACACATTTAACCCATTTATTGGTAGATTCACAAAATGTCTTTCATCCCAAACAAGTCATTATTGATTGACACGTGGTACGCCTTTTGTCTCAAACAACTTCCCGTTATTGAAATTATGCATTTGGCAGTGTACGTCAAATGCTCTAACTCAATCCTTGCCGTCCAACCTTTTTGACCAAGCCCAGGTTTGTCAGTTTCATTGCATCTCTTAAGTATTTTGGACAGTCCATGAATCTTTTGACACCTTCCTTAGCCTTTCTTATCTCTCCGCAATAAAGATATTGTCTGCAAGTACTATTTATTGAAGATTTCGTACCTAGCTGAAGGTTCAGCTTCTGTTTTCCGCCAATCTTTTGTCTTTCAGTGCATGACACAGTGCGTCATGAATTTCATTTTTGATTGAGTAGCTATGCTACAGAATGACAAGTAATTATTATCAATTGCAGGTTCACAATCTGCCTAATAATATATTGGAGAGCAGACTATCCTTCAAGAATTCATGCAGTAATGACACTGGTCTAAATATAAGACAGGTGGTGAGTACACTGCAACTGCTTCAATAGTACAAGCATGAATATATACACATTTCTGTGTGCTTGCTTTAAGTACAATGCATTTCAACATAAGCATGACTTAACATGTATGTGGAAGCTTCAGGGCGCGCCATGGCCATGTGTCTACGTGCTAGCCTCTTTATGTCTGCCTGCCCATGTGCCTGCACACACCTGTACATTATGCCAACAATCACAAAAGCAAATTTCAGGTACCTTGGATCCAAAGGTGAGATCAATCCAGTGATGCAACTGCTCCGACACTCTCTCACTCTCCAGTGCAGCCATGTGCCGAATGACAAAATTCCCGTGCTGCTGCACCACGCTGGAATCTCCAGGTCAGGCAGGTCTGAGTGGATAGACTGGAAGAGCTGAGGGTCTGTGAAGAACTCAGGAATGCACTCGTCAGGAGTCCAGTCATGCATACGCTGCATGCTTGCTGGGTACTCGTGAGCCACCCACACACAGTTCGAACATGACTGCACAGGATCGACTTGGGCATACGCCTGGCTTTGTACACATAGTAAGTGATATCAGACAGCACATCAGAGACGTGATGGGGAATGGTGTCAGAGTCATGGCTGCTGATTGACCCTGTGTTACTGTACGAGGATTCCAAGCCAAAGGTAAAATCCAGCTGTCTGTCACCCTTGTTGAGACGAAATTTGGATTTCGTAAAGTCCCGATATCTGAAATGACAATTCAAACAAGAACTTGAACAAAATGATATTTCACTCTTCAGTTATAAAATCATTTGATGGGGAAAGAAAAACTCAAGAAAAACAATCTCTAAGATAAGTGATTCATGAAACTAATGGATCCATGTAATATATGTTTTTTTAATTATGTGTATGCCTGTGTACGTGGGCAGGTGAGTGTGTACATTTATGTGCATACTTATGTCTGGTGTGATTGTCCTGTTGCCTTCATTTTTTTCTTCATTCAATCAATGGACAAACATGAGGTTAAGTTATGCTCTCATTGATTTTTTTCTAAAAAGATGACATGAATGCATATTCATTTTTATAATACTCAACCCATAACTCATCTCCCAGTCAAACACTAACAGTCACAAATCACACAATAACAAGGTTTAAATCCCAAATCTCCCATTCTTTGGCCAAATTTACCAGTCTTCTTTTTACAGGCCTTCAAAACAGTCGTAAATGATAAAAATCATTTTTGTTCAACGCTTGCTTCAAAGCTTACCCATCATGAGGATGAGAGAGAAGTCCATGACCCAGGGCAGGACTGGATGATTGTTTGGGTCATTCATCTGTCGTCCTGCCAAGTAATTTAACGTCAGCAGGTACTTGAAGTTGCTGATCTTCCTCTCCACCCATGAACTGACCAGCTCTGCAATGCTGTTCTGTGCCAAGGACACATACCCTTGCTGCTGCAAAAACTGACACCCATCCAGGTACACCGATTCATCTTCATCCGTGTAACCCAACGCTGGCTGCCGTACAGTGTGGCTAGACGCCGCAGAGAACTGAGCTGGGACCTGATTACCTGTTTCCTGAGAAGATGCTTCTGAGGCAACAGCTCCCTTGGCTAACAGTGTGCTGTGAACAGAGCTCTGAGGCTTTTGACTGGACCACAAGCCCTCCTCACTTGTGGGTGGGTAAACAGGGGTACCTGTTCGACTGTGCTCTGCCTCAGTGAAATCCGAAGCTGGAGAAGGGGAGGGCAAAGTTAGGGCATGTTTTTCTGGGGACAAAGTACCGACACCCACATGTCACTGTCCAACAGCACAGTGTCCAGGCTGATACGTCCCAAAGGAAGGCCTCGACCATGCATAGTAGCCATAGCCTGTAACACCTGGTACAACATGAACAGTGGTTTGCTGTGGCAGGTGTCCAGCACAGCAGGGCTATAAGACAGAACATCACGCAGGGAGTAGTCCACGTAGGACTGCAGCAGCACAAAATGGGGTGTCCGTCTCCACCAGCACCCGCACACACGGGTCACACTATGTAACATGTGTTCTTGGTTATCAGTGTGGCTATGTGAGTGCTTCAGTTTATCTTGCATTAACAATTTGTGTAGATTGCTGCTGGGCACATTAAACATCTCTTGTTTTGTTTTTTGATCTGTAACTTGTTTTCCAGTGTAAATGTGGACATCAGGAGAAAGTCGCCAGATCCAATGCCACATCTGATCTGATAGCTGAAAAATGATAATATCATGAATAAGTATCAATTACATGTGACAATAAAAGCTTCACTAGAGATAGCTGCTTTACTGAATTTACATCTGATCATTTTCTGCTAATCTGACAACGATTCCAGGCTCATGACATTATATTTCATACCAATCATTCTGTTCCCTTCACACAGTGGCCTGGCAAACTACTACCAGTCAGGCAACATTATGCAAGCATTCAACTAACATTCAACAAAGATTTCCATTTATTTACTAATAAATAAAAACTCATCCACATTAAACAACATACATGCATTTGTGTGTGTGTGTGTGTGTGTGAGTGTGTGTGTGTGTGTGTGTGTGTGTGTGTGTGTGTGTGAGTGTGAGTGTGTGTGTGTGTGTGTGCATTTATTTTCCGTAAGCTATGCCCTGACTTGTCTATACCAGTTCAGTATTCCTAATCCTAAAAAAATGCCATTACTTTTAATACTGAAAATATTTTTCCTCACAATATCATGAATTCTAACTTCTGATTACATTCTATCAAGACAATCTTTCTCTTTCTTGTTCCATTAAGCAATAACAAATCTTCAAATACACACATCACACTTCGGGGAGCACAGTAATTCCATAACTTTCCCACTTTTTGATTCAGTAGTCCAGACAAATCTAACATTTCCTTCATCAAAACACCTATGCCTTACACTACTCCCTTCGTACTGACTACATGATGTCAACATACAATAATTTCTTCAAAAAATAATTAACAACTATCTTTAAAGCTTTTCAACTTCATGCCAATTTTGAGTGTAAGTACACTTTTCAGTTTCCTCTGTGAAAACAGACGTGTTCGCCTACTGGCAGCCCTTCTGGAATATTCAGGTAGTGATTAAGAAAAAATTGTGACAGTTCAGAAAAAAAATGAATGAGAGTTTCAACACTTTCAGTTGTTTTTTTTCAAAATTTTCAGTTATTCATATTGTCTTGCCTGCACCGTCGTTTATACCTTGCATCTGTATTTGACCAACAGTACACACAAAGAGTGTTCCACATCCTAAAAATGTGCAAAGGTATCGTACTTCCTTTCCTCTAGGGCCAAGTGCATTCTTGCTTCAGAGTTCAAAAAAAAAAAAAAATTAACAGTATGAAAGTGGTATGTCTTAATTAATCAATGCAAATGGAGATCAGTGTAAGAAGAATGATAACCCTTAGTATATGTAGGGTGTCATCCTTTGTGACTTTGACCAAATGCAAAATGCACATCCACTTCGCGATCCTTTTGCGATACTAATGGATATGATGAAAAGACACTCTACAATCCACAGCCAAAGAAATTTTATTATCATACCTCTTGATCATAAATGCAGTTTTTCTCATACCCCCTGATCATAAATGCAGTACATATTCATAGTTCAAAGAGATACTTATTTATAAATCTTTCCCAAAATTTCAGTATATATTTTCAGTAGTAAATACACCCTGTTTTACATGATGTGAAATACTGCAAATGTGAAAGTAAAGGTCTTCTTTTGAGAGAATGTGTGTGTGTGTGTGTGTGTGTGTGTGTGTGTGTGTGTGTGTGTGTGTGTGTGTGTGTGTGTGTGTGTGAGAGAGAGAGAGAGAGAGAGAGAGAGAGCATGTGCATGTGTGTGTGTGTGTGTGTGTGTGTGTGTGTGTGTGTGTGTGTGTGTGTGTGTCTGTCTGTCTGTGTCTGTGTGTGTCTGTGTCTGTGTGAGTGTGTGTGAGAGTTTGTTTGTATGTGTGGATGTGTGTGGACGTGTGTGTGTGTGTGTGTGTGTGTGTGTGTGTGTGTGTGTGTGTGTGTGTGTGTGTGTGTTTATGAATGTACATGATATAGCATCCAGCCAACCCTGAGACTTTTCCAGTCATCTGTCTACTACTCCAGACTTCCACTTAGCACTCTGTGATGCAAACATCAATAACAAACGCACATAGTACTGACCGATTCAGGCGGTCGACAGATGCTGCCAGAAGACTGATGATGTGGCTGCTGGTGACCATGTGACTGGTAACAGTGTGGATATGCATGGGTAGATTTGTTCTGTCTGGACTGCCAGAGGTTGTAGAGATTGTCTCTCTGGACACGCTGCCCATCAATTCTACCAGGCTTTTGCCTATAGGGTGAACAGTCAGCCCACTATCCAGGAGGGCTGTAAAGCAACCACACAACATTATTCCTTTTCATTCTAATGATGACTATAATGATTTAATTGGTCATGACTAGTAACACTATTGCTATAATGATTTCATTAGTCATGATATGATCAGAAATTTTTTTTTATGGGTACACAGGCTGATACTCCTGCGGACACTGCCTGTATAGACAGGCAGTGGAGTTTTGTGTGCATGACCGTTTTTTTTATCCTGCCATGAAGGCAACCATACTCCATCTTTGAGGAAGGTGCATGCTATGTGTAACGTGTCATCCATACCAATGGCCAAACTGGCCTTCTCATCTGAAAGTTGGTGATGGGATTTACTTGTGTGCAAGATGTTGTGCGTGTGTTCACACATGGAACCTCAGTTTATAGTCTCACTCGAAGGACTGTATGGGGAATGGAGTCAGAACCAATGTTAACTCCGAGGATAAATGCCCCTGTACCGAAATTCAAACCCGCAACCCCAGGATCACAAGTCCAGCGCTCTACCAACTGCGCTATTCCGGCCCCCATCAGAAATATTACCATATACAATATTACTATATATATGTTGAAGCAAACTTTCACTTTTGAAGCATCTTAAATAACACAGGCAGTCTATGTTAAATAGTTTGATAATTACAATCACTTTTACTCATATTATCAATATTAGATTCAATCATTATGTGTTAAATGCAACCCAGCAAAGTTTGTTGTTTAAAACAAATTCCACATTTTTTGTTCTTTCTAAAGAAACATTTGTCAGCATTTTTCTTACAACTGTATGTGATGACAAAAGACAATAAACTCAAATTTCATCTAATTTTCCCCCTGCAATATTACTATTTTTCCTACACAACAAATTCCTAAACATTAGATTGACAAAAAAAAACCTGGATGAATATTTTAAAAAGTGTTGAGACCATTAGACAGCACCACCCAATCATATGATCTTAGACCAAATGGAATTCCAAAGAACCAACTTGAACATCCTCATCCTAAAAAGACAGTCATGTGAAAAAAAATTTTCAAATGAAATTAAATCTGCAAGTCATCACACCCTGCTTTCCTGGTCACATGAGGTCTCATATTTCCTCTGTATCCATGTCTATAGTAAAGTGTCAAAGACTTTAGTGTTGGCAAGTTCATTGTGACTGGCACCGGACAAATATCAAGATGAGTTCCCTTTAGAGGGGGACACCTATCTTCACTGGCTAAACACCTAAGCATTTACTGTCATCAATAAGAGGCTGGTACATGTATGTGATGTCATATATCTGTGGGATCAAAACTGAAAACCACACCCAAAATAAAACCATCACACCCACGCAGACAGACAGAAGACAGACACACACACACACACACACACACACACACACACACACACACACACACACCACACACACACACACACACACACACACACACACACACACACACACACACACACGTGGTGGGAAAGACATTAAACATTTACATATGATTACCTCTGCATGCCCTGCTGTGCCTTTGGCCATATCTTGGCAGTTAAACAGGTCCAAGGAGCTGGTCGGCTGGAGCAGGTCTGAGCTAGGTATTTCTCCGCAACAAAGGCACAAAATCCAGGGTCTGTCTGAAGGGGCTGTATCTGACCCTGGTACAGCTGCTTGACCCATTCTTCAGTGACCTGCGAAAATGCATTAACGTTGTATTTTGTAATCTGAGATGTTCTCTCTCCCTCTCTCTCTCTCTCTCTCTCCCCCTCCCCCCCCCCCCCCCCCCTCCCTCCCTCCCCCATCCCCCTTCTCTCTTTGGGAAGAGTAATACTGAGAGAAAATTTGTAAAACAGCACTGTACACAGGAGGGCAAATATGACACCATGTTCATTTGGTGGTAGTGTTTTGTGTATGTGAGTGTGTTTGTCTGTTAAAATGGCACTCTTGTCATAAGCGTCACTTTTTCAGTTCAGCTTTATTTTGCCAGTGGATTATCTGACTTTGTAATAAGTCTGTGTCCAGCCATAAACAAAAACAAAAAAAAAAAAAGGAAAAAAAAAATTCATTCATGGAGGATCTTAAAGATTTGCCTCCCTCTTCCTGACCTCTTCCTTTGCAGGCAACTTGTCTTCATGGAAAGTGATTAAAATGCAGGTATACATCTACGTGACAGCCTCCTCCTTCCTTTCTACCCTTCCTCCCCAGTTCTCCAACCCTCCCTCTCCCTGGCTCCTCCCTTTGCATTTTATAATCATATCACTTCACTTCACTTCAGTTTCTGGACTACATGTTAAGTCTGATAGTTTTTCTTAAGTCCCTGTTGAACTGAAGTTAATGAGGTTATCAAAGGAAAACAATAGATCATATGTAGCACATTATTCATCATACAAAAATCTTTGGTTGTTTACAATTTTTCTCCTGTTAAAGGAGGTTTTTGAAAGTATTAATTCTGTTATCTCTTTTAACATGCATTGGTAGTGCATTCCAGTATGCTGCAATTCTGCCAGCAGAACACTTTTTACAAAGATTTGTTCTTGAACAGTTATGAATAGTTTGTCAATGGCATTCCTTGTCTTTTGTTGTTGTTGCTGTTGTTGTGTTTTTGTTTTTGTGAAAAATTTTTGTGGATCCAGACTGTCTATGCTGTTAAGCATTTTTAATGTTTGTACTGGGTCACCTCCTATTCTTTGAAATTTTAATTATGCTTCTTCAGTCTTTCTTCCTATGTTCTATTTTGCATGCCATTAACAAGCTTCTTTCTTTTCTTTTTTTTCCTTTCTGAGAACCTACTTCAATGACAACTGACTACTTTCCATAAAATGGGTACAAAAAATAACATTTCTGTATTCCACATGAGGTCTTCCAAATGTTCTGAATAATCTTAAACATGTGTCACTGTCCATAAGTGAAAGTACCCTTTTTATACATCTGTGTACTCTGTTTGCCTTCACCAGTCCATTATTAATGTGTCTATCAAATTTCAAGCCCTTGTCAAAAATATCTTCCAAGCATTTAGTTTTAGTTTTAAGTTTTATCAAAGTTTAACAAGCATGTCTACATAGTCTATTTATTCTTTGTATCTTAAACTGCAGCCAATTCTGAAGTTGAAATAACATGGGCATATGAAACATAATGTTAAAATTCACAGAACCACTGTTTGATGCACACACAGTGGCATCCTCTGAAGGGGATGGTCACAAATCCAACCAAAACATGACGGTGCTGTTATGTGCACTGCAGCGCTGAAAACCAACAAACTTCATGAAAATGCTGTTCTTGGGAAACAGCAATGCCATCCTGCAGATCAGACAGCTGTGCATGTTGAACAGTGTCATCCTTACACAAAAACACAAAGCTGAAATTACCAACAATTAGCCCAACCTGATACTCAACTTTTCTACCAACACTGCTCCAAATGAACACCAACCCAAACTCAGAACTGCTGATATAGTCAGAGAGTCCTTCATTATGTTTCTCTTAACTCACTGACTCAAAGATCACACACTTTGCAACCTTTGGAAGTCAATGGAGTAAAAACAACCGGTGATCACCCAACCAATTTTCTTAACTACAACAACAGTTCTGATACTGCTGAAAATCTGGTGTTTGCCGTTGAATCCAATCTACAACTTGTAACTTGTAATGCTAGATGCCTGGACGGGACGACCTCTGTAGCACTTCTCCTATTCCAAAAGTTGCATGTGATTCAACTTTCAAGGACTAGTTAACAATGTATCTTATATATTCTTGCTTGTATTTGTGTGTGTGTGTGTGTGTGTGTGTGTGTGTGTGTGTGTGTGTGTGTGTGTGTGTGGATGTGAGAGAGAGAGACAGTGTGTGTGTGTGTGTGTGTGTGTGTGTGTGTGTGTGTGTGTGTGTGTGTGTGTGTGTGTGTATGTGTTTATACACGCATGCAAGCATGTGTATGTGTACATGCATGCAATCATGTGTGTGTGTGTGTGTGTGTGTGTGTGTGTGTGTGTGTGTGTGTGTGTGTGACAGAAAGAGATAAAAAGAGACAGAGAGAGGGGGTAGAGAGATTCTGGGAAGCATATGAACATTTCTGTTTTATTTTGAAGACCCAATGTAAACAAATATTCTGTGGAATGAATCAAATCATTTTATGATACTTTATCTTATTTCCAGTACATATTTTGTGTTGTACCATGTGTCCTACATGTTTATTTTGTGTTGTACCATGTGTTCTACTTGTGCAGTCTGATGTTTTCATCCAATCTACAATTTTCCTAATGTGGAAAAAAAAAAAGTTCCCTTTTAGAAAATGGCATGTGCAAAACATCAAGGCAAAAAAAAACATAGACCAAATGTCCTAGGCTGTATATCCATGTTCAAAATGGTCCTGTTCACACTGCCCCTTCTTCTACCATCACCCCCACTTGGACAAAGCCCTTCCTCTCCATTGAATATACCATATAATACCATTACTACAAATATCAATTACTTAATATTAACTTTCTCTATTTTGAAACTTAAAAGGTTTTTTTTTTTTTTTTTTTTGAATGGACCTGCAGAGTTTTTGCTTTAGTCAAATTCTATACAATTCCTTACTTTTCGATCGCTGTCTAGGGTTTTTTTTTTTTTCTTTTTTTTTTTTTTTTTTAAATCAGTTACCATTTTGAGTGCACTTTCAAATCAATAGGAAAAAATTAGCACATCTGTCCAAATCTTCAGCTGGATGAAGGTGGACAGCAAAGAAACAATAATTCTCTAATTTTAGTTTTACTGTGTGACATTGCTGTGCTCTCATTAAATTTTCTTGTCTGATTTGTTTTGTGCTGGTGAAATCCTATAATCACAGCTAAGTTTGTCTGCCCTTGTCTGTGAATGCAGTTGACTTGTTTCCACTCTTACGTGAACTGTATAATTTTATGGCTGCTTTGGTGAAATGCACTGTTGCAACCGAGGTCCAACCAACGCCTTTATTTCTAAATCTGTGAACACCGTTAGAAAAAAAAAAATGCAAAGGTGTGTGTGTGTGTGTGTGTGTGTGCGCGCGCGCGCGTGTGTGTGTGTTCAATGTATTTCACACATCCAATGAATGAATAAATAACGCATCATTTCGGTTGCAATTAATTTTGCGTAATAATGCGTACTAATTATGAATGCCGTGATCAAAGCAATGTGTTGATGGAAAATTCTCAAACAGTATGGGTGGGTTGGGCATCGGAAGACTTTCTTTCCCCGCTGTCACTACAACAGCATTAACTCCAAGTGGGCGGTTCTAAATTGTGACTGAAACTTACGAGGCAGACAGACGACACGGTCAGGTGATAAGCTTCTGCAACAAAACACGGGAAGACGCAGAATTTCAGCAACCGAGTGCTTGTTGTCCATGCCGATCGAAACCCTCAAGCAATGAAAAGAGGGGGGCGACCATTAGTTCTTTCTTCACGGGATCAGATACATCATCCTGTGAAACATAAATCATATGAGTTGATGTGGAAAAAAAAGTATTGTTATCTGCCTGATAAAGATATTTTGGAGAAGGCTCTTTCCATGTTTTTACAAACCGAAAAACCCCTAGCGGGAAATAACTCTATCATACACCAATATGGATTTTAACTTCAGTCGAACTCAAATGTAACGCTCTCAACGTAACAGAGAAACACCAAAATAGAGATCATCTGACTTTAATTTTGCGACTGTCATATAAAGATTAATCGTGTTGTAGTACAATCTGCATAAATGCAGTCACTTTTTTTCCAGCTCTTTCTGAACTTTACATCATGATCATCAACAAGAACTCTCGTCCCACCCGGTGTCATATTTTGTAATCATTCCTCGCTCGAAAACACTCCCCAGCGGATGAGAAAAGGAAAAGGCACGTGCTCAAACTGCTAACAGTGACATCCATGTACTACTATCTCCCTAGTCACACTATGAACGTGGAATGCTTAACAATTTTAAAATACATTAGATGGACACTGGAAGGATAATAGTTTCCACACCAAAACCAGCATATTCTGGCCTTCACAATCACTTTGTGGACATATTAAAAGACCTTGGCCTCTAGCAAATGTGCCATGAACCAACCCGAGGTGGCAATACTTGGCCTTATTGTTACCAACTGTCCTGACCATATACCCCCCACACACAGACTATGCCTGGACATTCTGACCATCACATCGTGTTCCATGAAATTAACATCAAAAGTCAGAAACCACATCAGCAATGCCGAGAAATTTCCCAGAACAGCAGAGAAGATTGGCAGAGCATAAAAGAGAACATAAGGGAATTAAAAGAAAACATAGAACAAGTCAAGAACACTGCCACCACTGAAGAGCTATGGACTTTATTCAAGACCACACTACAACAGTTCATCAAAGGCACATTCCACACAAGACTTTCCAACTTTAAGGCCAAGAAAGAAACTTTGGATCACCTCAGACCTGCTGAAGCTCATCAGATGTAGAGACAGTCTACAAGAAGATGAAAAAGCATGGCACAGGGAACTGAAAAGTAAGACAAGGAAACTGAAGAGGGAAACCTAACGGAAGCTGAGGCAGGCTTATTGGAACTACCTCCACAGCACTTTTACAGGAGAAGACACAGAGCAGCCTATTAAGAACAAACACTTCTAGAGCTATATCAAGTACCAGAGGTCATCCAGCACTATTGTCACACTACTCAAGAAGAATGATCGCTTGATATCAGATCCACTAGTAAAGGCAAAACTGCTAAACAACCATTTCCAGTCAGTCTTCGGCAGCGGACATGAATATACCAATGAGGAATTTCAACAGAAGACAGGACTGAGGGTGGAAACTATCCCACACTGAAGGACATCCACATAACAGAGGTGTTCACAAGCTCCTACAGAATCTGAACCCTCACAAAGCAGATGGCCTGGACAAAATTAGCCCAAAGGTCTTGAAAGAATTAGCTGACAAAGTAGCGCCTATATTAACAACCATCTACCAGTCCTCCATCATCACTGGAGTAGTACCAGCAGACTGGAAGGACACCCTAGTTATTCCTATTCTTAAGAAAGGAGAACATTACAATCCTGCCAATTATCAGCCAGTGTCCTTGACCTGTATTTGCTGCAAGCCGCTTGAACACATCATAGTCGCCACAGTCATGAACCATCTGGAAGTCAACAACATTCTCTGCGACAAGCAGCATGGCTTCAGGAAAGGAAAATTGTGTGAAACCCATCTCCTGGAATTCATAGATGAACTTATTGAGAATGTGGAGAGAGGAAAGCAGACCGACATCCTTGTCATAGATTTTGCAAATGCATTTGATAAGGTAAATCATAGCCTTCTCCACCACAAACTCTCCAGTACGGCATCCAAGGACAAATTAACAGGTGGATTGGGAGCTTCCTGCGATAGAAGGCAGGCAGTGGTTGTGGATGGAGCCCACTCCTCCTATGCCAGTGTAAGATCAGATGTTCCACAATGTTCTGTACTAGGCCCATGTTTAACCCTCCTAGGAAACCTGACAGCACTGGCCAGACTTTTTGCACAATCATGACACTGCAGTATGCAAGGTGTCAATTGCCAATGTGACCATGATCAGCTGCAAGACGACCTCAACAGGCTTGCCATTGGGAAAGCAGCTGGGACATGGACTTTCACCCAGGGAAATTCACAACTCTTCCAGTCATCAGAAGTAGAAAGTATGAGAAGTGGGAATACCAACTATATGGCCACACTTACACAGACCGTCGCCCCATGAAATATCTTGGAGTTACAATTTATCATCAGTTAAGTTGGGACAAGCACATTGATTGATATATGCTTAACGGCCAACAAAGTTCTTGGCTTTTTCTGGCAGTCTAAAAAAATCAACACACCTGTTGTCAAAGAAAAAGCATACAAGGCCCTAGTCTGTCCACTTGTTGACAAACGAATCACAAGACAAAACACAATGCGTTTTGACATCTTAGGTCTTCTTCGGCCGTGGTACACAACACTCAGTACAACGAAAATGAACGAGCAATCACTTATCTTCATCCAATTCAGTGTAAGATGGGCGTTGAAGTTTTGCAGAGCATGTGTTGTCTGTTGGTCATATGTATGCTGTATTCAACAGTCTTGTGTGTAATATAGACTATGATGAGGTATTTGAATAGAAAAATGTTGTGTTGTTGCACACAAATATGAAATTGCATTGTGAATATCTTGTGTCTTATACAAATTGCTTTACGTGAGTGATTCACCTCAAGATAAGGGGGACACACACAAACCAACAGATAGAGGATGGGATCAACAGAAATGCAGTGGTGATCAAAAAAAACAAAAAGGGAAAGCTGTGAAAAAGGTGGATATACAAGAGTTGAAGCAAGAAGAGATCGCCAAGGGAATCCAGAAGGCAGTCCTATAAGGCCAGCCTGGGTAGCAAACTACATGGGAACACACACACACACACACAAGTTTCAGCTGGAATGGAATACGGCACGTGGCACCTGAAAGGATCAGCTTCATCCTCAAATCTGTATGGCCTCCTGTCTTCAAGTTCAGACTTGGAGAACCTCTTATCTTGCATGCATCAATGAATCTACAGTCACATTGCACAATATTGGATGCACAGTGTGGCCTTACGACGGTGATTTTGATCTCTTGCAAGCATCAGTTAATTTAGTCATAATGTAGAATCGTGATGGCCCGGTAACAACCTTAACATAAGCTACCGCCCAGACCATGTTTGGCAGCTGTGCAGGGGTGACAGCATTCATTATCTTGCTCGCAGATATTGGACGCAGGGCAAGTTTTCGTTTGTTCATTTGTTATCTGTGTGCGTGTGTCTGAAAAAGTAACTCGGAAAACAAGTTCATTTTTCATCAAATCATACAGGGTGTTTGCAAGGTCGGTATCTACTACTGATTGAATGTGTGTAGATCTGAAAGTGTAAACTAAATGATATGCTGAAACAAACGTTTTCAGTTTCTGTAATGACAGGTGGATCCATACACACCACTGTACACTTCCTACACTTGACTTGGAAACAGGTCGGGGGAATTACATGCTGGGGGGAAAAAAAAAACGATAAATTTAGGGTCTATGTGTGGATTTTTTAAAGAGGCACTACCTCCGATTCAATAGATTAACTGCAACCATGGGTGGAAGGAGGAGGGAGATGGGGGGTAGAGGCCATTTTCAAACTTTCCATTCAGTACAAAAGCCTGGATAAATTTGTATGTTGCCAACCCTCAGAAAGTGTGTGACAATATGGCCTTGCTCCCAAGTTCAGCTTCCTGAGCTGAAAGTTTTACCCACACTAAATGAAAGGAACCAATGTCAGCGATTAAAGGCTGGTAATTACAGAAACCATCTACAGAATATTTACAAGAACATTTTTTCATGACGAGGAACTGACATGTAGATGTGTGGAAGCCAATAACATCTCTCAAACTTATGCCCCATTTCCCTAGCTTTTCCCAAAACACAATTTTGGCCCATTATCTCTAGTGGTAAAGCCTCTGATTCTAAGGAAGTGTTTTAATGTTCCTTTCAGCATCTTCTATCAAAATGCAGGGAGGAACTCGTATGCATGACCTTTGTATTTCAGGCCACTGTCCAATTGGTACCATTGGTTTTCTTCCCCACTAGCCAACTTCCATACAAACATATCACGTTCAAACATGCACTGAAACCACAGATCTACTGATTTTTCCATGTTTATAAACTTTATTAACAGCATAATTTTCTTTGTTGAACAAAATCTGTACCAAAACATATAACTGACAGCTTGAAAGGTTTACAAGTTCTTCTCAATTACAAACTATGTACAGAGTGAAATTGCAGAAAATCAATCAATCTTGTCATAACATGGCAAGTAGTAGAATATTCACATTATGTTACAGCAGTTGAGATTTGTTACATGTCAGTGATTTCTTTTTTTTTCTAACCATAAACACAGATATGTAGTTGTGTGCATGCCAATCAACCCAACCCAAAGATATTCTGGCCTCTGAATAGAATCCAAATAAACCAAATGTGGTACCTCATGGATGTTTGATGATTTTAGCATTTAAAGGATCAATAAATCAATGTTTTAAATCCAATCATGTAACATCATGTGAAATACTATAGTGTTTGATATTCAGATAACATTGTTGAAATTGATTACATAAAAGAGAAAGAAAGACTTTCTCACTCCTGACTTGCAAATTTCAGGCCAAGGCTCACCTTGATCCAGTTCATCAACAGAATGAATTGGCAAACACAAAATAGAGAAAATATGAAATAAAGCCACTGACTGTCACAGCAAATAAAGGCTTCAGACTAACTGGTCTTAGATTCAGGAGAACAAGTGGTTGCCATGCAAACTACAGACAGGATCCAGCAGTGCGTGTGCATGTGTAGAGATATGTTGACATCATACCACATGGTTTTTGTTGTTACTGTTCTTTTTTCCTTTCTTTGTAAACATTATTTCAATGCGTAGCTAAGATGCCAAACACATGCATGAAGAACTGCCAGAAATGTTACGCAACACAAAAGGGTATTGTAGAAAGTGTTCACAACACATATTTACACTATAACTCAACACATGCATTCTGATCACTTGTAACAATACACACAAACACTGACAAAGGATCATAGCCAGTATATCATAAATATTGATCCAAACCATGATGAGCAATACACACAAACACTGACAAAGGATCAAAGCCAGTAAATCATAAATATTGATCCAAACCATGATAAACAACTAATTTTCCTCAAAGTCAACAACTTCCGTCAGAAATCAAGCGTACTTCTTCACAGGAATACATACCAATGATACATTGACAGTCTCCAGAACTATTTTATACCACTCATTCCCCTCTCATACCAGGCTCTCTCTCTCTTCTCTCTCTCCTTTTCCCACCGTCCTCCCCACCCTTCTCCTCTTGCCACCCCATCCTGAAACAATGTAAACAAAACAGTACGACATGGGACACTTTTCAACAACCGCATGTTATGAGCATCAAAGCATTTTCACCACCAGACACGAGTAAAAAACAAACAAAAAAACCCATACATGTACCCAGACTCCTTCACACTTTTCAGCAATGTTCACAGTCTTCCTGTTATTAGCATGAAAATAATGTTGGAAATAAGCTTTCATTCATTACTTTCAAAAATTGCCAATGCTGGGAAGGTGACAAAATGATTCAATTTACAACAAAAAAAAAAGTGAACTTTGAGATGTTTGGATGTGCCTGAATTATCAGGAGCCTCTCAATGGCATGAAATAGTTTTCTCATTTTTTCTTTGTCTCATCTTAGCATTGCATCTGCATCCATCCTTGCATCCTGCATCCCACAATCACAGCCTGACCCAGCCTGCCACAGTCCCGGTAATGGCAATCCACTGGGAGCTGTCAATGTCAAGTCATTAGGAAGCAACCCTCTGAAGGAGACACTGCACTGCAGCCGAGTCACTTCAGTGGCGTGCCTGTTCTGATCCACCATCCATTGGATACCACCTACAAAGCCCCCCTAATGACAACAATAATGGTTTAGTCGCGGAAGCAGCATGAGTGAGCTCTCCTTCCAGAGGCCGCCACCACGTCCATCTAATGACAGGCGCCATTAATTTGTCGATACTGGTGAACCTGACAGAACCACACCAAAGGCATGGATGTGGACAGATTATCGAAACTGAGGTCACCATGAGAGCGCAGCACGAAGGGACACAGAATTTGAGACTTTTTTCTTTAATGCTAATCGATGAGGATGAGAGAAGATGATGCTACAAAGTTCCATTCTGGTCCAAGACTGCATGACAAAGCTGTGCTTCACACTTCCTTTCATGATGTATCCCAGCATCAGCCAGGCCCAGGAGATACAGACACCTGCAGTGTGTTGGTCAGGAAACTTGAGCAACACTCTCAGAGACATCCATTAAGTGGATGAAACTTGACTGTGTGGTCCCAGTCTTCTCTACTGAACCCATAGCAAACTCAATTCTGGGTAGGAGCCAGCCGGAGAAGAAAAAATCCCATAAATGAATGGTTCTGATGGGAATCGAACCTACAACCTCCCAGCCAGGAATTCACGATGCTAAACGCTTTGCTATGGCAGCTGGTAGCATGATGTAGTTTTCAAACAAGCCTTACAGGGCAGATTTTTGCTTACTACTTTACAAATAAACATAATACAACCATATATCATTAAAAAAAAATTTACCTAAGTCGAATGGTCTGTTTCATAATTCTTCTAAACAAGATTCTTTTTTTTTTTAAAAGGAAAGAAAAAAAAAAGACACCCAAAAAAAAAAGTCTTTGCTCACTTCCTACTGACTACTGCGATAGACAAAAGGTTGGAAATCTGGAAGGGAGATAATCTGTGTTTAAGCTCATGTTCAGTGAGAGTGACCCCACCGTTTCATAAGACAGATTCTGCTGGTGGGCATGCCCAAGCCAATTCTTGCTCAGTCAGTCAGCTTAACAGTTGAATCAAAGAAAGTAAATGCCAAAACATGGGTGTGAAAAAGGTGCACCAGGAATGCAGTCAGTCAATATTCTGATTGTTATTCTCATAATGCTCCTCAAATATTCAACTCTCAAGATCTATTTGTCTGACCTGTACACTGAGAAAAGGTAATGGAAAGACAGGTATTGTCCTCCCTGATTTTTTTCCCCGCAACAGGTCGATTGTGCTGAGGCAACACAAATTGTTATTCATACAACATAATTTTCATCTATTGCCATTTTCCATGCAAAGCTGATGTCAACTATGCAAAGCGAAAAGCCTTACTGCATGTTCCTAATTTTGTAGTTACCACTGCGTGAACCTTCGTATTGGCTTAAACAAAGCGTGCTCTATGTGACCAAGTGAAAGCTCGCTTCATACATACTGGCTCTGTTTCAAAACAACTGACAGAATGATAGTGCCTGGGTCAATGAGTTGTGAGAATTTTTATGCAAAGCGACTAACAGGTCCCAAACAGGTTCCAATTCTGATATCTATTCTTTATGAGAATGAGTCATATCAGTCCTTCAGATGGTGAAAACTGTGTTCAAAGGCAATATCACCGAGTATGAAGGAGAGGAGGGATGGACATGTGAGTGAAGGTTATACTGATTTCAAGTACAGCAATATTTACCTGGCAGTGCATAAAGAATTTTTCAGGTGAATCACTATTAAAAGCATTACATACTGTGTTTGAAGCCATCTAAAAATCATATTGGTCTGTTTTGTCACTTTTCCTTTAATTAGTTTTCTACTGAATCATGCAAAGATGCCACATACTGAATAATGCAATGCCTTTAGGAAGCAAAATAAAAGTCATCTATCATGAGAAATGCTTCAAATGACCTGACCACAACTTCTTTTTCCACAAGTGTGTGTGTGTGTGTGTGTGTGTGTGTGTGTGTGTGTGCCTGCATGCATGCATACGTGTGTGCATGCGTGCATGTGTCTGTCTGTGACATCATCAAGTGCTCTCCATCTTCTTTTACACAAATAAATGTTTTTTGAAAAAAGCTGTTTGACAAGAACATTTCACAGACAGCAAATGAACCATGTACATGGTCCTAAGTGTTAAATTATATATTATTCAGCTTTTAATTTACACACACACACACACACACACACACACACACACACACACACACGTCAGCAGCATTTTATTTTCATTTGTCCGAGAGTTTACAGGAGTTTTAAAAATGCTGTTTTGTGTCTGTGGCTTGGGTGCAGGCTGAACACATTTCTTCTTGGCAGGAGGCTTGTGAGGGTGTAATCTTTCACAGCAGAAGCCTTGGCAGCCGCGTTGTTAAGAAGCTGCAACACATTCTTCAGACAATGAGGTTGGTACCATGAATGACTGGCAATGTCGGAAATCCCTTCATTTTTAAGGCTGTATCAATATGATGTTAAGGTAAATGGAAAGATAAGCAGATTAACCAGATGGTCAGGATAAGTTGTTATCAGACCAAAGTCGTAAAAACTGAGAATGAAAAAGAACTATATATTGACTCTCGGACAGTCCAAAATCTTCCTAAGATCTTTTCAAAACCTATTATTATTGTAATATTTTCTTTTATTTGTAATAAGTTGCCAGGAAAACATTTTCATCTTCTCAGAATAAGTTTGTATCAAAATTCTTTTCTTTCACTCTTATATTCCAGGCCTGGTACGAACTGCTTTTACTTTTCATTTTCTTTATCTTCTTTAATCATATAATGAACTGTATGCTATTTAGCAATGATCAGAATGACTGTGGATATTATCAAGGATTGTACATGAATTAACATCATTCACTTATTTTTGTTCTACCATTCATCGTTTCCAATACCTTCCCTTTCATTTTTTGTCCTGGATCTCTAGAATCCTGGCCCACTGATTCAATGTCTTCACCAATATTAGTTCAGCTGCAGGGCTGTATCTCTATGAATGACTATTTTCAAATCTATTTACATAAGATAAAAATATTTATGCTCCTTTGAATGGCATCCATAGGTGCCAACCTTCTGGAGTCAGAATTCGGAACCAGGGAACGATGTGGGTGGGTGGGTGGGGGGGGGGGGGGTGGGGGGGGGGGGGTGGGGCTGCAGAGGGGGCTGTATATCTTTTGACTAGATGCATTTTTAACTCCCTTGTGTTTCAGATGACAAATGAAGGATTTAAAAGCAAAATCTGCTGTCCATACATTTAATTGCCAACATCTAGATAAACATCTGGGCTTCATTGTGAAATACTTTATCATCCCAGTTCAACAATGACCCTCAACCCCGTCATTTTTTTTTTTTTTTTGAACAGAACTTATTATTCTTATATCTGGATCTTTCCTCTTAATTCAGGATTTGGGGATGAATTGCTAATTCAGGAAAATTCTTGAAAAATTCTGGAGGGTTGGCAGCTAAGGGCAAGCAATTCTTTGTGTGTACATGTTATAGTCTTACCTGTTCTTTACTGCCTTCCTCTCCTTTGTCAGAGGAGTTCACACTGAAGACAAAGCTTCGCGACCCACGCGTACCATTGACATTCAGCCCAGCAGCTTTTGTGATCTCGGCTATCCTGGCCAAGTTCTCTTTGCTGCGAGCAAGGAAAGAGCCTCGCTTTGGGATCTGGACATATCATTATTCAATTATACTGGTCAAGCTAATCTTTTTCCCCCCCTTTTTTTCCCCTGTCTTAGAACATACAAAATATATCTATCTGTTTTATTTTAAGTTTGATATTTGTCTAAGATGAAAACTACATTATCAAATAATGTCAGATTCAGTATATGATGTTAAAGAAATCAAGTCTAGTTTCTTACCAGCCATTTTTGAAAAAAAATCTTAAAAAGAACAGTCGTGGTCATTTTAATATACTAAAATTTACGGATAAAAAATATGATAAAAGGTGAGATTTTTTCTTTTAAACTTTTAACTTACAAAAGAAACTGAACAGGTAATAATTCGCTATCTTCAGCAGATGGGAGAAAGAACAAACACAAAAATACCATCTCAATCTGAAAACATCCACAGGTGTTGAGAGTTCTCTCCCTTTTGCTGCATTCTAAGATTTTTCTCCCCTGCAACCCCTCTCCCACCACTATCAATCTGTCACTTACTTGGAGGTGAGCCACTGCAGGTTTGAGAAAATACATAGGACAAGTACAATCAACTATACATAAACCTTTCTTACATTTCAACCCAAAATAGACTGCACCGCAACAGGGTGATACGCTGGATACAGAAAGACAAGAAAGGATGACAGAACAATAAGGAAGGACTCCATCAATATTTGAAGTTGCATGCATGTGCGTAAGTATTTCCATGCGCATGAATATGTGTGAGACGGTGTGAATGTGTGACAGTGTCATGTCTTCACGGCACATGCGCATGCTAATTCATGAATGCACATACCTTAGGCTTTAAAAATTTGCCGGGACTAGATTTGTCAACAACTGATTGACTTCTTGCAAGCTTGGGTTTGGTCAAAGTTGGCTGCTGAGGCAATGGGGCAGGGTCTGAAACTGGTAAGAAAAAAAAATGGTTACACAGAGATTTACATACATCCAGCAGCATAAACAAAGCACCCTTTCAGTGATTTTTTTTTTCTCTTTATTCGAATAATGTCCACCAAAAAGGTAAACAAGAAGCTGTCTGAACAACCTGTCATGAGACATAATTCTGTGTGCTAGAAAAAAAAATCCAAGTATAAACTGAAACTTTATTTTTAGAACACATCGATATACTTGCATGCCTCCATCTATTCAACAGTTGTCAAACCATTCATGATATAGTATTTAGTTCATGCTAATTAGAATCGCCAATTTCTACACAGATACACAAAGCCTACTACTACAACTAAGTAACTTTGTAACAAACAGAATCATTTACCTTGACGTTTCATGAAGAATTGTCCAAACTTCATGAACTGGCTGTTCTCATCCTCCCCATCTGCAGTGACATTTTCCTGGAATCCCACACCAAAACAATCAACAAAATAAAACATGTGTCGCTGGTCCTACAGCATAAACTCCTGCAGATTCTACCAGAATTCAGACACAAGGCTACTTATCATCAATAACAACTATGAAAGTGGGCACTTTTCTGGTGCTTTGTTCACTACAGAACCCTCCTTTCAAGCCGTTTCAATGTAAGCGCTGCTCGACTGTCAACATACTTGCAGACCATGTATCTATGGACACTGATAACGGCATTCCAGTCTGAAGCACACAAACACCCTAGACTCAACTTCAGGAGATTGAAACACCCTGGTTCATACCCAAACAGAGAACTTCTACTGTTACATCTCCTCCTGTGATCTCACTGGTTCAAAATGCAAAAAAAAAAAAAAAAACGTTGCTGCTTCCTATGTCATAAATACCATACATGGAAGATAAAGGTCTCTGCCGCAACCACTAGGGGTCAGTCTGACAGGGCATGGCGCCACGAACAAAACGAACGAACCACCAACCTGCTGCTGTGACTCCAGGAACTTTTCACGCTCGTAGCGCTCCATCCTCCATTGTTTCTCATCAGGGTCCTCTCCCTCGTCTTTTTCCTCATCAGAGGGATGGGCAAACAGATCATTCTGTGACTCATCGTCACCTGCGTGCAAACAGTATTTATTTCAGTTCTGTGAACAGTATCACTCCGAGGTATGTGTCCTCAGCAAATAAGTGCACCTGCACCTGTTCTTGGACTAAACCTCTTACAAATGGTGTAAGATATAACATATCCAAGTTTATGGGCACACACGTTTGCTTGAAATTTTAAGAGCAAAAAACCATTTCTTTGCCTGTGCAAATATATAGGGAAGGTAAAAAGGCGAAGAAGTATCTAGAGAAGGTAAGAAGGGAAAGTGGTCTCTAGAGGTAGGCAGAAATGAGGGGTGGTCTATAGAGGAAGGCAGAAAGGAAAATGGTATCTGGGACTGCATATATGCATGCATGTTTGTACTCATGTCTCTATGTATTCGAGAGGGTGAGAAAGCATGCATCACAGTCAATAACATCTGAAGTACTTGGGAAAATTCACAGTAAAAAAAATAAGTCAATGAAACAAAGTGTTCTAGTCCAGTACAAGCCTTTCCCAGTCCTCTCAAAAAAAAAAAGGGTGAAAAACTATTCAATTCACACATTCACAATAAAAAAAACAAAAAAATACATCTGTATAACAATACCCAAATGCTTCCAGTGGAATCGCCTCTGTCGTCCTCCTCCTTCGCTGTAGAGATCACCATCAGGCAGATACATCTCCTTGTAGCGCATCAGCTGACGGTCATCATCATCAAGCATTTGTTTCCTGAACACAAACATACACACACAATATATTTTGTAGCTCTACAATTCACTAGTAATATCCATCCCATATGGAAGCAAGGGCTGGATACTGAAAGCAGATCTTAAGTGAAACATCTAGATATGTGGAATAGATACAGCGATCTCTGTCGCTGCATTTCATCAATGCACAGCAGCAAACTCACCATGATATATGCCCACAAACATAAACCTCTCTGCCCAGTTATCAGATGCTAGAAGGAGTGTTACTAACAACAGTTGTTTTGCAACACATTTACCTGTCTGAACAAATGCTTCATCTCCACTTGGAGAAGAGCTTGTATGTAGTTTTCAGCCTTTTCATTTGATATTCTTAAGAATTTACAAATGTAAAAGATGCACTCAAACAAGTGGTATGTATTTGAAAACAAGATACAGAAAAAAAAATTCTTTGAAAATATAAAAGGGGGTAAACACAAATGTTTTAAAAGCAGCATGTGAGGGCAAAGAATTACAAAACAGACACCGGAACAGAAGGAAGGCATGTTAAAGCAAAGAACGTCAACACCAAACTGTAAAGACAATGAAAGAAAAGTAAAGCATGGAAAGAGTGGTGGACAGAAATCAATGATAATCATTATAGGAACACAGAGAAAAAACACATTCAAGACACAGACAGAAGAAAGAAAGCAGGGAACTAAGGATTTCATGGAAATCAACAATGCTGAAAAGACAGAAATGGCAAAAGCTGAGGAAGCTGACATGGTATAAACATGAAAACGACAATTCTTACATGTGTACACGGCCAACTTGGTCTCTCAACTGGTCCTCGTTCAGATGATCCTGGTCGCCGGCTTCCACCTCCATATAATCCTCCTCCTCCTCAAGATCCAGGTTTCGTCACTCTCCGCCTCACTCCCTGACAGTTCTGCTTCATTCTCAACAAACTGCTGCAGTATCTTCCTATAAAATATATCACAAAAAAAAAAAAAATTGCAAGTCAATCCAAAAGTACAACGCACAATAAACACACAAACTGGTCCTATAAAAAAAAAGAGTTAAACTGAAATTCTTACTGCATATGATATGTAGTCTTGTGTCTGAAACAGCTTTAAACTGAGTTCCAACCGGATATGAAATACAGCCTTCTGTCTGAAAGAAAGAGTTAAAGTGAAGTTCCAACTGAACATATGAAATGGAACCTTAATGAAATCTTAAAACATAAACACTTCTCTTGTCCAGCTCTGTAGTTGAGAAATTGCTACAATTCTTGTGGGCCTAACTTTTGTGCACCAAATTCCCGTAAGCATTCAAAGACGACAGGACGTTAACAATTTACTGCCTTGCTGCTTCTCTTTATGGCATAACATCTATACATGCTTAATGGCATTACATCTAGCCATACATTAATGATTACAAATAACAGAACTCATGATAAAGCACTAATCTTAAAATTACAGGAAAGAAAATACATTGTATGAAATGGACGTAACAGATGTGGATCCAGTGATAAGTGCTCTATGAGCAACACAATCATTTCTAAATTCATCGCTCCAACTGGAAAATGCTTTGACCAGAATCAAAACACATGCTGGAAAAACTTCATTACAGAATTGGTCACATGCACTGTTGGCATCAGACACGTTTCATCGATTCACAGCTAAGTTGAACATTTCACCAAGGTGATTTTCAAAAGCCATTCATTCATAAGTTTCTAAAAGCACATGCTATGGTGCTGAACTTACCCTTTATCCTTGAAGCCTCTCTGAATGATGAGGGTTCTTCTTCCATTTCAGAATCATGATCCTCTTCATCAGATCCAGATAATTCATTCTGGGAAAAGACACACACACAAAAATCAGTTGGATTTCCCCGTTTCGGAGTAGCTTAACTGATTCACAAGCTGCATGTCTCTTCATTTATGACTGTATACATGTACCCCACATACTGCTGGTACATGTTGTCTTCAACAACCTTTTATTTCCCACATGCTATTGTAGATAGTACTGTTACTCTAAACAGTCTTATAAACAGACACTGTTAATTGCCAATGGTAGCTGCCATTCAGAAGATGCGCAGGAATGTAAACATGCAACCGTTTGCATGAAAGTATGTGGGAGAGTCTTGGCATTTTTATCAGTGTACGAGTGTATGTAACTTATGTGTAAGCACCAAAGGCTAAGTACAGCTGTGAACACATGAACAAATTTAGGTCATGTGTAGAACATGTGCATGCGTGCACAAGTGTAATCAATACAATCATTAAAAAATAGTACACATTCACCAAAGGGAGCTAAATCCCTAGTTCTTTAAACCCAGCTGATGAGAGTATCCAACAAAGGGAAGCTTCCACTTAAAACGAGGTCTTAAATGGTCAGGCATAAAAGAATAAGAAAGTTGGTGTTGGGGAAAGAGGCAGACAAAAGATCCTGCATGGAGGTATTCGAAAACTTCAGAAATGTGTGGGTGGGGGTGTAGGCTCTGTCCCCCAGAACTTTGTAAGCTTAGACAATTCAACGAACCACATTTTTCTTCATGTGCTTTCCCAGAATATCAGTTATTTTCATCACCTTCTTTTTTTTTCCTTTTATTTGTTCGATGGGTGGAAAATGTGTTTCAAACAACAGCAGATTTCTGCCAAAGGATGGATTATTTTAAGCTTTAAAAGACAAAACAAATCATACAACTTCCTTTGTGCACCTGCAGCCACCTCATGTCTTTTCTTTCAAAGTTGATTCAAAAATTTACACACCCGCACATAAAATAACCTTCATTAACTACAGCAATCCCATAAACAAGCCATTGAAAAATAAGTCAGAACTAACTGTTCTTGTAATAGTGCTATGACAGATATAAAAGCCATTCTCACAGAGAGTAAAAAAAAACTTTTTTTTTTTTTTGTTTTTGCGTGTGTGTACTTTAATACAAAATATATAAGAGGAAACCAGTCTGCACAAAACCAGTTTTATACATTTGCAGAGATGAAATTCAAGGTCGTCAAATACCTCAATAGCACTTTACCATGATTTTCTTTTTTCCCAACAGACAAGCTAAATACATCCTTACTGTCCATAGTTGAATAGGTAGTGATCATCAAAATAGAAAAAAAAAAACAAGATGGAAAGCATATAAACGTACTCCCAGTTTAATGGTTTTTAACGGTTGTTTAATCAATTTTCAGCATTGCATCACTTACATATGGAAAAGAGTTCCGATTTGTCACAAGATCATCCAAAACGCTTATAAATCGGCAAAGTACTTTCTGAGACATTCCATAAAAGAAAAAACGTTTGGGGCCGTTATAGCTGTTAGTAACGGCTATTCTGGTAAAATAAAACAACGGGCATCATCCGTGACCCATAATGAACACACCTACAAATTTTCAGAAAGATCGGCCCAGAAGTTTTGTCAGGAGCTAGTGGAACACATTTTGACCACGGACAGACACACAGACAGAGAGAGCATTTCTTCGTTCCCATTGTAAAGTACTCTCTGTTCTATAAGAACTGGGAATACGAAAAAAGGGGGGAACCCTCAAAATTTAACATTCTTCTACATATGGATTTTTCACACTTTGTCCCAACTCACTGTAAATATTATCCTATGATCAAATACTGTGGGATGATTTCCCAAGACAATTACTGCTAACACCACATACGTAACACACACACACAAAACACAACGCTCGTATGCATTTGTAAGGACAACCTGTGATCTCTTCAGAACAAGTACAAGCCACGTGCATGTGCTTGTATGGCACGGACACATTTTACAACATTGTATAATCCATTTTTCATTTACATCTTCACATGAAACTCATGGCATGTCATTTACAACATAATCATTCCATATGCTTCACTATCCACAACTGATATTTTCACAGCCAGGACTACTACAACTCAGTTTTTGTTACCCCCTCCATCCCCTTCCCAAAATGCTTTTGTAAGTACTGGCAATGCTTTTCAAGCCCAGCATTCAAAACTTAAATGACTTGTCGACCAAGTCTAAGGATGTACAAAGTCTTGTGCCCTCTGCAGTAAAAATTCCCCATGAGATGAATACCTGCAGAACAGCTGCATCATTTCCTTACCTTGTCTGATCCCTTGGTCCCTTCATCATCTGACAGCAGTAAGAAGCCGTTCGAGCCCTTCACCTTCCTCATCCGATGAGTCATCTTGGATGATCAGTCTCCGCTTCACCCCTCTCTTCTTTCCGTCCTGACTCTGGCTTTGGTTTTGGCTGCCATCAATGTGTACAAAGGAATTTCATGTAAGTAAAGGGCCGACATGGAAAAAAATTACACTTCACCCAGTGTCAAAAATAAACAAACAAACAAATAATGAAGAAATGAAAATAAAGACTGACTTGTAATGAAAATTAACAACAGACAGACAAAATAGCAATGACAAGAGGGATACCTGATCTTCCAGAAACTGTTTTATACATGGCTTCTCCCAATACAAATTACTTTCAAACCTGATTCATCAGCATACTTGGACACAAATTCATACTCTCTGGCCACTTATTTTCTATATTTCAGGGCCTGAAGTGCCAATATATCAAAATGTTCTCAAAGATTCAGACATAGCCAACGCAATTTCGCATGCAAGAGTTAGTGAGAGTTGTCTCTTTGGTCGAGCACACAAAGAAAACACGATTACAAACTGCAACTGCAATTACTGGTCAAAAACTTCATCTCTAGAATCCTGTTCATACCTTTTTCCTTATTTTCTTTTTAAACTCTTCGCATTCATCGTATTTTCACCAACAGGTGTAGCAAAATATAGTGAAATCATATGGGTAAATAGATCTGCATGTAATTAGATCTGTGCATGCAGTTTCTAACTCTTAGAACATCACTTTGGCATAATTCTGCAACACTTCATCGGCACTTTCCAAAATTTGGATGTACACACTGCATTTTCAGTTCTGGATTTTTTTTTTTTAAATGTCGGGATCAGGATGATTTTTAAAACAGGATAAATTCCTGAAAATTGGGAAGGAATGACAGTTATGCAAACCACATTCTGTCAATCCCTTCGCGTCGAGAACCATCATCTCTGGGTACCCAGGAACAGAGCCAGAAAAGAAGCAGGAGGGGACTAGACAACTGACGACCAGAAGTCTTGGCTCCAAAATGGTCCATGCTGTCTGTTCCGTGTGAACCAAACACATAAAAAAAACTCTGGAGGTTTTCTCAACCATGCAAACTGAACAGAGTCGAGAATGGAGGAACGGACCCGGAGAAAGGTCAGCTGCATACATGAAAGACATATTCAGTATATCCATTCAGATCCTAAAACAGTAAAGCAGTTACACGTATTTACCTTTTTAACTTTGTCATCATGCATGCATGATTTTATCTTTGAAAACAAGAAAAACCTTCATCACACATGTGAACTGACAGACCTACAAATCAAAGACACACTCACAACTCAGACGATGGGAATGCTCCTGAGGACAGCTTCAATGCTTCAGCCATGTTATCTCCCTGTTAGAACCTTTGTCCTGCTGGGGCTCTGAAGCAGCAAGACTCTTGCTGTTTGCAGATTTCAAAGATAGCCGTCCTTGGCTCATGTCTACTAATTCACCCACGCGTTCTGCATCCGAGTGGCCTTTGCTGATTATGTCTGACCGGGACATGGAATCTCCTTCTGACAGACTGTCTCTCTGAATGGCGTGTTGTGACTGGGAGGAAGAGTCAAAGAGGCTGGTCAGTGACCCACGGTCATCCTGTGACTGAGAACTGTTGTCGAACAGGCTTTCAAATCCTCCTGAGGATGGCATCGCTCCCTCACCTGCCTCTGTAATAAATCAACACACACCTGGAATTGTATTTTCACCTGCCTCTGTAATAAAATCAACACACACCTGGAATTGTATTTTCACCTGCCTCTGTAATAAATCAATGCACACATGGAACTGTATTTTTACCTGCCTCTATATAGATCAACCCACACCAGGAATTGTATTTTCACCTGCCTCTGTAATAGATCAACACACACATGGATTTGTATTTTCACCTGCCTCTGTAATAAATCAACGCACACATGGAACTGAATTTTCACCTGCCTCTGTAATTAATCAACGCACACTGGAATTGTATTTTCACCTGCCTCTGTAATAGATCAACGCACACATGGAATTGTATTTTCACCTGCCTCTGTAATAGATCAACCCACACCTGGAATTGTATTTTCACCTGCCTCTGTAATAGATCAACACACATGGATTTGTATTTTCACCTGCCTCTTTAATAAATCAACATAGAAATGGAATTGTATTTTCACCTGCTTCTGTAATAAATCAACGCACACATGGAATTGTATTTTCACCTGCCTCTGTAATAAATCAATGCACACATGGAATTGTTTTTTCACGTGCCTCTGTAATAACTCCATAAACACATGAAATTGTTTTTTCGACTGCCTCTACAATAAGTCAACACAAACATAGAATTGTTCCTATACCTGTCTGTAATATAATCAATAAAACACCTGGAACTTTTTTTAGCCTGCCTCTGTAATAAATCAACACAAACATGGAATTGTTCCTATACCTGTCTCTGTAATAAATTAACACACACACAGAATTGTATTTTCACCTGTCTCTGTAATAAATGAACGCACACAGAATTCTTCCTTCACCTGTCTATAATAAATGAACATGCAAATGGAATTGTTCCTTCACCTGCCTCTGTGATAAATGAGCACATGCACATCATCAATAATGTAAACAACCACATTTCCAACACATTTTCAGCTCATCCTTATTAGCAGGAAGAAATAGCAGACACTGTACTTCTTTGATACATGAAAAAACTCTGCATCTTAATCTTCAGAAAAGAAAACAGGGAGGGAGACAGAGACATGGAAGGGCAGAGCAAAAATGAGATGAAAAAGAAAGAAATGCACTAAATTTTCTGTGCATATACAGTTTTGATGTAGCGATAAACATATTCACCTTTCATACCCTCTTTTACTTACCTGCAAACTGCCCAGAGCAGAGACCAACCAACATGTCCATGTGGTCATCGCCAGCATCCTGACTCCCTTCCATCAGCAGCGCCGGCTTGGCTGATCTCCGGGGTTGTGAAGACGGTACTCGAAAGTAACTGAAGACAGGACAGTCAACACAGCCAAGCAAGCATCAAACATCTGTTTTCCATGCCGATCAAAGACTTATTCTGATCAGATCTAGTTTCAGTTTTGATCTAGTACAGACCAATGCATTTGGTCCCTCAAGACTGATTTTTATTACTTGTTTTTTTTTTCAAATATCAATCACAGTGGTTCTGTTACAGGGAAAAAACCCCAGTAACCTAATGCAAGCATGACCACAGCAAAAATCACTAACGCACAAAAATCAGAAGTTCAGATAACATTGTGATGTTTCTCCCATGAGGTCCCTGCTTTCCAGAAACTTGTGCCCTCATGGTTTTAGCAGTAATGCTGCATTTGTGGATTAGTCCCCATAAAATGACAAACTTCTGAGGACACTGAAATGTGCCATCAGTCTATTCATAAAAAAAAAAAAAAAAACATTGTTTTCTGCCAATCTTTCTGCTCCAGTGAAAACATGCCAATATTTCAGATTCATTTTTGAAAATGAAATGTAAGTATAGGTTCAGCAGGGGCAGAATATAGCAAAAAGAGAATAAAGTTGAGGCATTGAATGGAAAGAGACTTTTTCTGTTTTCTGGTTTGAATTATTGCAGAACCACTCGTTTGCAGCAAATACTTTTGTTGAACTCTCTTCTTACCTCTTAACAGTCTCTGTAGGTGAATTTCCTCTTTTTGTTTTCTTTCTCTCACATGCATGCAGACAGAAGAGAATAACTTCTGGAAAACGTGGAACCAATGACTTCGTAGCTTATTTCAAATTAGGAATCAGTTAAGAAAGGTTTGGCGGATGCAGTTTGGTGTGTTTACAATTTTATAACTGCACACAATTTCCAAAGCAATATATTTCAAACAACAACAATAGCATTGAACAAAAATATTCTACTTGCCTTTGTTAAAGGGACAGCAATCTCTTTCACCCTCACAATACTGCTAATACCATGAGTGCGCATGTCAACTTTGCCTGAAGATTTTCAATAATTGATACAATTACGCAAAGTCCATCTGAAGTAAAAAAATTTCGCTTGAAGATTTTCCAGGACCGACAAAAGCCATGGTGTATGCATGTGAAACCTAAACCTTTGAAGATTTTCCAGGACCAACACAATTATGGTGCATGCATGTAAAGTAGATTTGTCAGGACTGTGTGTGTGAGCATATATACGAAGTGTAAAAGTTTTTTTCTAAAGATTTTTCAAGATCAATACTGCTATGGAGAGTGCAAATGAAATCCAACATTTTTGCCTGAAAATACTTCGGATTTTCATGGCACTTTAACAAAAATGTAAAGAAATAAAAATCTCAATCACTGGTTCAGTTCCTATGTAAGAATCTTTCATTTAAGCTAAGACACTGCCCCAAAATCATCACAAAACTTCTGATTCAGGGATAGGACTCACCCACATGTATTGAGCATTATTCCTTTGCCTCCCTTGACTTGACTGCAATTTTCAAAACCTTTCAGTTTGACATGCTGTCTGTGAGCTGTAATGCTTTTAAAAGTTTTGACTATGGTTTATTGAATACTCAATTCAATTCTCTTAAGAAAACAGAAATCATTATTATTGTTATCATTATGAATACTTATGTAGCGCCTATCCTCAGCCAAAGACCAAGCACTAAGCGTTTAACAATCCCCACTCGCATTCTGACATGCATGTGTTCCCGACTTCCCATCATCTTTTTCTTTCCCTCCTGATCTCTGAAAAGCGGATATATCCGCAGCCTGGAGTGAAAGGCTTAACATAATACAAACCCAGATAAACAGCACACTAACCCGTCTGCATCCAGAATCTGTGACACAGGGCTGTCGCAGAGATCCTGTGAGTCTTCCACAGGCTGAGTAGATGGAAGGGACTGAAAACAGAACCGTTCGCATGTAATACAGGTAACAATGCAGCACATTATGTGTGTGCGTGTGCGTGTGCGTGTGTGGTGTGTGTGTGTGTGTGTGGGGGGGGGGGGGGGGGGTCTTGACACTATGTGCAACAAATCACATTACTGACAGACCAGAAGAGTTTATTACATAATTCCAAATAGTTGCTAAAAGCTCTGTATTGATCTATTTTACATGGGTTGAGTCAATCTCATTTACACACACACAGTTCCGAAGGATGTATCCATAACTAATGTTGAACCAAAAGAAAAAAAAAAAAGTACAGAAAGCCTATCCTGACACATCTGATTGGGTTGCAAACAACACGTACATGTGAACGTGCGTATGTGAGCGTACCCTCAAAAGAACATGTCTTTCACATCCAAACAGACACTGAAGACTTGGATCATAGCGACATTCTGAATTCACCTTTTACCATGACAGCACAGTTTGCATCCAAAAAACACATACAAGAAAGTTACACGTCCGCTCTCAGTTCACAGGGATGAGGAGCGAGGAAGTCAGGAAACTCTCTATTCTAAACATGCTGTAGCAGAAAGCTGTAAGAGAGGGCTGAAAGGGAACTTACGCTGCTGGGCTGCGTGTCCTGAAACAGGCGAGACATGGGTGTCAGCATCTCAAAGGACAGGTCCAGGCTGTCCTTCACCAAATTGCCTGCAACAATCCCAGCCAACGTATTTCCCACGTCAGCTCCCACTCACAAGCTTCACATTAGTGGGAGTAGGGCATTAAAGAAGGGGGGGGGGGGGGGAATATCCAAGAATCTCTAAGTAGATCTGCAGAGGTCATTTGTTCATTGTGGAGATAGTTATATCACACAGTTTGCAAACGTACGTGAGTGAGCCTCCGTCTCTCAATGCTTGAGTACAAATACATGCATGGTGTGTGTACCACAAGTATGTGTGAAAAAATGATTATATAAACTATCCTTATCATAATTCTCCACATGCATGTATTCGCAAATATTTCTCAAACATGTGTTACTTCAAAGCTCCAATTGGACCTACTTATATGTATGACTGTCAGTTCATATGTTGGATATTCACGATCTAGTGCAGAGGTTAGATTGTCCACAATCTGTTAGTGCAGAGGTTAGATTGTTCACAATCTGTTAGTGCAGAGGTTAGACTGTTAACAATCTGTTAGTGCAGAGGTTAGATTGTTCACAATCTGTTAGTGCAGATGTTAGATCATTCACAATGTATTGGTGCAAATGTTCGATTATTCAGAATCTGTTAGTGCATGTTACATCATTCACAATCTGTTAGTGCAGATGCTAGATCATTCACCATCTGTACATGCATATGTCAGATCATTCACAATCTGTTAGTAAAGATGTTAGCTCATTCACAATCTATTAGTGCAGATGTTACATCATTCAGAATCTGTAAAGTGCATATGTTAGATCATTCACAATCTGTTAGAGCAGATGTTAGATTGTTCACAATCTGTTAGAGCAGATGTTAGATTGTTCGCAGATATTAGCTCACTCACCATGTGTTAGTGCAGATGTTAGATTGTTCAGTCTGTTAGTGCACAAGGTAGATCATTCACAATCTGTTAGTGCAGATGTTAGGTGTTCACAATCTGTTGGTGCAGATATTAGATCATTCACAATGTGTTAGTGCAGATGTTAACACCATTCACAATCTGTTAGTGCAGATGTACATCACTCACATTTTGTTAGTGCATACGTTAGATCATACAAAATGAAACCAGCTACAGCACAAACACATCTTACGCAACCCAGTCGGACACATGAATTAGCCACAGCCAGATTCCATTCCATGACCCGCCACCAAGGACAACTTACTGAAACAATCACCAAACTGTGATGTTTAAAACAAAAAGAGAAAGAAAAAAAAAAAAACAAAGACAGGGTCAATGTTGACACCCACCTCCAGAGTATCTGTGGGACCGATACCACCTGCGATGTTTGGGTCACAGGTTTTGGTGGGGTCTTGTGCCGACTGTAGCTGTGAGCCGTCCTCGTCATCGCTGATCAGCAGCCTTTGGGTTCCGCGCTGCGACGTCCTCCTTGGCCCTGTTCCAACATCACCTGTGCTGATACTTCCTTTTAAACATCACCTGTGCTGAAATTTCCTTTTACAACATCACCTGTGCTGAAACTTTCTTTTCCAACATCACCTGTGCTGAAACGTCCTTCTTTTTCTCTTTTTCTTCCTCAGATTGAAAACTTCTTTTCCTCCCCTTTTTCTTAGTTTGCCATTTAATCTTTAAAGTCACCTTACTGATTTCACCAGCGTTGTGCTTAAACTGTATGTATTTGTTTTACTATGCTACAGATAAATGGACTCTTAGAAAATCCACCTCCCACAAACTTATGGGCACTGTGCAGAGTGTGACTATGCTTGCATTACTTGAGACGTCATGCACACAAAGCATAGAATTATCATAACCAAGATCACACACACACACACACACACACACACACACACACACACACACACACACAGGCACACACACATGCACACACACACGCACACACACAGCTCACCCAGCCCATCAGTCTCTTCCTTAGTTTCCTTCTCCTCATTCTCTTGATTTTCATCTTCCTCTTCATCACACACACACACACACACACACACACACACACACACACACAGCTCACCCAGCCCATCAGTCTCTTCCTTAGTTTCCTTCTCCTCCTCATTCTCTTGATTTTCATCTTCCTCTTCATCACTTTCATCCAGTCTCAGCTGCAGCCTGTCCGAGTCTTGGAAGAGATCTTCTTCGTCCTCTTTCATGTCATTGATTTCAGCACACACCGGGCTCTGCCGTGGCGAGTCATCATAGTCATCGTCGTCTTCATCGTCCTCTGCTTCATCATCAAGGAATGGATTGTTCTGAAGCAGGAACACTTGTATAACTCAAAGGCACAGGCAACAGCAGTGCTGAAAAGTGTTTCATATAAAATTTGATAAACTCACACACACACACACACACACATGAATCACCTGTCCCATTTTAAAAAGCAGAATCACTTGAACTCTCAATGTTATGCACCACCCTGATCCATGCCTCTGGAATCACTTCAAGCAGTGCATAGCATACAGCATCTTTCCCAAAGCCTGACAATTTCTGTGGCTGAAACAGTGCTTTCAGGAACAAAAATTTGAGCTTCTGTTGATGTCATTTGTTTGTGTGTTATTTGTTCAAGGTTTTTTTTTTTTTCTTTCTTTCTTTTTTAGTGATTTTACATTGGATTGTTTTTTTTTTTTTTTTTTCCTGCATAAAGGAGGATCATAGAAAACACTAGTTCTGACAATTGCTCAGCATTTTATGCTTTAATCAAGCCATATGGAATGAAAAATGAAGTTGTATTTAATGAAAATTATTGAGTGAAAGGTCAAGTCAAACTGTGCACAAAAGTGACTTGCCCTGATCTGACGATCACCATCTTGATGACTTTTGTTCACTGACCATTAAGACAAAAGACCTGAATCTAATTTACATACAAAAGAAGCATGTAACATCTGATTTACCGGCTGCGAAAAAAGGTAAAGAACATTAAAATCAAAAAGTGAACAGTGAACTGCATAAATAGTCGTCTATATAACATCTTTCTGCAGTGGACTGACTTGTGTCTTAAAACATTTGTTTCTGGCACAATAAAGGAGTGACTCAATGTGAATCACAAGGTTATCCCCCATTCCCAACCCCCTCTACAAATGAAACAAAACACAAGGCATGAAATAAGTATGAAAGGTCAACTCTGAAGAAAAGCACACAAACAAAACAAACAAGCAAATAAAACCAACAAATAGCATTATGTTTAAGTCCAGAGAAAAAAAAAAAAAAATCAAACTTAGGCAAAGGTTACAAACCCAATCTTCCTTTTCATCCACCAAATCCATCTCCTCCTCCTCCCTCCTCCTCTTCCTCCTCCTCTGTGTCAGATCCATCCGTCAGTTCTGCCTCCTCCTCCTCTGCCGGCAGTCCATCTTCCTCAGCTTTCTCCTCGTATCCTTCCTCGTTTTCCATCTTGTACAACTGCTGTCGACGTTCATAGGCAGCTACTCTCTTTTTCCGCATGCCCACTTCAAGCTTCTGTTTTAAAGCCTGAAGTCGATTGCCTGCAATGATTATAAGAACCATTTTCAAGCGTCTGTTTTAAAGCCTGAAGTCGATTGCCTGCAATGATGATAAGATAACCATTGTCAAGCTTCTGTTCGAAAGGCTGCAGTCATATGCTTTAAAATTGCCTGAAAATGATTATAAAAGCCCACTTCACACTTTTGTTTTGAGGTTTCAAGTCAGTTACCTGAAATTGATCATAAGAGCCTACTTCAAGCATCTGTTTCACAACCTGAAGTCAACAGCCTGAAAAAGATTTCAGTGCCTGCTTAAAGCTTGATTCAAAGCCTGAAGTCGATTGCCTGAAAAGTATCATAACAGCCCACTTCAAGCATGGTTCACAACCTGAAGTTAACAGCCTGAAAATTTTTAAAAGCCTGCTTCCAGCTTGTTTTAAAGGCTGAAGTCATTTGTCTGACAATGACTGCAAAGCCTGTTTCAAGCTTCTGTTTTGAAGTCTGAAGTCAACAGCCTAAAAATGACTACAAAGCCTGTTTCAAGCTTCTGTTTTGAAGTCTGAAGTCAACAGCCTAAAAATGACTACAAAGCCTGTTTCAAGCTTTCTGTTTTGAAGCCTGAAGTCAATAGCCTAAAAATGACAACAAAGCCTGTTTCAAGCTTCTGTTTTGAAGTCGGAAATCAACAGCCTAAAAATGAGTACAAAGCCTGTTTCAAACTTCTGTTTTGAAGTCTGAAATCAATACCCTAAAAATGAGTACAAAGCAAGCTTCAAGTTTTTGTTTTGAAGTCTGAAATCAATACCCTAAAAATGAGTACAAAGCAAGCTTCAAGCTTCTGTTTTGAAGCCTAAAGTCAAGCGCCTGAAAGTGATTTTCAAAGGACACCTCAAGCTTTTCTTTTGAAGCCTGAAGTCGACTGCCTGAAAATGAATAAAAAGCCTAACTCTAGCTTCTGTTTCACAGCTTGAAAATGATTATAAAGCTTGCTTCAAGCTTCTGGTTTAAATCTGAAGAGCCTGAAAAAGTTTATTACCAGTGACTATCCTATTACTAAGCTCAATTCAGCCTGTTCTCTTAAGCAAATGTTACCACTGAATGCCCATTTTCTCGGTCACCATATGCATCGGCTAAGCAACCTCAGGGAGGAAAGATCAGTGCTGAAACCAAGTAAAAAATCCAACTACACCCATATTAAAATCTCAAGATTAAAAGAGAAAAATGAAACCAAGAATCCATTTTGTATAGGTCAGGGGGGGACACACACACACACACACACACACACACACACACACACACACATGCAGATGTGCGCGCACACACACACACACACAAAAGAACATAATAAACAAGTCATTCTTAGGTCATAGTATTTTCAAAATTGATTAATTATGCACAATATTAAGTAAGTTGGTAAAGAAGGAAAAAAAAGAACATAATCAATAGGTTTTCCTTGGTCATTAAATTTTTTAAAATTGATGAAGTACCATATCCAGTTAGTTGGTAGAAAAGGAAAGAAATAACTATCTTTATAAATCATCGTCTAGTGTTAGAAAGAACCCATCAACAACAGACAAATATCAAAATATAGTTCTATCACTTACACCACAGAAATACACAATTAATGATGGTTGCCTTCCGAAGGAAAAAGTCAAAGATGATATTTTCAATTCATAATCTTTCTGCTACAACAGCATTACTGAAATTACTGCCTACTCCTCAGCGATCATAAGGAAAGTAATGTGAACTGAAGGACCATAATCAAGAACATTTGGACAAAGAGAGCTAACAAAAAAGAATCTACGGGGTTAACCAGCATATGAGCTGCTTTAGTAATGCCATCTGTAACAAAGATGTCAAAGGATGTGCTGTGGACAGACCTGATATGCGTGCGATTGATGAGAGATCCAAATCGGGTTCCCCTTCTGTGCGGTATGTGACAGTCTTCAGTTTCAGTCCCTTTCTTGGCCTTCTCCTGTCTGCTCCACAATACTGCCACAGTCATTCACAGTGATCAGACTGAGTGAAAGCCCCCAAGAGAGGAAACTATTCATAAGAAAGAAATAAAGGCTAGAAAAAAAGAGAGAACAGGGAGTGGAAAGGTAAAAAAAAAAAAAAAAAACAAAAAACATATACATAAGCATTGGCATGGTGTACTTGGTGCATGTTGCCAAACTGAAAAGCATATAACAAAGCATAAATTTGAAATTTGTACGGATCACAAAATATCTGAATACAGTTATCAACTTGAACGGCATGGTTCTCATTTATACACGATTCTTACAGTCACATGATATATTACTCACCGACTACAGCTGAAAATGCAACTCCACCATCACCCAATGCATTTACTCCAAACCATCATTTAAACAAGTTAGCCCTTCTCCATAATACGCGTTCAGATTCCATACAGCCTGAAGCCAGGTACTAACCTGATTTCCACGTTTTTTGACTTCTTGGGCTCCTTCTTGGGATAGTGGTGCATCAGCCGTTCCAGCAAACGATCGATGTTTGATTTTTTTTCCTTTACAGGGACATCTTTGGAGCTTCCTCCAGAACAATGAAATCCCCGCCACCCTTCCCAAAGGCTGGCATCACCCCTTTCTGAGCCAGTTCTTCCACAAGTTTCTGACGCGCCGTTTTCAGGTTCATCTGACCTGCTTCTTCGGAAACCTGCTCTGTAACGGCATCCTTATCAGCAGACTTCTTGTTCTGCAGTGCTGCCTTCATTGGAGATGAAGCGTTCAACTGCTTGCTAAAGTCATTTTCTACACCGCTGTCATCTTCACATGACTGTTTTGCTTCACAGTTAATTACTTTGGAATCAGTTTTGACCAAACGTTCACTCTTGTCCGTCGGTGCCGATGCCACTGCCCTCACTTTCTACAGCGACTTCATCACACATGTCAGATTCTAATGATTCAGGTACCACAGTCACACTTTCACTTCTCTGGGAATCTCCTTTGACTGAATCCACATCTTCAATGGGTTGAGACTGGGATTCCTTGGCGACTGGTGGGGAATCCACCTGTTCAACAACAGCCTCATTCAAATCTGAGGCATTTTGGGAGTCTTTATTCTCAACGCCGCAAGCAGACTCTTGTGCACTCTGTGAATGACCCTCACTTTCACTTTCTTTCAACGTATGTTGGGAGTCACTCAAACCATGTGAATTACTGATTTCAATATCTGGCAACTCGTCTTCTCCAACTGGACATGGAGCAAGATCTTCATGCTTTTCAGAAGTTTCATACAACTCACTATCCTGGCTCTGAGTGTCAAGGCCACCGGAGACGATTCCCGAATCTGGAAGGGACTGCTGGGATTCAGCGACGGAAGACTGTTTCTCTTTCCTTTGGGACGAATGTCTTTTGTGGTGGAAACTGGGGAGTTTCTCTATACTGTACTCTACAATCTTCTCCTGGATGATTCGAGCTTTCCTGCACAAGAGGAATAACATATAAATCCTTTACATTTTTTGTACTTGAAGCAAACCAACTACAAAACAAAAAAAAAAAAAAAAAAAAAAAAAAAAAAAAGAAGACAATGGCTGGAGTATGAGAAGAAGAAGAGACACTGACAGAAAGTCAAAGCAGAGTATGTGCTTCAGTCCAGTCAATGTGCGTTTGTGCATGCGTGCCAAATAAGTAGATGAAATGTCATTATGTGATTTGCGTCCTTCCACCAGAGCTACAGCACACTCTACTTTTGAGTTGGAACCAGCTAAGGCCAAAAAATCCCACAAGTAATGCCTCTGACGAGAATTGAACCAACGACCTACAAACCTGCTAGTATGTGACACTTAGCTTGGTCCATAGTGCCTAGTCCATGAGACTAACTATCAAGATCGTTCAAGGACATGCATCAGCAAAGATGCTTTGCTAAACCAACCATGGGTGATGGTTATCAAAGTATGACTTGATACTGGTTAAAAATAGTGACCATTAAAAGCAAACTACTTACTCTATATCAAGTGTGCTCTCTCTTCAAATCCTTGTACACTTCCTTCTTTTTCTGTGCTCTTGCTAAGAAATCTTGAAGAGTCTTGGGAGCTGGCTTGTGATATAGGAAGACTCACACGGGTTTCTGAAAATGTACATTAAAACAATTAGCAAGCAAAACATGAGGAGCATTTCTCTGATCTTGCTTGAAGACTGCTGTGCAGCCCATAAACCGTCATTACCCAAATGTTTTACACAGCATTTGACTGATCATGTCAGGTAACACATCCTGTGACGCAGGATCCACCAAACTATTAGCAGTTCCATGAGAACAGGGGTATATACATGGGTGACACACCCAAATGTCATGACTGAAAACTGGTTAGTGTCTGGCGGTTCCTCAACAGTGCCGTCGTCATCCTGCACGGATCAGCGTTGACAGCAGACGTAACAAATGTTCTTTTACAATGCCTGATCTACAACAGACAGCATATTCTCAATAGCAATTATGTAAGCTGCAAAGAACATATAACTGTATAACAACAACAACAATAATAATATAATAATAATAATGATAATGATAATAATAAAGGAATCTGTTGAGCTCTTTCTCTTAACAGCCAACAGCAGTCATACACATTTTTTTCTAAATGAAGAATGAAGTAAATTAGCAAATGCCAGAAAAAAAAAAAAAAAGAAAAAAGTTAATCATGTAATTAAATACTGACTGCGCGCGCGCGCGCGCACACACACACACACACACACACACACACACACAAGACACACACACACACACACACAAAACACACACACACACACACAGATGACTAGTCAACACCCAGGCTGGCCTGGCACAGCTAACTGCAAAAACTTGAGAAGAAATGTGTGTTTTTAGGTTGACAAAATGAAGTGAGAGTTGGGGTTTAACAGAGGATGGCAAGTTGTTCAAAATGACAGACCAAACTAAGAAAATGCACAACCCTCTCTTCTCTTTTCTAAACGCTTTATTTCACATCTCACCACGAATAAGTCGCTGAGATTCGCTGCGAAGAGCCAACATGTCATCCTTTGTGGGTTTGCACTTGCGTGACTTCTGCTGTCTCGGCTTCTTGGCTGCACCCTGTCATACATACCAACAGCATTAATGTACATATAATGTGGGGAGATCTCTATGGTGCTGCATCCTCGCTACGCTCTAACTCTAAGTGCCTCAAAATATTGATAAACAGAAGAACAAAGGAGAATAGACCAAATGCACATACATAAACGCATACACACACACACATACGTGAGCGCATGCACGTGCACACACACACGCATACATACACGCACACACACACACCACACACCAAATATTGCATAATTTCAAAAACTCAACACCGCACATGCACTGGAGGCACATATACACAACCATACAGAGGCACACTTATACAACCGCATCTCCCTCTTAATGCATACACCCGCCACCAGTTCTGTATACTTTAGACCTGTTTCATGAAGAGGACTGCTTGCTGAACAAGCATGTAACCAAGAGTCTGTGAGACATGACAACCTAAAAAGGTCAGCATACACATCATCGTCACTTTCCAAGACAGAAAGAGAATGTACAGATTCAAGATCTGTGGAATGATAAAAGGTACCTGCGCAGGTCAAAGCCATATTCTGTATCTCTCAGCAATTTGGATCACCCATACACTTTTACAAAAACCACCACCAGTTGTCTGTATATGGCAAGCAGCAAGTGTCAACAAAGCAAGGAAGACACATGTTTAGCGTCAAAGGCAGTACATGATAAATGCCGTTCATACCCTAATGCTAGGAAGTTCCCTCCCATTCCCTGTGTCAAACTGCTAGAGTTCACTCTCTAGAAAAACAAAATCACCAACCAAACATTCAACCTGCATGCGCGCATGTGTGCTTCACTTTGAATATGAATGTTTGCAGCAAACTGTATGCAAGATACAGAATATGACTTTAACCTGAACAGGTAGCTTTTATTATTCCACAGAGCTTGAATCTGTACATTCTCTTTCTGACTTGGAAAGTAACGATGAGGTGCATATTTGTAATTCGTATTTTAAATATCTGGTCAGAATAGATGAAGGACTTAAAGTGGAATTACCTTTAGTTTCTTTATTTTTTCCATGAGTTCTGGCTTATCCATTAATGTTTCTTCATAGCTTTTGTCTTCTGCACTGTCATATTCTGGACCTGCCGCTGAGAAAACAACAGAAAATATTGCATCGTTCAATACCTTAACATTCTCAACAAGAAAGAAAACATCACATAAATCAATGCATACAGCTTGTGCTGAAAAAAACAAAAAAAAAAAAAAAAAAAAAGAAAACGATTAAATAAACAGTAAAAAATTTACAAACATTTTCTAACATTTCATACCCATTTGGACTAAGTTTCCAAACTCTTAAATACTGATGACTGCTTGTATAATCTCGTCTTTATTTCAGAATAAGGTTATTTCAGAATCATTAAGAAATAGAATTCACTCATCATAATATTACTATTGTACAAATCCAATTTCAAAAGTGTCCCTAAAAAACTAAAAACACTTCAGATCCAAACTGGACAGTGGCAGCTGAATTCACTTGCAGCAACTACAAAACAATTGTTCTATTTTTCTTTGTGGGGACAAGATCAAATTTACAAACTCTTGCAAATCCAAGTCAGTGTTATAGCTCTAAAAAGAGTACCCCACTTTCTCTTAACTTTTCCAAACCATTAACGAGCATATGAACCGTGATACATGACCTAACATTGCTTTTCAAAATATTATGATGGCAGCGCTCATAACCCAGTGAACTCAGATCTCTGAAGGCAAGATAAAGTCTGTCCAAGATCTGAAGCTTCCATAATGACATGCACACATCAGCTAATATCGCAACAATTTTAAGCATACATTGCTGCAAACTAAACATCAGACAATGTTCCATACTGTGCATTTTATCACCTTTCTTTTTTAAAATTCGAAGTACATGGGAATCTACTTTAAGTAACTGGAAACTTCACAACAAGATAGTCCGTAAAGAAGCAAAAGTCTGACCAACAAGCTTAACAACAAGACAAACTGTAAAGAAGCAAATGTCTGACCAACAGACTTATTTCTCTTTTTAAAAAAAAAAAAAACAAACAAAAAAAAATTAAGGAGAAAAGTGTGAGGGAACAAAAAGCACCCCAAATTAGGTGGGGGGGGGGGGGGGGGGGAAGGAATACCATGGCAATTCTGAACACAGTTTCAGGACAGGCAAAATACTTGCCTCTAACAACCGGATAATGTCTATTGTATACAAACTCAAATGCCAGCACACAAATGACAACTACATGATTACTGAATTCATCAGAAAAGAAATTAAGGTTTAAGTGATACATCCTGTTAAACAGAGAAGATAGATATGTAACATGGGATGACCATTTACAGAGAAAAGGAGGGATCCATATGTGAAGCACACATTTTCTGAAAAAAAAAAAGAAAAAAAACGTTTCGAGACTCAAATATAACATGCGCACATGCGCACGCACGCACGCATGCACGCGCAATGCACACACACACGCACACACACACATACACACACGCACACAAACACATACAGTACCTCTGTCAAGATCGTTTTCATTATCACTGCTGTCTTCAGCATCAAACAAATCACCATCAAATTTCATAGGACCCTGAAAAATGTCAGAAAGAATTTTCAGCACACAGATTTTACAGCAACATCTAATATAAGAAAAAAAAAAATCTGTAAAAAACAAGATAAATGACACATTTTGCAATAATGTGTCCATGTGTTGAAAAGGAAACATACCCACTGGCTTGAGTAGACTGTACACACACACACACATGCTGTCACACACACATGCTGTCACACACACACACACACACACACACACACACGCATGCATGCATGCACGCACGCACGCACGCACACACACACACACACACACACACACACACACACACACACACACACACACACACACACACAGAAACACACACGTGTGTGCACACACATATGCGCCCACACACACACACACACACACAAAAGCAATGCCAGTTTCTCCATTATTTCATCATTTACTTCCTCACCTGTGATTTCTCTCTTTTCAGACTCTTCATCATCACTTTTGTCTCCAGGACCTTCATCTGCAAAAAAAAAAAAAAAAGTTTACCATGAATACTTTCACCCAGAAAATAAAGGGTGCTAAGCTCAGGTGGTGATGGAGGGGAGTAAGGGGAGAGACAAAGGTTAGGAACTGGAGAGGGCGGAGTCCCAAGATCCTATGCACTCATCTAAGCATAACTCTAATAATGACACCATGTTTCAGTTGTATTCTATGTCCCTGCATTTTTCCTGTACGTGGGTCCATGATTAAAGAGCCATCTCAAGTGTGCCACTGCCAAGCACAACTTCCACACAATCTGGCAAACAGAAAAAAAAATCTTAGCATGATGAAGAGATTTTTTTCTTTTTGATTTCGCATCTTGGAATTCTGAGTAAACTGTCACCATGACTGGTGTTCTGGATATATATACCAACATGAAATGTTCAATGTGGTAGTCGTCTATCTTTGTTACAGAACTGGCAAAAAAAAAAAAAAAAAAATTACATGAAATCACACACATGCCAGAAATTCAGCATTGTGTTTGTATTCAACCTTTTTCACAACATCAAGACCAGAAAGAATCAAACATAGCAAACTGTCCAAAAGAAAAGTGAGGTATGTCAACAAAATCATGGTTTTTCAATAGATTACAGTCAAAAACATGGTCACAAGCTTATGTCTGAGATACATATTTACAAAGATACGCACAACAAAACTCACAACAAATGAAGAAGAGAGCTTAGCTTAAATCAACTTTCAACAAAATTTGTTCACCTGATTTCTCTGCCCTTTCGTCTTGGTCTGAATCACGGAGGACTTCTGACAGAACTTCATCCACAGTCTGTCAAAAAGGGCACAAAGAACCGTTTACCACAGAACACTCCCTAAACCCTTGTACAATGGATCTCTTTTCCACACAGTCATCCTACAGTCTAACTGCTAATCAACAGAATGTTTTACAAGTCAAGCAAGTCAGTGATTAAACAGTATCAGCTATTTAAGATGTCTGTTGCATGCAACATCCATTCACTCATCCACACTCAGCCAGTATTAGAGACCAAGCAGGATGTCAAAATGCAAGCAAGGGAAGGAATCCCAAAGAAAGAAAATAAATTTATTTCCCCAACTTTTATGAAACCACATTCTGTTCTTGTCACCTGTTATCAAAAATATTATTTCCAAGGCTGTCTGCATGCTTTTATGCATATATATTCACTCCCAGATACCTGTAATTTTGAATGCCACAAACAAATCATATCAACACAAAAACTGTAATCAAGCGCTGCTTGCATTCTCTCTCTCTCTCTCTCTTTCTCTCTCTCTCTCAATATATGATATGAAGAATTCATGGCAGACAGAGACCGACAGATGGACAGAGACAGACAGGTAGGACTGAAAAGAAGGCATGAACATGGTTAATTTCCCGCATTTAGCTCTTGCAGAACAAAGGTTCTGTTACTGGTGTTAGTCAGAACTGGGTGATACAGACGGAGATTAACAAGCTCAGAATGAAGGCATACCATTTTCTTTTTAGTCGTTCTTTTCCCTTTGGATGCTGGAGAGCCTTGAGAACAGAGAGGCAAAAAAGGAAAGAAAAAAAGGAATGAACAAAGCTGTTTGAAATTCAACTACACACAGACTTTAACAAAGGTTTATAATAAAAACTAATAGGCATATGAAATAACTACCCTTTACTCTATATTTTATCAGTTCTGAAGCAGCTGATCTGAATAAGGTCTATTAGAGATCAAAATTTCTTATATTCAATTTCACACTCAATGAAAGCAAAAACATCAATGCCCACACTCTCTCACACTCACTAATGCATGGGACACAACTGAATACTTTACAAATGATCAGCTGATATTCTTACTGTCAGACTGAAGAAAGCAATGCACTTTTTTTCAATCTTGACCGGGAAGCT
>JADBJO010000452.1:465977-470977 GCA_016801955.1 Conus betulinus
GATTCGTGTTCAACAGAAGACTGCGACATTTCACTCATTTGGCTGAAATCTGTTAATGGAGTACACATTCATCACATAAAAAAGAACAAATTTCTTACATTTCCTCAATAACAGCAACTGACCCAACACTACATGACTCATTTTCCAAAGTAGAAATAGAATCCACGGCTAAAATCAGCAAATTGTCTTGACTCTGATCAAGCTAATGATATCGCTGAAGTATAATATTCATTAACTGGCATGCAATGTACATATCATGCATACAAGTTATTCAGATTTCTTTCCAGATTCAGTAAATGTGAAAATCACATGCTGTCTTTAACCCCTTGACTGCTGCTGACCAGTATGCTCTTCAGTACGTCGGTATTATCCCAGTAACCAAGTACCGTATTATGTCATGCATTCTTTCTCTATGGGACAAGATACGTTTCTATAGGTGAAATAGTAACACCATCTACCCAGAGCTCATATACCATCCTTCAAAATCACCCACTATTGTGTACTAACATCTAATAAAATTCAGCAATCAGCTGGGATTATTATTACATGTGAACCAAGTCTTTAATAAGCAATTTTGACTTTTTTGTGAAAAGATAATTGACATATATATATATATACATGTTTAAAAAGCAGCACTTATCATTTAAAACTGAACTAAAGTGTTTCAAATACTCCCAATCATCTTCTGGTTCCTGGACTGTAATGGTGAAAATTGAGACCACTGATCTGGCAGCTACTAAATCCATGAAACTCTGTCATGCAACTTTGATGCGATGCGAGTTCATAATGTGCACATTTATCTATCAAAAACAATACAATCAATACAAATACAGTAACAATTAAAGCCTTTCTTTTAACCAGCTTCTTCACATTCACTGGTTCCAAAAATTACAGATGGCAGATTCTTTTCCATCTATATACCAATATATTCTGATTACATATAATATGAAAGATGTTTTGTTGTTGTTATTGTTCTTATTATTTTACAGTCATCATGAACATGTGTTTCATCCATGTACACACTTGGTAAATGAGCCTACTGACAACAACAACAAAAAACTGACATAAGTTTGCAAGCATCTAAACGGTGGTTTCATTGTTCTGAATTATATAAATTTGCCAGCATGATGAAGACCTAATAAGTCAAAACGCTTTACATTTGTTTTGTAGTTTATTTTTTCCTTTGTTTGGCAGCCCAGTAATTTTGCATTTGCTCTTGTTGTATTCAAATGATCAGTTCCATTGCTTTCTTTGATTTAACTTGGCAGACATTGTCCAAAGAGAAAAAAAATGAAAGCAATAAATTTTTTGTGAAACATTTCCACAGCAATGACAAAAGTTTCAAGATGATAACAACTACTCAGTAACAATCATAAAGAACCAAAGCCATTTACAATGTGATTTATGCAAGGAACAATGTTAAAATGATCAAAAGGGGATATTATCTAGTCACCCAACCAGTACAGCAACTATCAATAAACTGTACACCTGTTAGCAGAATCAAGCACCAAAATTTACAGGCATGTGCCATCAATATAACATTATCGTTTTACTGCTTACATCTGAACACTGCCAAAGTTTTAATCTGTAATGATACCACAGTGATTCACATGACAATGACACCAACTTCTTTGTTCAAATAGCTTGCATTTTTGCCTTCCTGGCAGTTTGAGGTGCATCAAGAAATGTGAAACTGAAAGTTCAGATATCCAAATGACTTCATAGTGTATCTTACATGTGGCTGGTTACGTCTGCGGGGTATTGAATTCACAATGCTGTCTGAACACTGGCTCAACATGAATTTCTCTTATGTCTGCAGATCCCCGAAGTTTTATGCAGAGCTCTGCAAATATGTGTCTAAAGTGGAACAAAAGTTCTTTTTCCCGTCAAACTCAACACAATCAATGATCTGATAATCACTTATCCTTATAAAAACAGGAAGCCTGTACATTTAAAAAAAAGAATGGAAAGAAAACAAAATGACAAAAGTGCACAGCACTTGAACTAAGTTGAAGTGTTGAATCACACAATCCACGAATACACTTAAACTGCTGTCTCCTCGATCTATCACTTACCACAAGTAAGTTCTTCTTCTTCTTCCTAAAAGACTGGTTCACTCAAAAACAACTAGGTCACCAGCACGCATGTTAAAAAGTAAAATAAAATAAAATAAAATAAAATAAAATGCGACTCAATCTGTTGGCCCCTGGAGCAAAATTTGGCCAGAAGGGGTCGCACATGATATTCAAAAGTTAAAAGCAATGGCCGGTTCAGGCCCAGGTAACCATAAAATATCTGGAGAAGTTAAAATAGAAAAATCAGTCAATATGCAGATCTCAAGACTGTCAATCATGTCAATTTGATTTTTAAATGAGACTACATTTGTGGCAATCTTGATGGCACCCGGCAGTGAGTTCCACAGCCGTACAGAACTAGGATAAAATTAATGTAAATGGCTGTCAATATTTGATGCAGGTATGGCATAAGATTGACCACCACTCCTGGTGCTAATTTTATTCAATACTAGTTGTTCCATTGCGATATCAATTAGTTTAGCTCTGCCTTTGAAGAAGATATTAAGTTTTGATAAAAGCTCTTCTCTCTTCTAAGGGCTTCCATTCTAATTTTCCTCATTTTCTTCCTAGTATTCGCCTTCTCTCTGATTTGGTTCCCTGTTATGAACCGTGCTGTTCTCTTCTGAATCTTTTTGAGGTTATCAATGTCCTTTAGATTGTGTGGATCCCAGACTGAGCAACCATATTCCAATACTGGTCTAACCAGTGTTTTGTAGCTGTCATCCTTAACCTTTTGGGGGCAGTCGTTGATATTCCTGAATAATAAGAAAGCTAAAGTGTTGTTTGCTTTCTTACATACTAAATTGTAATGTTCTTTCCATTTGAGATGACTATCTATAATCACGCTTTTATATTTTGCAGCATTGGTTTCTTTAAGAATAGTATTGTGAATAGAATATTCTGATCTAGTGGTGAGTGTTTATTACATATACGCAACACTTGGCATTTCTGGGGATGAAATTCCATTTTTCCAAGTTCTTTCCCACTCTTGTAAACCATTTAGATCTTCTTGTAGAATGTATGTATTATTCTTGCTTCTGATTGTTCTATATACTAAGCTGTCATCTGCAAAAAGCCTTACAGTAGTTCCAGGGGAGAGATTTCTACTTATGTCATTTATATAAAAAAAAAAAAAAAAAAATGGGCCCCAGAACAGTTCCCTGTGGTACACCTGACAAGACTGGTTTACAATGGGATTACGACCCTTCCACAACAACTTTCTGCGTTCCCCAACAAGGAATGACCTAGACCATTTTAGCAAAGAACCGCCAATGATGATGTGTTCTAATTTAAGCAGCAGGCCCTCATGGTCAACCTTATCAAAGGCTTTAGAAAAGTCTAATAAAATTGCATCTACTTGCTGTTTGTTGTTAAGACAGTTATTAAAATCATTGAGAGTTGTTATAAGTTGAGTCTCACAACTCCTTTGCTGTCTAAAACCATGCTGGGCATTATTTAGGAAGTCATATTTGTCAAGATGGTCCATTATGGTACCATATATATATATTTTTTGTGTTCAAGTAATTTTTGCTGATATGGATGTAAGAGATACAGGTCTATAGTTCTCTGCTTTTGTTTTGTCACCCTTTTTGAATAAAGGGACAATGCTAGCATCTCACCACTCATCAAGTATTACTCCCTGATCCAGTGAAGCTTGGAAAAGTAATTGGTATACCTCAGTCAGTTCACTGGCACATAATTTTAAGAGCTTGCCAGGAATGCCATCAGGACCAGTAGCTTTGTTTTTTCATTGATGTTGGTCAGTAACTTAAAAACTCCTGCTTTGCTTACTTTGATATTTTGCATTTCCTTTTCAGGGACTTTATAATCATCCTTTAGTCTGACGTTAATTAGAGGCTTGGGATTTGAGCAAACCAAACAAAACTGATTGTTCAGTAAATTTGCTTTTCCTTCAGGGTCCTGTAGTAGGTTATTTCTGTTATTTCTCAGGTCTGGAATCCCAATGTTGTCCTGTCTCTTACTCCTTATGTAAGACCATCATTTCTTGTTTTGATGAACACCTGAAATCATCGAATTTACACAACTGGAGTGAGCAAGCCTACATTCTCTCTGACACCTTCTCTTAACCCGCTGACTGCGGTGGGCCACGATCGTGGCTTTACCGCCCGACTGCGTTGGGCCACGATCGTGGCTCAGACGAGAACCGTTATACCACCACTGCTAAACATCCGCATTGATCAGTTCACGTGACTTGCTAGTATCCATTGTGCACCGGCAAGCTTTGTCAGTCAGTTATCTCGAAGTTTTTCGTTGGTTTTGACTGAAATAATGAGTAAATTAGCAACCGAGTCGAGCAGGAGATGCGTGGAAGTGCACGAGTGAACAATCAGTTGCCGAAGGCCGTAGTAACGAAAGCGAAGCAGGTGAGTGGATGAACTTTGATTATTTTGTTTGCCGAGTGATGGAACACATGCTGCGTGCAGTCATTGGTATTTTACATTTGTTGGTCCGCCACATGAAGGAAGGGGGGACGGAAGGGGGGCAGGGTACATGGTTATGTACAGGAGTGATAGGCTTTGGCCTGATCAAACTAGAAGATCGTTTCTGGGTGATTGTAGGTGTTTTGAAAGCACTTTAGAGATCAGTAAAAGTGGTGATTTGAAGAGAACAATTTATAACTTTTGTTTGTTTATTTTTTTTAGTTTGGAAACAGTGTGGCGTGTCACGAGTGGGCGTGCCTTCAATGAAAGCTATAGCCCTGCCCCCTCCTTATATGCTAGTGATTCAGATTTTATTCTTATTTATGATTTTATGCATGACTTCAATTTTCATAGAATGAATAAGTAATGCTGGTCATTTTTTTTTCTTTCTGAAAATCAGACTAATTAGTGGAAACTGAGTCAAGCTCTCTGTAACATCTCTTGCACCATTATGAAACAATGAAATGAATAGAAGACTAAGATA
>JADBJO010000452.1:475977-608477 GCA_016801955.1 Conus betulinus
AGCACCCAGAGTTTCATATTCACTAAAAGCAGGACAACTTTTGCACAAGTTCCACACAGAACCCGCAAAACCTGTCTCCAAAAAGAGCATCTTGTGACTGATATGATGTCCACGAGACAAAAGCAGTTTGTTTTACATCTGTTTACATGTTTACAGTTTTTGCTCCTAGGAAAACTGTCCATAATGGTTGTGTGGAGTAAACACCAAAAGAAAAATCTTGCGAGACAAAAGTTGAGCGAGGCTGGAAGAGAGAAAGGAGAGGAACGAAAAAAAAAGGGAAAAAATTGCCAATAAATAGGACACTGAAGGATAACAAGACACACAGAGATAGAAAAACATGTATAGAGACACAAGCATACTAAAATCTACTCTTTGATCCTGTTTACAAATTTATTTCCGATTTCAAAGAAAGTAATAAAACATCAAAGAAAATGTAACAAACAAAATATGGGCACAGTATTTACCACAATTCATGGGAAAATCATTTCAAAATGTAAAAAAAATATGTAATCTCAATCTCCCAAGCTTATGATCATTAAATAAAAGGGTTACATAAACACAAGTCAAAATCAAGTAAGAAAGGCAAAGGAATGTATAAACTTTAATCTCTTGCTCCAAGCCATTTGAAACAGCAAAAATGATGCTTAGAAGCATCTAATAAGAGCACTCTATCATTTTCAGCTGTAGCAAGTTCCAGGAAAGACAAAGTAACACAGACAATGAATGCAGACACAAGCACAGACACACTAATTTCTAATAATAGACGTCTTTTGCATAATGTGTGTGTGTGTGTGTGTGTGTGTGTGTGTGTGTGTGTGTGTGTGTGTGTGTGTGTGTAACATCTTACTGAAAGTGATATCAGACAATGACAATGACCCCAAAACAATGACAAAAGGGATGGGAGAAGCTATGGTGTGTGTGTGTGTGTGTGTGTGTGTGTGTGTGTGTCTAAAAGTGCAATATAGGGCTGTTTGATAAATCAAAAAAGAAAGGTTGGTGCAGGAGATTAGAAAAAAAAAATTCCTTGGCTGGACATCTGGACAGGATAAGAATATCAATAAGCTGTTTTGCTTTTTGCAAGAAAGGATGAGCTCAATACTCGGATTTTGTCCACAAATATAGTAAAGATTTTAAGTGTATTTTGTTTTGACAGCAACAATTTTCCATCTAAACATAAAAGACGGCATTTTTTTTTTTGTAAACAGTTGTCTGTTTATGTCATGGATCTTAAAGTTTCTGTAATTATTGTCAAATTTTATCCATAGTGCCTTTAAGTGTGTGTGTGTGTGTGTGTGTGTGTGTGTGTGTGTGTGTGTGTGTGTGTGTGTGTGTGTAAGAAGTGGGGAGGGAGGGAGGGGATGCATATATACAAAAGCATATATGTACACATATGAGCATTGTAATAATGTAAATTAGGTGTGTGTTGCTACAAGAGTATAATCAAATACACTTATTTTAAAGTGCACAACTACCTGGTGTGTGTGTGTGTGTGTGTGTGTGTGTGTGTGTGTGTGTGTGTGTGTGTGTGTGTGTGTGTGTGTGTGTGTGTGTGTGTGTGTGCATATAGATGTGTGTACTTCGCAAATGTGTGCATACACTCATAGATGTGCATTCATGTGTCTACATGGCAAAAGGGATGAGTAGATGCATGACTTATTGCTTGACCTAGTAATCATGTTTGCTTACAGCAAGAAAAATGTTCAACTGCCATTTACCCCCCCCCCCCCCCCCCCCCCCCCCCCCCCCCCCCCCCCCAACAAAAAAAATCTTGAGAGTCAGTGAAGTTTTTCTTTGCAACCTATCATGCACAGCCTTGGCCTTAATCATGCATAAGTGTTACCGTCTGAAAATGCCCAACAGCTGAACCACTCTGTTACTATACTTTAAATCCTGTATCTAGATTTGAGGAGAGAGGGGAGATGGGGCGAGTCAGTAGGCAAGAGGTCAAAAAGGGGGAGGGGAGAACAATTCTGATACGATCTTTAAGGCCAACTGTTTGAGCAAATAATCTTGTGCTGGGCTATTAACTGTAAATCTAACACAAAATGTTGACAGAAAACCACAGCATTTTGAAAAACACATGCGCGCAAACACAGACCTGCATGCACAGACCTAAACATATAAACATTTTAAAGAGAGACAGAAGTGGAGAAAAAAAAAAATTGGCAATTAGTCTTCAGTCATTACAATCATGATTTGCCAAAGATTAAAAAAGAGACATAGAGAGAGAAAAGGAAAAAGCAAACAAATTCTCCAATGATAGCAGATGAAGTCATTGTTGGTCCAGTTTTACTAATGCTTAAACTCTTGTTTGTTCGTTTTTTTTTTTCTTCAAATCATAACTGACAATATGATAGAGACTACCCACCTGCACAACCAACAAGGAAATGTCACGCACAACAGCTTCCTTTCAAAGTTTTGATTTGTATCATTGTAGCATCTCTGCAAAAGAAACAAACAAGAGGAACAATGAAAGAAATGGTAGCTAAACCATTGACAATCCTGGGGCCATAAGATTAGGTCACTCTGAGAACGTCAATCTGACAGCAGAGCCATTCCGCTTAATTATCATTCTCAGGTTAAAAAAATAAGCATAAAGAAATTAATCAAAAACATTTAAATGCCGTATGAATAAAGACACATGGGAATTGACAAATAGTTGCCACCCTGGACACTTGATACGATTTTCATAACTTAGTTACCATACTACAACAACAACAAAAAGCTGGCTCATCATAAATTGTGATTAGAATTTTTTAAAAAAAGAGTAAAGAAAAAAATGTTTTAAGAACACACATATTTTTACTTTGTTCTAACCACAAAATCTGACAAACCAGCTTTTTTTTTTCTTTCTTTTTTTTCTTAAAGAAGAGATTGCTCTACTAGGGCAGAATACCTGTTCCATACAGGCAGAAGAACAACAGACAACAGAAGAGAAGGGGGGGGAAAAAAGGCAGAGTCAAAACGAGTAACAGAGGACAGGAAGTTATAACCTTAAAACTTCCAGAAAGCAGAAGAGTACTTCGTATGAATCATTTCCTAGCACCTTTAAGCAGATCCCCAAAAGTATTAGAGAGAGAAACAGAAAGTGTTTGGAAATCTGCAAGGGAAATAATGTGTGTTACAGCTTGCAATAAGCACGAGTGACTCCACCGTTTTCATTGAACAAATGCCGCTGGATGGGCACACAAAAGCAATTTTGCCACATCATCAGTTTAACAGTTCAATCAGAGAGAGAAAATACTAAACATGAGTGTGAAACAGTACGTCTGGACCATCTGTAATGCAGACAGTCAATATTTCAGGCATGTGCTTCAAATCAAGTATGTGCCTAGATTATTCATTTGACCCATGATTGACAAAAGGTAACTCTACTTGCACTGGAAAGACATGTTACCTTCCCCTGATTTTTTCCAGAAACAAAATCTGACTGACTGAATTACGGAAAAAATCACTGTATTCATCTTTTTCTTTGTCTTAAAAAAAAAAAATTTGCTCAAGGATTGAAAATGAAGAACAGCAGATCAAAGTAACTGATAACCCAAATGTATCACAACTGAAGCATTGTCTGGAAAACCAGCTGTGGAATGTTAGGAAACTGGTCTTAACACAAAGATCTGTGTATGGTATACTTCATTTAGAACAAGTTTACTAAATCATAAGTCAACATCTTGGTAGCACAGGGCAAAAACAATCTCTGTGTGTTTCATATAATGTGAAAACTAAAATAAAATTCAAATCAAACAAATATTTAACATACATCTCTCAGACTCTTGAAATACAACCATCAGCATAAATCAATATCACAAATGAACCTTATCAATCAACTTAATCCCTACAGGAAAGGAGGGCAAAAGAGCATTCCATCTGTCTCTACTGAACTCTACCATATAATTATTCTAACAACTATGAACTAGTAACAGCCCGCCAAGTTTCATTTAAAGATGTGAGGTTGCTTCATATCATTTCCCTGAATGTCTTAAAATAATAACAGCAATAAAATCTTGTTACACTGTGTCAATGTGATGTATACCGTCATGATCACTGGTTGGGAAAAAAAAAAACTGGCAAGAAGTAAAACAAAAGCAAAACAGATAATCACTTTTATGCAGAGAATATAATTATGTTCCCCAAAATAAGAATAACGACTTACATAATTTCAGTCATAATTTCAAACCAATCACAGGCTAGGGATTTCTAACTCTCAGACACAAACTTCTCACACACATGCAAATGTATAAATCAGTGCCTGTTAAGCCATCATCTTCCACATGAACAGTCATAATCATTATGAGGACATACAAACACAGGGCAATGCGAAAGATGGCCCCGAGTATGGCTGAGCAGATTAGTAGTATTGCCCATAAGAGGACACAGGAAATAACATGAAGAAAAAAAAAATCAACAAAAAAAGCAAACAACTGACCCAAGCTTTTAACATTTTAAAAGAGAAACTGAAAAAAAATACACATCACCCATCATAAGGTAAAGCAGTGATTCAGCTTAAATCAAATCAAATAAACTATTTTCATTTCGATATTCATCTGCAGTAGAAAAAAAGATTGCTTTAGAAAAAGTTGCAATTTTGATAATTACGATCTGAATCTCCTACAAGGCATCTTTAAGTGTGGCATGTACTGAAACAAGGAGCCAAATCTTTTACGTGGTGTTAATTACTATGAGCACTTCTGGTAACTGCTATGGCACGGCATGACCTGACTTCCTTAGTCAACTTGATAATCGATCTGACTTCCTTAGTCAACCTGACAATCAACCATGGTCAAAAGAATATTAGAGTGTTGCTTTAATGAAAAGCTTGTGTAATACTTAAATGCCAGAGCTACAGCATACAGAAGATAGATTCTCTTAACACCTAAGTAATCAGCACTGCAATCTCAACTTCACATGTATCAGGGGAAACGCTGTCTAGTATATGAACATATGCGCAGCATTCTCAGGCTGCTGTTCAAAGGGAATACCAGAACTGAAAGCAAGTTTCAGTCAGCACAATATTCTTTTAAATGAAAGTTAATTTCTACCATTTTTCCAAACACCACACACTCTACACTTACAAAATGACTCATCTCTGGATAATTGCAATTCTGTGTCACTCTGCAGTCTTAGATCCCTTCCCTCTCCTTTAGCAGTCAGGAGTGTACCTCAGTCACTTAGTATACATAGCCTCTTCCTGGTGAGTCACCAGTCAGATTCAGTCAGGGTATCAGTCGTTTGTGCGACTCCTCCCTCTTTAGACCCCTGTCAGCATTACAAGTTCTGTTATCACTGCTGGACTTTTTTGTGGCAACTAGCCAATCAGCTCAAGGTTGTGTAAGTGCTTCAACTCAGCGAACAAGAGGTAAGGTAAGGTAATGTTGCTTATAGTCCAGCCGACCACAAAGGGCCATAGCAGGGCTGTCACCACGTTAAAATCAACTAACAAGAGAGTATGTTTCATCACAACACATTTTATAACAGCAGGCAGGACAAAATTCACAAAATAAGAACTGCAACGAAAATGATTCTTGGGCTATTGTTTTTCTTACCATTTATATATGCCCATTTTCTGTTCGTCAGCCAATTAAAGCATTCCTCAGAACACACCAGCTGTCTTCACATTGTGTTACACCATTCTCTTGTTTATTAGTTTTAACTTCTCTTTTCTTGCACCTAATCAACGCACTTTGCTAATGCATTGTTTTTTTCTTATAATCATTTTCTAATAATTCAGTGTGTGGGTTTTATATAACACTGTGCTTTATAGCCTAGAAATCAGGGGGAACAAAAGCAGACACACCACTGCAAAATATCCTTCAGCTCTTCTAGCACGGGTAGAATGTTCTCATGTTGTTCCTTACATCCAGTTTCAGAAGATACCAACATTGAATATTTACTACTTCATTCCTGAACTTATTTCCATGAAAGAACAAAAGGATGACAAAGCTAATCTAGATTACAGATCACACACCAACAATCTTAAAAAACTGTATTGCAAAACTTTGCAAAAAAAAAAAAAAAAGGTGTGGACACAGTCTTAAACTTCGACCTTTTCCAAGATAAGACATTACAGATGGAGAAACATACACAGTTATCCATCTCTTGTTGTCATGAGTGAGCAATGGCCTGCACACAGTGAAATGAAACATCACATTCAAGACACTGAAGACCAACATTTCTCTTCAAGAGAACAGGCTGAGGACCACAGAGTCAAAGAAAGAAGCGCACTGATGTTAGACGAACGTAGTCAGAAAAAAAAAGGCTTACTGCAGCCGGAGTTCAGGGACCATGATGGTTCAGATTCCTCACAGATGACAGAAAAAAAACAGTGTAGCCAGATTGGTCCAAGCTGACAGACTAAAATGAAGCTATTAAAAAAAAAAACAACAGCCAAGTGAATGCACTGAGCATTAAATGCTATCCCTATAGACTCTTACATGGTCACTGTGTGTCTCAATGCAAAGCAGAAGCATTTTACCCCCTTAAGAAAAAATACATTAACAAATTACTCCATAGTTTTAACATAAGTGGAAACAGCAATGGGGATGCATGTCTGCTCTTGCAGCAAAGTCCTACACACCAAAATCAGTACACTCTTGTCAAAATTCTGAGACTGTAGAAATCATGCTATGAGAATCCACCTATCAGCAAGGAAGTCAGACATGAACTAACTCTGCATCTCTACAGCAAATATCAACCCACTTTATCATCTGATGAGTGCTTAAATGCACGTCATCTGCGACCTCAATAAATTCCTAGGTTTGAGACAGAAATGCAAACATAACACACAAGGGAAGACTTACGCTGAAAAGTCATCATTCTCAATGTTTTCAACAGATCTGGAATATACTTTTGCCTTGATTGTATTCCGCATCCCACAATTGCAAGCTCTTATAAATAATATCATAAATATTCAACTAAAAAAAAAAGAGAGAAAAGCAGCCCAAATCCCTATGAGGATTTTCGGTTGAATTCATCATCATCCTTTTCAGTATGTAATGTCCATATGCATGTTTGGCCAACACCAGTCATGCTGACAACACGGTACCCCAGTTTTTCCAGCTTGTTCAGAACCACACGCGGTGCGTCATCACAGCGGTACTCTTCACTGCAAAAGGAACAAAGCGACAAGTCAGTACAGTGTAAACAATGACAAAGAGATGCAATCTGCCTTCTTTTGACTCGCATGTGATGAATACAAGCAACAGCAAAATGAAAGGCACGGAGGGGGGCTGGGGAAGGAGAAGGGTATATCATGCAGCAGCACCACTGGATGAGAAGCAGTCAGCACTAACCCTAGTAGAGGACAGAGTAAGTTCTCACTTCTGTGTTCATCACCATTTCTTCAACGTACTAACTCTCTCTCTCTCTCTCTCTCTCCTCTCTCTCTCTCTCTCTACCTCTCTCTCTCTCTCTCTTTACCTATATGCTTCAGTTACATGCAGGTCTTGGAGCACCTTTCTTTCTTGCTTTTTTTTTTTTTTTTTTTTTTTTTTTACATGCTTCACATGCTTCTTTCGTTGGTATTTTTCACTTTTTCTTCTTCCTTTTTTTTTCTTTCTTTTGGTCTTTTTTTTCCCTGCCTTCTTCCGTTCAATTGTACATCAAAACCTGTTTACGTATCATAATAGACAATTCAACTGGTGCTGTCCTAAGGTATTATCACCCGTTCCATTCTCCGTCCACTTCAGCATGTCATCTCAAAGCCACTGTGAGTCCCTTCACCTCCCTTTTGTCCCTCACCCCCCACCACCCCTCCCCTCTTCCCCTCCGCACCACAGGACTCTAAAATGTCCTGATCTGACTACTGACGCTATCTCTGCAAGTTCCAGATCACCATATGTTCACCTCTCAAACTGGAAATTAATCCCAAGGATCTGTTTCTGTCAGACAGTGTGGTCTCAACTTCTATGTATTGAAATATGCATTATCAGCATGATGTAAAACTATTTTGGCATGTGCATGACGCTTACCCTTGTGGAGTAGCTTAGTTCCATATTTAGTCATGCACCAATTCACATCTCCACCTCTGGCAGAAATAGCATTAAATGGTTTGATCTTGACAACATTTGATTGGATATTTAATAGTTTTTTTTCCACATAATATCATTTAACATACCTTTTATTAGTGCATAAAGCAGCAATTGTAAATGACAAAGAATAAAATAAATAACAATAATAATAATTGTGTAATACTGAAAGTATCGATAAAAATGTTAATAGTAGATTTATGGCCATTACAATTGAGATACATCTTCACATGCAATGACTGGAAAGGTCTTACTACCATTTATAATTCTATCAAGTTTACTCATACTCATCTTTATATTCGCTGAGAAAATGCTTGCTAATAATAAACTTTACAACAGGCACACACACAAGCACACAAGAACGGACAACCAAAACGGTATGATTATATTTATAAGTTCAATTGTTACGTATGTGATTCAAAAATATAGGGTAAAACTGGATATTAGCTTCATTGCAACAACAATAGTAACAAAAAGAAAAAAATAATAACAAATCTATTCCAGTATCTGCACACAAAAAAACTGCACAAACAATGTCTAAAGCATGTTTCTGAAAAGACAAATATGTGAACAAGTGCGTGTGTGTGTGTGTGTGTGTGTGTGTGTGTGTGTGTGTGTGTGTGTTTTAGCAAGTGTGTATGTGTGTGTGTGTGTGGGGAGGAGGGGGGGGGGGGGGGGGGGGGGGGGGCAGAGACAGAGACAGAAAGAGAGGCACAGAGAGAGAAAAGTGTGCATGTGTGAGTGTTGTGTGTGTGTGTGTGTGTGTGTGTGTGTGGGGGGGGGGGGGGGGGTATGCATATGTGCATCTATATTTGTGTGTGTGTGTGTGTGTGTGTGTGTGTGTGTGTGTGTGTGTGTGTGTGTGTGTGTGTGTGTGTGTTTGTGAACAGGGTATGAGTGGGCATACTGACGAATATTACATATTTACATGTACAAATGTATTTGTGGTCATTAACCGGAATTGAGATGATTGTTAGCTTCATTTCATACTTATTTACAGATTGTCACGTGACAATGTCTGAACAACATAATTTTCAAGATTGATCAAGTAAACTATAAACTAATTATGATAAATGTGATCCTCCAATTGGTCCGTGACAAACCTTCACTCAAATAAATCAACAGCATTATCATACAAACATGAACACATACACACAAGTACACTGAATCAAAACTTACAAATTATTTCCAAATTCCTTCATCAGTTTTGCCCCCAGCTTCTCCATCAGCTCTGGATTGCTCCACTGGTCCCCACAATGGTAGGTCCACATTCCTAATGCAAGTTACAGACATTTTTGTATCTGATTACCAGACTGTCCTAACCTATGTTAACAAAACAGAGGGAGGATAACAGAGCGAGGATAAGAAAAAAATGTGTGCTTGCGTGCATGCATGTGCATGCACGTGTGAGTGTGTGTGTGTGTGTGTGTGTGTGTGTGTGTGTGTGTGTGTGTGTGTGTGTGTGTGTGTGTGTGTGAATTCAGTGTGTGTGTGTGTGTGTGTGTGTGTGTGTGTGTGTGTGTGTGTGTGTGTGTGTGAATTCAGCGTGTGTGTGTGTGTGTGTGTGTGTGTGTGTGTGTGTGTGTGTGTGTGTGTGTGTGTTATATCATGCATGAGAGTGTGGAAGTATATCTTCATGCGTATGTGGGTATAGAACTTAAACCATGTTTGAATGCATGCAGAAGAATATCTTACTTCCTTACAATAAAATGCAAGCATCTCTATTGCCAGACTTGGCGGACTCTTTATTTAACATAAAGAAAAGATTCACTTTAAACCAACAGCATGATTCAAAACATAATGCAATAGCATTATCTTCATAAAATCTGATCCTCATCAAACCTCATGTAGTCCTTCAGTCCCTGCGTTCATGCGACCATTTGACATCCCTTCTTCAAAGTTTTCAGCATTACAGAAGATAAAACAAAACAAAAAAAATGTTTCCATTTAATATGTATGTCCCAAAACTCTTGCTGGGGATACAATTACCCTTTCATTTTCTTGACCATGACATGAATACACCTGTCCCTATGATAGATCTGAAGCACTGCATCAGGTACACCATCTTAGTGATTCAATGGCAACTCAGTCTTCTCTGTTGACATTAACTGTTCCAGTGGTTACTGCAGTTGTGATGTTATAAGTCTGGATATTAATATATATGGGACAGACAGTAAAGATGTGATATAAAAGCATGCCATCCTGTGTGGGCAGAAAATAAGGGGCAATTTCTTTTTTCTCAATATTTGGCCTGGTTCTGCAATCTACCAAATAATATACCTCTACATATATGTATTTTGGTCCATAATTTGGCTTTTAATCATCTGAGTATTGTGGCGGCGATGACAGATGAAATGAACAGTACATATGTCAAATAACAATTTTCCTCTGCATGTCTGTATGTCGGTTCAGAAGTGGGAGAAGCTGCACAGACCAGATCTTTCGTTTTACGAACAACTGTAGAACAGTCCATTGAATGGAATTCATCACTCTACGTCAACTATAGAGATTTCCAAAAGGCTTTCAATAGCATCAATCATCCTTCACTGTGGAAGATCTTGAAAGCCTACAGATTTCCTCTGAAAGCCATCAACATCCTACAGGATATGTACACAGACAACCAGTGCTGTGTGTGACATAATGGACAGCAGATTGAGTGGTTCCACATGCAGACCGGGTCAGGCAAGGCTGCGTGATCTCGCTGACAAGATTCACCCTGACAAGACCAAGATCATGAAGGTGAAGACAAATAGTGCAGAGAAGACCAGTGTGCAAGTCTCAGCTCTAGAGGAGCTGGAACACTTCTAGTTCCTCGGCAGCTACATCTCGGCTTACAGCAACATCGAGAAGAAGATTTCAAACAGGATAGGACTCGCAGCCTGGGCCTTCAGCAGGTTGAAAAACATCTGAAAGTCAACTGTCATGCAAACCAAAACCAAGCTAAAGATCTACAGATCTAATGTATGCTCAGTACTCCTATACGCCTCGGAGACATGGAGAACCAACAAGAAGACTAAGAGTTGGCTCAGAGGCTTCGAAGGAAGGTGTCTTCGCCGAATCCTGAAACTTCACTGGCAGCAGTGTGGCACCAACAGGGAAGTGTCAAGGCGCACTGGCATAAACAACATTGTGGCGGAGGTGAAGCAGTGGCAGAAGAAGTGGCTTGGGACACATCCTTCGGATGGGCAAGACCAGACTCCCTCATACTGTGCTGAGATGGGCACCACGGGGAAGAGGATGCGAGACAGACCACTCGGCACCTGGAGGAGGACAGTGGAGGAGGAGATGAGAGAGGCAGGCAAGACCTAGAACGAACTGAGCTTGCTTGCCCAGGACAGAGAGGGCTGGAGGGAACTTGTTGGCGCCTTACGTTCCTGGATGCAGGATGAAGAGGATAAAGTAAGTATGTCTGTTTTGAAAACTCTTACATTAAAACCAGTTGAAATAATGTCACAACAGTAAAATGGTATAGTACATCCCAAAACTCTACACCTATGCATAATTTTCCTCTTCATCACACACACCTCATTGAATATTTTACCCCTTCAATAATGGTGCTACTTTTCTGTCGGCACCAGCTGATAAGAAATCTACGATTGTTAATGTAAAAAAAATCAATCTACATACAAATCATGCTGATTATTTCCAGTGAAAAATACTCCTTCCAAAAGATTTCTTTTCCTATGTTCCCTCTTCACTCCCAGGTCCAGCTGCCATTTATGTGCTTCTCTCCACCGTGCATCTTGAACTTGAACTTGAACTTGACTTTAGGGCGTAGTGAGCCTCGCAGCTTTTTAGATGCCCTAGTCTTTCTTGTTTTCTTTAGATTTTCTTCAGTATGGATTGCACATTTTCATTTTTCATGACAATGGTCACACATCATATTTGAACTTTTTGTCCATAATACCTTTTTCTTTTTCCAGAAGGTCTTAAATAGATTAATGTTTCTTGCAGTTTTTGCTACTTTTGTTAATTTGTTCCAACTAGGAGCAATCCTATTTGAAAAAGATTTTTTTCTAACGTTACTGGAAACTTGTTTTATAAATATCTTTTGATAGGAATTTCTTGTTCTTTCGTCACTCACTAATGTGAAAAAATTTTCCTTTTCTATATCTCTAAACCATTGAATATTTTATATGTTTGTATTAGATCACCCCGTAGTCTTCTAACTTTCAATGATGGCAACTGTAGTTTTCTTAACCGATCCTCGTAGCTTAAATGGCTGATACTTTTTATTAATCTTGTTGCTCTCCTTTGTACTTTCTCTATACTGATCGATTGTCGTTTTAGTAAATGGGTGCCAGATAGTATTTCCATATTCCAAGTGGGGGCAAACCAGATTCTTGTACAGTCGAGTGAGTGTGTCTTTGTCTCTATAGGTTAAGGATCTTTTGATAATACCTAGCATCTTATTAGCTACTAGCTAGCACCTTATCCCACATCAAGGCATTCTCAGCATCAGAAAATAATGAGAACGCTGAGTTGACATTGCAAGTTATTCATGCAAGTTTACTCATGGAAACAATGCCACAAGTTTATTCATGGAAACAATGCCACAAGACTTTAATTTTTTTTTTTAATCATAAAAGGGGTGTGAAACCCAACATCCATCTTTGTTCTCTCAACCAGGAACAGCCAACAAGCAGCTGGCTGAGCTCCAGGAAGAACAACTCCTACAGCTACGACATTCCTTCCCATAGAACTAAATATCGACAGATGTCGTTCTTCCCAAGGACTATCCCGGAATGGTATAGACTGCCTCAGTGGGTCGTGACGGCCGAGTCGCTGGACTTTTTGAAGTCCAGGCTGGCCTCTCACCTGTAAACACCAACCTTAAAGTCCTCCCTATCCCCTCCCCAGCCCCCACCCTCCTCTCCACCACCTCCCACCCCACCATGCCAGTCGCTGCCTCCTGTTTCCCCCCCCCCCCCCCCCCCCCCCCCCCCCCAAATCTTACTGGCTCCCTCATTACTGCGCTACAAATGCAACCTCCCTTAGTGCGACATAATCATCGACCTAACGATGTTAGCCGCCTACTGGAAGAAGAAGATGCTGCATGCGTTACATATTACACAACAGACGCCAGCCTGCTGCCATCAAGACTTGACATAAAACGTTTAAAATAAAAGAAATCGTGACCTGAAATCAATGATTCAATCTGACCGTCGTTCTGACTAGCAATAGATTTAGAACAGATTCCAGTCTTACTGAAAGAAAAAGTCTTTTGATTTACCAGACGTGTCTGTGTACTGATCAGGACGTATGGCATTTTGTTCAAGATCTCCTTCGATCTTGCACAACGTGAGACCTGTTCAACACAAGGTGCAGTCGAATTCTGCCTCACTGTGTATTAGGCTATACACAATACACTTAGCCTATCACCCTACACTCTTTTGTGCTGGAGGAACGGTTTGATTATTGCTTTTCTGGCTTGCACTTCCTGTTGAATTGGGCTGAAGTTGACTGCTACTAAAAATGTCTCTATTTGAGGGGCTTGGATACAGCAATGACAAAAATGTGTACATCATTGACATCGGATCTGCATACACAAAGTAAGGCAGGATATCACCTATAATTCCATGGCTATTTTGTTGCTTTGGCGATAATCAATAACTTGCTTTTTTCTTCTCCGTTGAGGGCCGACGTTACCATCATATCATATCAATCATATTGGTGGCATATTACTATTATTAGGCATTTTCAGCCTTGAGCCTGCTCAATGTAGATAATTTCATGTTTTTAGCGAGAGATATTTGGTCGTATTCTGGCACTTTTATAAAATAATGCGTGGTTGAAACGTCTGAATAGTCAACATGATGACAGGACGTTTGATGGATCTGGTTGAAGATGAAGATCAATCTGTTGATCTTCTCCTTCTTCTCTCTTCTTCTTCTTCTTCTTCTTCTTCTTCGTCGTCGTCGTCGTTATCTCTGCCCGCCTTCATCAAGCTGAAGACTCTGGCATCTACGAAGGGGTTCCAGTTTGCTGTGGGAATTGTGGGTCAATTAATGCAGTCAGTGCTCACTGTCTAACTGCATGGACGGTAGGCAGGGGAAGTGGGGGGGGCTACCACACTCACTATTTCAGACCTCTAACCATACTTTGGCAGGCCCTACTTTGGAGTGTGGTGGGGAGGGTTTGTACTCTAGGCATGGGGTGGGAGGGGATGGGTAGGGAGATGCGGAGGGGGGATGGGGAGTGGGGGGGGGGGTGGTGGATCAGAGGTAGGATTGAAAGTTCACCACCGAGGCTAATTGAACTGCCTCAAGTGGGAGGTTATTGAAGTCCTAGGTGGTGCGAAGAAGAAGGAGTGTTTTCGGTAGTTTCTGCAGCTGGACTCCATGGCGTACTGGTGTTCATGAAAGTGCTGAGTGGCGTATCCAGTCTTCAGGAGTCCTGGTGCATGGTTGGTCTCGACCATGATGTCACCATGGTGGTACTTGTACAGTGTTGTCAGGCGGGTTCTTCTTCGCTGATCTTCCAGTGATGTCCATCTCAGCTGGTCAAGCATTTCTCCCATGCTCGATCATCGATGTTTGGCACTTAACTGTATCAGTCTGGCACTTAACTGAAAAGAGGGAGTTCAGTGTTTTCTTAAAACACGTGGCTGTGAAGGCCAGTTTTTTGTTGTCGGTTTTTCTTGCATGCTGGGATACTCACAAAAAATCAAGTGCGCTGGCAAGTCCAAGGCAATATCTTCTTGGAGAGAGTGGTGACGACGTGGAACAGCCTTCCCGAGTCAGCAGTGACAGCACCCACCCTGAATACCTTCAAAAACAGACTTGATGCCCATTGGTCAGATCATCCTAGGCTTTATAACCCCAAGTGCTATGAGCCAAACAACTGATTTCAACTGACATTGACAATCTTCCCACCATTAGGTCAGTCAGTTGTATGTCACATCAACAGAACGATGAACCGGTCTATGAAAGATCTTTCAACATCGGAAACTACAAGTACAAGTAGTATAATATGGGGTGGGGAGAGAGGGGAGGAGGTTGTCATTCCACTCTTTGTATTGTCCCGACTTTCAAGCCTGCTCTTAAAACTTGTCTGTTTAGATGTCAGAGGCAGAATACCACATGAAATATTACTAAATTGTATACCACTTGCACACTTTGCTCACTTAGGAATGAGCTGTTCACCATGGTATAAAGTGTAAGTATTTATGTATGCAGCATTTTGTCCCATTGTTAGTGTATGTGTGTGTGTGTGGGCGCACACATGTGTGTTTGTGACTGCATGCATATGTTATGACTCGTGAACGCAGAAGTGTGTGTATGTGTCTATTTTTAGATGTTAATGTGTTAAAACTTGTGAAGCGCCCTGTGGCTGTAGCCTACATTGTTAGTATGGGTGCTATAGAAATAGTCCTCATTATTAGTATCATTATTGCTATTGGTCAGGCGTGTACTATCAACAAATTTTGCGTGTTGCAAGTAGTGGTCCGCACAGCTTCTGTTGACAGGCCATTTCATTCCCTGCTTCTGCTCAGAAGGAACAAGGAAGCTCTGTATTTTGATCTTTGCTGAATGAAGGAGAGCTGCTGGTCATGCCCATGATATGGGAAGGGAAGAAGTCATGCTTGCAGGCCAGGACAGTGGACAAGGCTGATGGAGATCTTATAAACATAGATAGCATGGCTTTTTTTCCATCTGCTCTCCGATGGTGGTCAGCTCAGAGTCTCAAGCAAGCAGCTGGTTATTGACATGTTTGTGTGTCAACTGAGGACAAACATGCTTCCTGTCACTCCACTGCCTCTAACTTGTGGATATTCATTTGTGTGTAGGGATCCTAGGTGGAAGACATGGAGCACACAAAAGCTTTGTAAGCTCTGTCATTGATGCTGTGTGTTGGTGATATGAATTAGATTTGGTCTGAAAAAAAAAAACACAGGGTCTTGTTTGCATCAGCATTGATGGCACTAATGTGGCTGTCCCAGGTGATCTTTAGACGGATGAAATCTTATGTATTACTATTAGTATTAATTAGGCTCTTGCGACAGCAACCAGAGTGTGTCTGTGAAGCACATAGGAATACTGGAATAGTTTCCTGCTCCTGGTGATTGTCAAAGTTTGACACTTTCATGACTTTGCAGGATGAAACTCCAGCTCTTTTCCCTATCCATTAAATGGTGGAGATCTTGTTGAAACTGGTTTTCATCCTGGTAGCTGGAGATCATGCTGTATGCAGCTATGTCTCCTGATTACAATTTTACTATAATTCAGGCTATACCTAGCAGGCCACTGATATATGCCAGGAACAAACTTGGTCCCTGCACCAACCTTTGAGAAACACTTGAGATACCCCTGATCTCATTCTGACAGATTAGAAGTGGGTCTGCTAAGTACTACAAGAGAAAGTTTTCTAGCTTTTAAGTGAAAAAATCTACCTTTTATATTTTTAACTATTGACATAAGCTAAAAGGTATGTGATAACAAAATAAGGTCAGCTGACTATGAGAAAGAGGTGACAGACGGTTGTGTCAAATGTTGCAAATTTTATGGGCCACTTTCACTATTCATCAACATCATGTACCTTCTACTGTTCCAGATAAAACTCAAGTGTATCTGAATGAACAAATTTGCATAAAATGTTGCAGACACTCACAACATGTTAAACTTTATTTAAGACTTTTTAAAATCACAAGAGGTAAAACAAAAGTCCCATTTTAATTCCTCATTCTGTTAAAATGAAGGTAAGCCTTGGAGTGGGAACGAAAAATAAGATTGTACAGACATGCACAAAATTAACATCGGCCAATAGCTATGCTGAAAAATCACTAGACTACATCATACTACCAGAACCATGTGGTGGTTCGAAACCATGCATAATTGCCCTTGATGCATATCACTGTTAGCAGACAAGCCTGCTTGTGCTGCATGTGAGCTCATTGGTGGTAGGAGCTGCAAGATTGTTATATACCTTAAATGTAAAAAAAAACAGTTACCATGAACTAACTGAGTCAGAGTGAGGTAGTGAGTCAGTGCACAGTACTTGATGTAAGTTACTCTATAGCCTATTTTGAAATAATTTTTGAAAAATATTTTTAGAAAAAAAACTTTTTTGCAAAGCTGCTCTGAATGTGGACTTCAAAGAAAAATTAGAATTCAGCCAAATGAAAAAAACAAATTACAAGACACATGATGCATTTCAACCTCTTTTGTCTTCTCCTGACTTCAGGCAATATGGAAACAACCTTCATGTTCAAGACCATGAAAATTATATCTGACAATATAGTTTTCGATATTTTGTCATCTCTCTCTCTCTCTCTCTCTCTCTTTTGCTTGTTACATTTCACTTTTTTAGTTCACAACATAAAAGTCATTGGATCATATGCTATTGACATAATGTATGATTTGTAGGCTTTAGATTGCTAGTTTATCAATATTATTCTTTTACCAGAATGCCAAACCTGTTATTGATTTTTTTTTTCTGGAAACAATATTCTTCCTAAGGTTCATAATGTTAAGTTTGTTTTTTAAAAGTATTGTAATAACAATGCTGCTGGTGTTACTGTAGAGCAGTAAGGTCCAAGGTAAGGTAAATCTTAGCTCTGAGTTGCTTGCAATAAGTAACTCATAACTGACACAGCAAGTCAGTGATTGTATTTGTAGTACAATGATGAAGTCAGCCAGATGTAGTTTCAGAACCTAGTTGTTGTGTTTCTGACAGATGTGGACTTGCTGGAGAAACAGGACCAAGATGTATCATTCCAAGCGTTGTCAAAAATGCAAGAACAGGAATAGTGAGTACTCCTCACTTTATTCATTTTGTTATTTACTATGCAGAGACAGAACTAAATGTGAATATAGGTTTAGCATCATATGCTGAACCATGTCAAGCTCATTCCAAGCAGTGATCAATTTACTGGCCAAAATTTTCAGCAGCTAAAGCAATGGATGAATAAGATACCTAACTCTTAAACTTGTCATCTTACCCATGTAGCAGACAGCTTGGATGTTGCTTCCATTTCCTCCCGTGCAATGGCCAACACTTTACACTCAACTTGACCAGATTTTTGCTCTGTCTTACCTTACCTTTTCTTGGGTTGCTGTGTTGTTGTTGCTTGCCATTTTAAGGCTGATTCTAAAGCAGTGCTAAAGCTGGGATTGACCCTTCGATCAATTAGTAGTTTATCAATCATCGTTTCTCTCATCTTTTGTGCTCTTGCCTATCAATCATGCCCAGCATCTTGTCTTATAATGCCTCACTGACCAAGAATGACGCACTGGTGCTACCGTGTGTCCAGTGCAGAATCAAACCTTGATGCCTACAACACCTTGGAGATAGTTGCACCTACTAACGTCGGTGCACAAGGCATTTTTACGTATATGGATTGGTGTAAGGGTTCAGATGAATACAGAGGATGTAATGAAAGTTGGCCAGCATGATATGACAGTGGGCTGAGAAAAGTAGTTTTAATTTCTAAGATACCCAATCTCAGTGTACATATCCACATTCACAAGTTTCAACATTTTCTGACCCTGAAATTCTTCTGAAAAATCAACCATTCTAGGTGTGAAAGAAGCCAATTTTCTGGAAGAACTTTTTTGTGTGTGTGTGTGTGTGTGTGGGGGGGGGGGGGGGGGGGGGGGGGGGGGTTGTTGCTGTTGTTCCAGCATTTGAAAACTCCCTGTCAGAAAGCAGTGAATGTGCTCTTGAGTCGTGGCACACATGGATTTGGCTTTAATGTACTGTTGTGACTTGCTTTCCCAATATAAAGCCATGTAAACATTGTTGCATATAAACGATCTGAAATTGTCAAAGACACTCCTGGTCCTCTCCCCTTCTCATCCATCACATTCCTTTTTTGCCCACCCACCAAAATAATAAGTCATGACATAAAGTTGATATTCAGTTTACAAAAAAAAAAAGAGTTCATTTGTCATGCAAGTATTTGCTGATATCTGTAGTTCCGGAAATTAATTGTTACATGCCAAATATCACAATGGCAGTGTACATTAACATTAAGCTGAAGATTTGACAATATTACATCTGTTTGAGTTCAGGAAACTGGAACTGTAATAGCTTATCAGTCATGTGCAACAAGAAAAAGTCATATGTAATCTGTCACATATTATTTTTTGCAGTGCTCTGAATCATGAAAGGTTGTGAATTGTTTGTTCATTGTTTTTACCTTCTTTATATGATTTTTTTGATGTTTTGTATTTCTGTGGGATTGAAATTAGTATGACTTAACAAAATCTGTTTCAGTGTTTGACAGTCTGTCAGCTGTTGCTTAGATGATAATGTAATTTAAGCTGCATTTAAATGTTTCTATGCGTTTGTTAGTATGTTTGAATTAATTTAGGATGCCACTTGCTGATATCAGTATAGATAGGTTACTTTGTTTTTTGTTTTTTTTTTTTTCAATTTTAGTTTTTGTTTACTTAAACACCACCAAAAGTACTAGACTGAAAGTTATTCTGATTCTCTGTCATCACCAGGTTTCAAAAATATGGGATTACAGCAGTACTGCAGAACTTCAGGAGAACCTGAAAGAGCTGCTTTCTGTCTTGATTTTCAGGTATATTGTTTGGAGAAAAAAAAAAGATTCTGTTTTTGTATAGCACGTGTCTTTTTACTCAAATGAATAAGTTGTATCAACAGTTTATAATTGTTGCAGATTTTTCTTGTGATAATTGACTATTTGTTAAATTGTTCATCTCAGAGTTCTAATAAATTTTTTTTACTCTTTCTTTACCAGGAAAAAAAAAAATCAAAAGCAGTCTTGAGAATTTACATGTGAAGTTAAACAGAAAAAGAAAAAGGGAAACTAATTGAAATTTTCTTTGTATTTCTTAAAAAGTATGCCATCAGTTGTACATTTCGCTGTGTGGTTAATAATAATATAACTATTCTTAGTCATTAATTTTCTGTAGATGCGTCGTTTTTTGTTTCAGTTGTTTTTTTTTTTTTACTGTTTGCACTTTACTTCAAATTTGTGGGCTTTATATGTAGGATTAAAAATGGTATTCTATGGGAACTGTGCAGGCACCTGTTGATGAGCCCAAAGGATAAACGTGTTGTTGTAGTAGAGTCACTCTTGTGCCCTACAGACTTCCGAGAATGCTTGGCACGTGTACTCTTCAGACATTTTGAGGTATGGAGGGATACTTACAAGAAAGAAAATTTCAACATTATGGTCGTACTGTCCTTTTCTTTTTGTTTTGTTTTTCATTTTGTAAGTATCACCAATGTACGAACAACATAGAAGTATGAATGCTTCAGCATACAAGCATTATTTAGATGGTCAACCTACATTTGTTGTATGGAAAATGCAAAAGGAAGTAACATTGAATAATATTGATTTAGTACTATCAGCTGTGCAGTGGAAATCAAAATTAAGGTACAGTTTATATGAGTTTCTGAATATGAATGGTATGCCAATAAAACTTCTTCATTTCTCCTTATGATTCCAGAGTTACAAAAATCACTTTTTGTTTTTGTTTTACTTGGTATCATAACAATATCCTGTTCGTTTTCTAGTTTACAATACATCTGATCAGCCTGATATTTTCCATCGATTTGCATATATATAATCTTAATTGTAGATCATACATGTTTCTGTGACAGTATGTATGTCTCTGCATGTCTTTATTCATGACTTGGTGCCTGTGTTAGTATGCTACCTTGTGTTTTTTTTTTTTGTTTGTTTGCTTCACTTTTACGTGTTTTGTAGAGGTTTTGTTTTTCGTGGTGTGGGGTTGGGATGCAAGGATTCATGAAACAGAATTTGTTCAAGACCTGCACTTTCTTACAAGACTTTCCGTTGCCAAAATGTGAAAGGATATGCATAGAACCCAGTGTGAATTCCTTCTGTTGGTGGCAACCAAACAGGTGGGTTGTGTGCTGTTTGCTCCTGGCCATGTGCTTTCCTTGCTGACTCTGGGAACTACCTGTGGCATGGTGGTGGACGTAGGCTACAAAGAGACTCTGGTGGTGCCAGTATCCTTGAACATGTAACATTATGATTTAGTTGCCCTCAAGCAGTGATTAGGGAATTAATAGGGGGTTTGAGTTGAGGGAGGCATGAGGGGTGGGGGGGGGGGGAGTCTTCCTGCCACTTTTTTCCCCCAAGAATGTTTGAAATTGATATGATTCCTTGATGCTGAAATTTAAGACGATGTGTTGAGGAAAAAAAAAAAAGAAAAGGTTGTTTGGGTCATTGTTGGGGTGTAAGGGCAGAGCGGAGGTAAAGGGTTGCACAAGAAGGTGTGTGGACGTCTCGTCATGCCTGGAGTTGGGGGGATTGGGGCTTGTGAAGATACAAACATTTTTTCCCTTTATTCATCAGTTTTTAAGCAGTGGCCTGAAATGAATGTCAGTTTGAACCCAGAGTACCCTCAGCCCTGTGGCTCGAGATGGTTGGTGTTCGTGATTTAGGTCATCACAGGAGAGCGGGAGATGATTCAGCTTGTGTAAGACTAGAGAGATATATATGTAATTTTAAGTGAGGAATATAGATTGCTGACTTTGTTTACTGTCATGTAAGTATTGTATATAGATTTGTCATGTTTGTTTTCTCCTTTGTACATTCCTTTAAAATGACAACAACAACAAAAATTAGAGAGAGATTGTGATTTCTAAACAGTTGGACTGCCTCTAAAAAAAAAAGTTGGACACCAGATTCATGTGTGGGAAAGAAATAATTCACTTTAATCATAACATGGATTGAAGGTCATAAATCTCTTGACGCAATTGGGAAAAAAGTATAAGTGGACAGTCACTTCAAGCTGTATTTGTAACCATGGAAGAGGCAAGTTGATCATAGCATGGTGATTTCACAGTGGACTCACACACAGAACTGAGTCAAGACTCATCCTGATGCCTTTGAACATATATTGCATACAAGAAATGATAATGACAGTTTGTGCGTATGCACTGCCTAGAGGTAAGTTTGTGTTACCTTGCATGGGTTGATACTGCTGTACCCAGAGCACAGTTTTGTGATTGGGAGAGAAAGCAGTAGAGAGAACTTGAAAAAGAAAGTTTGGTTAGGTTAATGATAACAAAAAGTTTGGTTAGGGTTAATGATAACAACTCTCAGCCTGGGCATTGTCAAAGTGATTCTACAACCTAAGGTCATGGGACAACGCTGCCAGGGCATTCTCTTGATGCTGTAACGTATTTCTGTTGTATGTAATGAAACAAGGAAAGGTACACAACTTTTTCTGAGCCTGTGAACAGGTATATGAAGGTATTCCCATTATGGTGGCGTGGCAGTCTGTCCCAGTGGCAGGAAAAGCAGTCCATAGGTAAGTTGTGAAACCAATGACTGCAATATTGTGTGTGTTTGACTTCATTTTTGTGCGCGCTGCCCAAATAAATTTTGTGTCAAGGCAAAAATGTGTAAATTTGCCTTGTTTCTGGATTACACTCAAACAAAAAGTTTTAAAAACCTTTATATTTAGCATGTTCTCATGCTTTTTAAATGAAGTTGGGTTTAGCTCATTCATGAATGCTGCTGTCGCATATGAAAGTGGACTAGGGAATTTATTTGATAGGTTGTGTTTGTGTCTGTTCCTTCTTTACGTAATCACCAGATGTTTGCATTATGTTGACTGTTGACGTTTGATTACCTGTAAAAATCATATCAGTGTTGTCATAGATGGGTTTGTGTATGTGTGTGTGTGTGCGTGCGTGCGTGCATGCGTGCGTGTGTGTGTTTAAATTCTGTTTTGCTCTGTTTTGTTTGCTTTTTATGTGAGTATTTAACCTCCATGCCCCCCAAACATGTCAAAGAAAAAAGAAATTCTTGATTCTTTTGTATGTGTGTGTGAGTGGGAGAGAGAGATTGAAATGTGAAACCATGATTTCTCATGATAGATTCATAAAAGGCAATCTGGGATATAGATGAATTATGAATGTTAAATCAGTGAGACTAATGCCTTTAACTCTATGTTGCAAGCAAAATGTGTGTGGTGGTGTTGTATGTGCATGTGTGTGTGTGTGCGTATACATGTATGTGTGTGTGTGTGTTTAAATCTTGGAAAGTTGTATGTGAATCAGTAATATTGTTCTGCACATTTAATTCTCTGCTTTCTCCATTTTGGGTATGTGGTGTATGGTATATAAGTTCAACAAACAGAACTGAACGCACACGCACACACACACACACACACACACACACCTATGAAAACAACACTAGTATGATTTAATAGAGGCATGCACACACACAGACACACACAGACACACACACACACACACACACACACACACACACACACACACACACACACACACACACACACACACACACACACAAAATTTCTGTACTTGTAGAAGAACAGTTGCATCAGCTGAATGCAAAGAATGACTGAACAGTACCTCTGGAACAACTCGATTGTTGCAGTCGAATCAAATCCCAGTTGCTGGATGGTGGAGTTGTCAAGACATCACAGCACCAGGATCAGCCAGTGGCCACTGTTCCAGGTAAGCTGGTTGTGTCAAGGTGGAGAAGAATGAAAGGTCATTTCTTTGTACATGTATCCTGCTTTTTTTTTTCAATGCTTGATTTCTGAAACTAAGAAGAGCTAGACTAGAAAGAAAAAAAAAAGCTGTTTCAGTATACAACCAGTACGGATGCTGTCGGCTTTGTATACAATTAGGGAGAGAGAAAGCAAGAGATTCATTTGTTTTGTCATGGATGGGGATGAGCTATGTATGTTAGTTTTGGTGATATTTGAGTTACTAATGATTAGTAGTAATTGAACTGGATTGTTGTTCCTATTGTCTTTTTCCACCAAAAAAGTAATAGAATGCATACATTCTGTCTGAACACAGAGAGAAAATTATTATTATGATGTGTTTGCTTTCTGTTCTGTGGTGTATTTATGTTTGGCGTAATTATAAACAAGCTAGAGTGTCACGCTTGATGAAAACATGCTCAAGTCACAAGCACATCTCTTATTCAAGCAGCTTTCAGACTGTCTTTTATTCTTTTTAAATGAAAAATAAGCATGACAATGAAGGTCAGCAATTACAACTAGGACACTGACATAATTATTTGTGAAACCCTTTACTAAAAGTATTTCATTTACAATGTTTTCATTTCAGATTCTTTGACAGAAGAAATATTAGAAGATATTAAAGGTAAGATGATGAAAGATAACTATGTCTTTGTGTATATGAGTGGTGTGTTTGTGTATTGTGTGTTTGTGTAAGAGAGAGTGAGTGAGAGACTTGTGCTCTTTGGCATATTGTGTTTTTGCACCTGAACATGTGTCAGTAATTACTTCATGTGTATGTTTAAAGTATCTGCATTTCTTGAAGCTACGTTGGTGGTAAGTGGATGACCTTTAAATGGTCCTTTGGTAGTGTGCTAGAAGTGTGTCAGCCTGTCTGGCCATCACTGCCACCCTCAGAATCTGAGCTGAGGACAGTGTATCTCTGTGGAAGTGTAACATGACCTGTATTTTATGACTGTTTAAAGATCAGTGTATTGTTCAGAACAGAAATAAGGTATGATTGTAAAGAAAACAAATAGATTGTAAGATAGATTTAAACAGCAACCAAGAAGGATTTACTTGAATATCTGAACTTTGTATGTTTGTGATACGTTTCTATGACTTGCAGACTACAGAAGAAATTTTATTTTGTGGACTGAAACTTTTGTAAGACTGTAAACTTCTAAGCAAATTAATGCTGTATGTTTGTGTTGACAGTCCGCTGCTGTTTTGTGACGGAGTTCAGCAGAGGACAGGCCATTCAAGAGGTGCTGCTGAGGGGTGGAGATGCTAACAAGGTGAACTGTTAGTGTATCAAAAGCTGGCTCAATCAAAGTCAATGGCAGTGAAGAAATCTGTTTTATATACTTTACTTACTTAGGCCCATTGCTCTTGCCAGACCATAGGCCATCAGCAACTGCACGCCAACTACCACGGTCATGGGCAATCTTTCTCTATTTGCCCCAGCTGTAACCCATCTGCCTGGTGTCTGCTTCTAAGTCCCGCCTCCAGGTATTTGTTGGTCTTCCTCGCTTTCTCATGCCTTGAGGATTCCAGGTCAGAGCTTTTCTGATGGGTGTTGTCAAGGTGCTTTCAAAGGGTGTGACCTATCCACCGCCACCTTTAACCGGATGTCTTGCTCTACTGGCAGTTGGTTACTTCTTTCCCACAGCTCTTTGTTGCTGATGGTTTATGGCCAGTGGATGTGGAGGATCTTTTGTAGGCAGCTGTTAATGAAGGTCTGCAGTTTGTGTATGATGGTCTTTGAGGTTCTCTCCATTTTCTGATCCATATAAGAGGACAGATTTGCTGTTTGAATTGAACAGGCGGATTTTTAAGCTGGTGGTGATTGATTTACTTGAAATTTCCAAATGTTTTTGAGAGTGACATAGACTCCTCTTGCTTTAACTGTTTGGTGTTTCATATAACTTCCATAAGAATGAGAACTCATGGCGCTGAGGAATAATGTCATGGAAAACATATTCTTAATAGTATTGTATGCATTGACGCAGAGGATTTCAGTGATGGAAAAAGTAATCACTGAGGGATAACCTGCTTTGGCACAGAGAAGGACTTAAGTTATATACAGGAGGGCTTGGCACAGAGAAAGGCTTCAGTCAGTCAGAGTAGGAGTGATCACTGTGATACAGCAGGCTTTGGCACAGAGAAAGGCTTCAGTCAGAGTAAGAGTGATCACTGCGATACAACAGGCTTTGGCACAGAGAAAGACTTCAGTCGGGGATAAAGTAATCACTGTGATACAGCAACAGACCTTTGTACAGAGAAAGGCTTCAGTCAGGGATAGAGTAATCACTGTGATACATCAGGCTTTGGCACAGAGAAAGGCTTCAGTCAGGGATAAAGTAATCACTGTGATACAACAGCAGGCTTTGGCACAAAGGCTTCAGTCAGGGATAAAGTAATCACTGTGATACAACAACAGGCTTTGGCACAGAGAAAGGTTTCAGTCATGGATAAAATATTCACTGCGACAAATGACGCCCTTGAAAATTCGACTTTTCAAAACAATGACCAACAGAGAAAGATCTTTTACCTAACAAGCTGAGCAGTATGGATCAGGCTTTTATTCTTGGCCACTCATTCTCTTTCCCTCTTCTCAAGTCACAGTTTGGTGTTGTCATTGTTTTTTCAGAAAAATATAACTCCTTTTCGTGTCAATAGTGCTCTGGTAGGGGTTTTCCCCAAAAGTGAATGTTTGAGTTGTTAAGACTATATGTGGACAGTAACTTTTTCTCTTTTTTTTTTTTTTTTTTTTTTTTTTTTTGCTGCTGTGTGATACTGTACTGATCTGTATGCTTTTGGTCGCATTTCATTCATTTTTATGGAGTGTCATGGAATGATTTTGCCTTTACTTTTGTTCATATTAATATTCACTTTCGCAAATAAGTCGCTTTGGCGACAAAGTAGGGTGACCTAACTCCCGATACTCTCACGATCCTAGTTCATGAGATAAAAAGCCAGCAATAAACGTCATAGTTGGGGGATGGTGGCTCATGCTCACAGCCATTTGCTTTGTCAGAACACTATTCAGTTCAGTGTTTTATTGACTTTATTCCGATTGTTTTTCCATTCACTATGACGTCACACACCAAGCACTTTACGTACTTGACCTTGCCGTACATTTACCACAGATCAAGTGCTGGGAATATTGAATAGACAGTTGGTTGTTCCTAATACAGATGAAGAAGACCCAGACAGCCACGAGTAAAGAACGATAGTGATGGCTTGACCGAATTATTCCAACGTGAAGCGTTGGACCGTTGCCAACTTGTTATGAGAGGCTGATAAGACGCCCACTTACTACCCTACCGCGTGTGCCCCAGTGTTTTTTGCGTGAGCCAGCCAGCCACACTGACTGACTGTAACTCACTAACTCTATGTGAGGGAGCCAACTAAGACTTTAGGCAACGAACTTCACACACACACGCTGTGGGCCCACTCTCGCTGGTCGAGGTTGAGGGGGGGGCGTGGCCAACTGACACGTGAGAGGCGAGTATCACAGACGTCTTTCGAGTGGGTGTACAGCTGATCAACTGAATGACAAGGGTTCAGAGACCAACAGGCACATGAATGACTTGTGTGTTCAAAAAAAAAAATATATATATATATTACTGTTGAGAGTGAAAGGGTGTGTGTGTGTGTGTGTGTGTGTGTGTGTGTGTGTGTGTGTGTGTGTGTGTGTGTGTGTGTGTGTGTGTGTGTGTGTGTGTGTGTGTGTGTGTGTGTGTGTGTGTGTGTGTGTTTCCCTTTTTCTTTCTTACATGTGTACCAGTTAGGCATGTGTGTGTGTGTGTGTGTGTGTGTGTGTGTGTGTGTGTGTGTGTGTGTGTGTGTTCCCTGCTATTGGAGTAGTTGTATTTGTGGCTGTTTCATGCACTTTTTCTGTTGGAAATACCATACTTTCTGGTCTTCAGTTGTGAGTGGAGTTTTTTTCCTCCATTGTTGAGAGTTTGTTGGCATTCTTTCTTTATTTTTTACGCTTAGAAAAAACATAACATTTTTTTTTTATTTTTTTTTTTTTTTTTCACTTGAAATCACTAAAAAATTGAAATTGTTGTTGACTTACCATTACTAACATGTTACGATATAATAAAAGTACAGTGTATCTCCTCCATTTTACAAAAAATAGCATGAGATTTGGTTGTTTAGTTCCAGAGATATCCGCGTTTTCATATGCTGGTATACAATAAGAGCTTTTTTTGAAAAATGGCTGGCGATGGGGATTTATGCAAAATAGAATGTCTGGCGGTAACTCCATATGATGTACTAGTCGATACATGATATTTTATCTCATAGAATGCAAGAAAAATTTGTACTCAAATGTGTGTGTTTTTTTAATTAATTAATTTTAATTTTTGTTAATATAACATTAATTAACTGAACTAAAATGTCTGTAATGTTAAAGCAGATAGGAATAAGTGGGATAAAAGCTTTTGTAAGACACTTCATACAACAACCTCATGTGTCAATAATGATTTTTCTGTGACAGATATAACTGTAAAAAAAAAAAAAAAATGAAGTGACCAAAACTAATATTTGTCTGTTCACACTGTGTAGAGAAATTGTCAGTGTGTTCTAAATTGTCAATGCAAAATGTCAAAAACATGCGCTTTTGTTCTTCATTGTGTAAATCATGCTTAAATCAAGCAGCATTGCTTGTGGCATATGATGTGAGGAGGTAAGTTTATGTTACAGACAACAGACAGGATTGAAAGGTGGTACATAAGCTGAATTTTGTTTGGTTGTTTGTTTAATTTTACTAGAAGAAAAGAAAGAAAGAAAACTAATCATTTGGCTAAGGATTTGCAATTAAAATATTTAGTTTATGAAATCAGGCTTTAACTTTTCGTGACACACTGCATGTAGGTGATGGTAAGGTAAGGCAGCTATTCCCATCAACCATGCTGTGTGTATGTGACAGTAGGTTTTGTTTTTTTTGTTTCTTTAAAGAAATCTCCCATTTTTCCTTCTGCCGATTAATGTATGCAGTCATGTTTTGTTCCTAGAGTTTTGGCTGTTTACTAAAATGTAACTGAGAGGTGGCTTTTGACAGGATGACAGCCCTGATGTGGTCCCTTACTGTCAACTGGGCTAGAAATAACATTGTCTCTTTCTTATAAATGGAAAATGATTGTGTTTTTGTTTGTATTTGTGAGGAAAAGAGAACAAAAAATGTCAGACATGTTGAGCAGTCATACATTTATTATTCTTTAGATGTGACAATAACATCATGACATCAGCTATCAGGTATTGTAAAGTGTCCTGAGAGCTAAGTTGATGTTTTTTCTTTTCTTTTGATATAGTTATAAGACTAGGCTTTTACATTTGTTTTAAGTATGTGTAAAAAAAATCTTAAATCAATCAATCTGTCAACAAAGGAAAGAATATTCATTACACAGTTTCTGTCATGAAATATTAAAGCATTGAAGGAAGTATGAAGGGAATGATAATATTGAAAGAGTCTGAATCGGCTCATTGGGAATGATAATATTGAAAGAATCTGAATCGGCTGATTTGAAACTTTCATTAGTTAATGTTGAAGTTACATTGTGTTTTTACATGTGTAAGACCACATATGTGGTGATTTCAGTGCCCTATTGATACAAGGCGAGAGCTGTCAGAGAGCATTGTGATAGTGGGAGGGACAGCTATGTTGCCTGGTTTCTACCATCGGTTGAAAAGAGAGCTGGACACTCTGGGAGCAAAGCCACGTTATAAGGACACACTTGGGGTCAGAACTTTCAAATTCCTCAGGGCACCAGCTAAGGAAAACTACACTGCCTGGCTGGGAGGTATGTTTGATGATGGAGATGTTCCACTGATAGTCCATCCCCCCCTCCCTCTTCTCCTCTCCCTCCCCTCACACTCCTCCACCCATCCTCTTTTGCTGTGCCTGAAACTCATGCATATTCATATTTGCTGATTCAATCACGTTTGTATATTGTATTTGTGTCCAGTGGTGTTGTCTAAACCTGACTGTTGGTTGATGTATTGTATATAAAACCGTGCTCTTGCTGTATTACAGAATACCTTTGAAAAATGACTACAATATATACCAGTCTTCTCATTTCATGAGAATGATTGGATTTCAGGATGACTATGCTGGAAAAAGAATGTTTGATTCTATTATTAAGAATACAGATGGTGGAAGGTAGGGTGAGGTTGGGCCAGGGACCATGTTTTCATTCTTATGTGTTTTTCATTTACCTGCGATGTTTTTTGGAACTAGGAGATAAAATACTTTGGATGCAAAGAAAGAAAGAAATTGTGGAGAAAGAAAGGCGGGTAGCAATTGATCTCTCACAACTGCAAAATCTACTTGGTTCATAGCTAACTTTTGTATATTACTAAGTGACGGTAATCTGTGTTACTAAGAGACTTTGTGTACTGGTGCCATGTTTCAGGAGCTATGGTGGGGGCTTGGAAACATTGCCATCCAAATCTCTGTCCCGGGATGCTTACTTACAGCGAGGTCGACTGCCGGATTGGTGCTGCCTGGATCAAGAAATGTGGTGTGATGAACGCATGGTGCAACGTCGTTAACACAAGAGGATTGATTCTAAGACTCAGATTGTGAAAATGACAGTGATGTGCGTTGTGTTCACAACCATCCTGATTTTGCTGGCATCCCATGACTGACAGCATTGGGAGGCTCTTGACAAACTGAGTACGACGGGGGAGGTCAGCATTGGTTTCATCTGATGTCATTTGGAAAACTGAGGGTCTGGTTGATTGCTTTATATAATACTTTAGCATAGTAGACTCTGTTCTATAATCGACTTCAGTAAATGTTTAAATGTGGGATTTCTGCCCCATTCTCTATGACACTTCAGTGATATTGCCACCCACTCCATGCATTCAGTGTTGCATTTTGATTTACACTTCTGATGAAGCGAAGAACCATAACCTTTCCACCAGTCTGTGACACTTAAGAGTTGCAACTGTTCCTTCCTCTCTCTCTCTCTCTGTTTTCTCTCTCACTGTCAGTCTCTGGTTCTCTTTCTGTCAGTGTTGTTTATAGATTTTGTGCAGATCCAAGGGTTGTAATAAGTGGTAAGTTTTTATAGGTTGCTTAAGTGTTTAAGAAAGTTTATCGTTGAAGCTAAGTGTCTAGCAAGGGGATTGCTATTGCTTTGAATGTTCAGACTGTATCTGCACGAACCAACCCCATTCCCATCTTTGAGACTGGCTTTAGTTTGGTTGCAAAATGTTAGTTTAAGACTTGGCTTAAGTTTGGTTGCTAAACGTTAGCTTCTGATAACAGACCCTAAGATGTACATTCATAAGTGTGTGATATCTTCATCTATCTCTCTCTCTCTCTCTCTCTCTCTCTCTCGCTCGTTCTCTGTGCACTTCAAATATTTTGCAAGTTTTTCTGGTCATTTTCTCATCCTGTTGTCCTCCTCTCTCATCTGCCTTTCTCTGTATCCCTTGATCTCACACTCTCATCATGGTTGCAAGGCCAACAGCTTTCTCTTTTAGCCCATGGAAATTTAGAAAATATGATTTCTAAAAAGATGCCTGTCGATGAGGTGTTCCTTTGCTCTCTGAGCAGCAATATCCCTGGTCATGTGCAATAGTTGGTACATTAAGAGTGATCGCTTTGCTGTTGTTGTTGTTTTTTTTTTTTGGGGGGGGGGGGGGGGGGGGGATAGGGAAGGGGAAAGGGGGTGAAGGAGTTGCTTGAACATTTCTATTTATATGTTTTTTTTTCTTATAAGCATAACTTAAGATAGATCTGCTGAAAGCTGGGAGAAAAGCTAAGACATGTATGTTGTAAATTCTTTGTTTATTGTTACGTTTGTGTCAGAAAAGTTGTACAGTAAAGATTTGAATTGGAAAATAAAACTGATGTTTTATGACCGACTATTTGCATCTTGACTTCTTGTGAATTCATACATCCTGAAAAACCTGTTGCTTTGGGGAAAGTCAGCTTTTGAATCTGAATGGTATAACAACTAAATCCCAGAAAAAGTGAAAAACTTAAAAGGATGGTACAACCAAGATATGTTGTGTGGGGTATTGTTGAGAGCTGATCCACATGCCTCAGGACTCGGTCTTGAATTCCATACAACCCAGTCATCCAGATGGTTCTAGTAGTCTTGTAAGTCAGTATACTGAAACCACATTGTGTAATGCGTGGTGTTACAAATACATTTTGACAAAACTGATTTCCTCACTTTCAGTGACACCTGGGGATTTGTTTCTTTCTTTCTGTAAACAGCCAGTGACAAACTGAATACTGACATCAGGTTTATCTGGCCTATTTTAGTGTGGCTTATTACGCTGACGTCACTTAACAACTTCTTGCCCTTTTAAAACAAGATCTTCTGTTGTATGTAGTGTTAACATGTGAGTCATATAGACATTTGCCCTTTCTTCTTCTTGTTTAAATTGATTTAGAATATTTGTTTGTTAGACGTCCATCCCATCAGCACACCTGCTCTTCTACAAAGGATGAAATGGGATTTAATGTGCATGCATTTACAAGATGTGTTGTGTATGTGTGTGTGTGTGTGTGTGTACACGCACGCATGCACGAGCATGTATGTGTGTGCATGTGTTTGTTAATGCAAATGGGACTTAAATTAAATTGGAAGTGTTATCCAAAGAGCGTGTTTGGGTTAATGTCTGTACAGATACAGATTCTAAAACGATCATCTCAAGAGAACAACTCTTAAAGTGCTTGGCCAACTATCAGGGGGGACAAATAGAAAAGGAGAAAATTCTCCATTAAAATATGAAAAATACACATGCACTATATAGTTCATAAGGAAGAAATAAATCTTTGAAATTAGATGGTTCACGTTCATCAGGAACAATTTTATACAACAAATATCCAATGGCTTGAAAACTGTTTCATCAAAAATAAATCTGTTAATGCCCATTTCATTGGTTAGCTTTTGTACTTCAGCAAATTCCCCCATCCAACCATCTCATCTCACACAAAATAATTTTTGTGTCAATTAACAACAGCTGACAACGATATGAAAATGGATTGATTTCAACATCACTTTGATTTTATTTAATGTATGTGTGTGTGTGTGTAGACTAGATTTTTTTTTTTCACAATTAAAAACTTATCTCAAATGTAAGACAATCACTGTTACGGGCGACCCAGCTCTATGCATTTGATGTACTTTGCAAAAGGAAAAATAGAAAGACATAATCCACTCTGCCCCAAAACACACCCAATGAATATTCACAGTTATTGTGTTTCACATTTAATTTGAAAGCAACTTTTTTTGATTCTTTTTTAGTTTTGGCATGCACAACTGTCCCCTCTCAGAACAAGTTTCAGAACTGTCTCATGCTAACAGATGACGCAGATCATCCCAAAATGTGAATCGTCTTGCAGTTGAAAGCTTTCAGTTTAATGTACTGTAGAGAAAGTTTCCAAAGTTCTCCTTTTGTTTTTTCAACAACACTCATGATCTTTGATGAGAATATCCAATATGGACATAAGAATTCATAAAGTCGATTCCAAGATTCATAAAGCACTGATGTTATGCATCTCATCATTGTAACCACAAACTAGATCTGATCTTAAGTTCAATTCAAAAGTGATGCCCAATTCTCTTGATGTGTGACTGAACTTTCCTTTTTTTTCCCCTAGAAAATTGGGGGATGGGTGGTAATTTATAGGCAATCACACAACTATACACAAAGATATTCTACACAGATTTGGTTTTATCAAATTCAGGCTTAAGCGATCTTGATATGTATTTATAATGTATTATTATTACATTAAGAAGAGAAAAAAAAGGCTTTCAAATTAACTGTGGCACTTGGAACATAAAGGACTATATGAATGAATCAATGTATTATACTAAACCTCAGAGGGAGGGAAAGAATCAACACCTAAACAAAATTGTAAATACCCAAAGGAATCTTGGTTTTTGTTTCTTTTTTTCCTTTTTTCTTTCCTTTTCATAAAATGAAGTCATGCTTGATCTGTATAAATATAATCCACAATCTGTAAAATACACTAATAAGGTAAATGTGTACACACAAAAAGTTTTTATGAGCAGTACTCAGGAACAGAAAGAGAAAGATATAGAATGATTTTTCCTATTGTCCATTCAGGTCCTAGGATCCTGTCCATTGACTACAGATTCATTCTTAAATAATCTTAGTAGCAAATCAAGCATTCACAAAAATTCACTCTCTCTCTCTCTCTCTCTCACATGCACGCACACACACACACACACACACACACACACACACACACACACACTCTGCGCACACACACACACATGGGTAAGCCCAGTTTGATTTAAACAGTTCTCCATAGTTATGGAGTTTGAAGAATAAATAAGATGGTCCACATTTATACCTTTATAACGATCCATTTACTTCACATAGATACACATGTGTGCCTGCAATTAAGCAGATGAAAGCTTATGCTATAATCTATGTTCACTTCAGACAGACTTTTTTGAATTTCATGGTCTACTCTCTCACTATGCATCTTTTTGATTTACAATAACAAATATATCATCGTGTTTTTTTTATGTATCTGTTTGCGTCAGTCCAACTCGTGTCAAAACTGATTCAACAGAAATGTGTTGAACCACCTTAAGTGATGTTCAGTATTACAAAATTTTCCAGACCTAAAGAAAAAAAAAAAACATTCAGTATTCCATTTGTTTGGTCTGATGGATTTTAATTCAAGTAGATTATGCACATTCAGTATTCCATTTGTTCGGTCTGATGGATTTTAATTCAAGTAGATTATGCACAAATGCATGTGTGCACTACATCCCTGACCTCAATGTGATGAAATAAACCATCAACAAGGAATTGTCACAAATGGTGCGCTTTCTGTGGCATAGTCATAGTCACCTCATTGTCTTGATTCTCGATTTGCTTTATGTTGGTGAAAGAGATCATAGTTAACTTTTGTGATTGATGACTCAATCTACTGATTGTTGACTGACTGATCCAGGCTTGGAGCTGTATTTACACTGTTCACCTGCAGTTGCACTGGCACCACCATTACCCTGTCAGAATGTTCCATCCCCTTTCCCATCATTTGTCTCCTTCACATTGGTTCCTTTTTCCTCAGAACATTCATCATGTTTTTCCCACATCATGCATGTTGAGGATTTCAGCTTGTCTTGGAACTAGGTGATTTTGTTCATTTTCTCCTTGAGAAAGTGTGTTAGTAGCTGGACAGTCGAGTCCTGCTGGGCTGGGGACTCGTCTAATAGAGACTGGGCCATGGTTCCTGTTATTTCAGCAGCTTGAACTTCAATGATTGACCGGTTGGATTCAACTTCACGTCCAGCGACAGTGTTGTGGATGTAGGTAGCTGTTTCATGGGTACAGTTAGTACGGACATGAGAACGAGTGGATGAAGCACATGCTGCTAGTCCGCCGACATTGGTCTGAGAGTGGGTTCTTGGTGCTGAGGCATTATTACTACTTCCCCAGTCACCTGATGATGCTGCCGCCCCTGGGCTGGCAGGTCTTCCGGGAGGCAGCAAACTCCCTTCCATCCTCTCTTCCATGAAAGATGCTGCAGCAGCACCATGAACTAAATGATCATGAGTGTCATTACCACAAACTGAACTTAGGTTACATTCTTGGCTCACATCAGCAGTCATGTGTCGACTGGCTTGTGGTGAATCCCTAGCAGGAGCACATGCAGCGTTGCTGTCATTTTCTCTTTGCTGGCTGTTCTGTAGTGGTGGTGTATTATATGGTTCAATATTGTGTGGATTGTCCATTTGACTGTCTTCTGCTTGAAACTGTTCAAGCTGACTTGATGATTTGAATCTATCCTCCAGCGTAAACCAATCTCTGCTCTCTCATCAGCATCTTGGTTATCGTTATGTCCATTGTCCATTTGACTGTGTTCACTCTGCAACTGTTCAAGCTGACAGGATGATTTTGATCTGTCGTTCAGCATGGCAGCGATTCCTGCTCTCTCATTAGCATCACAGTTGTCATCTGTCAAGTCAGCTTCGGTGACATCAACTGTCCGACTGTCTCCAGCTCCTCTCTTCACATCTTCATTGCTCTCACATGGAAGGGTTCCTCTGAGAAGCAACAAAGTCATGGCTCTTTTCTCCTGCATTTTCAGAACTGATTTTGATTTGTCATCAGCACCAAAAGATAAAGGTTTGTCACCTACATTCATAACAAGTTTATCTGCTTTAGTGTCATACTTCTGTGACTTTCCTATACTTTCTGATGAATCTGAGGCGTTGGTCATCTTTCTCAACGGCTTCTTATCTCGGTTGGCTTGAGACTGAGTGCTGTCATGGCTTTTCGATGTTGGCAGATCTTCAGTATTTTCTGCTGTGATCTGTGCCTGTTCTTGTACCACAAGACCAACTGCAGGGGATGGGATAACTTCCATTGTTATCACCAGGCGAAATGCTCGCTTGGTTTTCAGATGAAATAATGATTTGACTTGACCTGTTTTCAGAGCCAGACATCTCTGATGGCATGCTCCTTTCTCTGAGTTCATTTTCAGCTGTGGACACTGATGCATTGCATACATGACCTGTTCGGCTCTGATTTTCTTTATGAGCAGCAGATTCTTTCAGTAGCTGACTAGTTTGCTCAGTAACAAACTGTTCCTTCTTATGACGATGAATTGGCTCCACACCAGCTTTGGAAAATGATGTCTTTTCTGCTTCTGTCAAATTCTTTGCCCTGTGTAATGGAGATTTTTGGGGAGGAGAGTATATGGAACCACCTGCAGAGTCCCCGTCTTTGAGTGTGGTTAAACTGTTCTGGCGCTGACCCGGTAGGGTGGCATCAGGAACCATGGAGCAGTTCATTAAAAGGTCAATGGTGTCATCATCTTTCATCACTGCTTCTGAAACACATCAAGCCAGGATGATGGATTTGATTTCGAGCATCATTGTTTGCGCCATTTTCAAAGACAATCATGGTGCTTATTTTCAGTGAAAATTTACATCTCAGATAAGAGACCGAGCAGAATGAGGGTGCAGAATAAAGGGGACATTTGTGTGGTGAACGATCTGATCAGGAATGGGACACATGCGTAAACACATGCACACAGAGATAAACAAAACACTTTTTAGTTGGCTCTCCATCGGTCATAGCTGACCATGGATAGAACATGTCCGACCTAAGATTTATATCTGTCTGGACTGTCTGCTTGCCCCGAGCAGCATCGCCTGTGGCTGCAGAGACCAATACAAGAGTGGCAGTCTCTGTCACAATGGTCACATCTGTATGTTGGCACTGGTTTGTAGGCTGTCATCCATGTTCTGCAGGGTCGCTTTTCTGGTGCAGCAGCTGTCAGTTTGCCTTCGCCAATCTGCAGCTGTTTTCTTGAGAGTGCTTCTCCAGCTAATGCAGTCTGCTGCGAGGTCCTCCCAAGACTCAGTGTTGATCTCAAGCACCTTTCATGTCTCTTTTGCAAACGTCTTTGTATCTCAGTTGTGGGTGGCTAACGCTTCTCTGCCCTGCAACAAGGTCTCCATAGAGGACGTCTTTAGCGATTCAACCACCTTTGATGAGACGAATATGGCCCAGCCAATGCAGCCAACACTGTCTTAGCAGGGTATACATGGTAGGGAGGCCAACACGAGACAGGATTCCTGTGTTGGTCACCCTGTCTTGCCAGAAGATAACGAGTATAAGCTGGAGACTTTTGAAGTGAAAGGAATTGAGCCTTTTCTCCTGGCGAGCATGTGTGGTCCATGTCTCTCACTGCCATACAGCAAGGTGCTGAGAATGCAGGCATTATACACAGCCATCTTTGTCTTTGTGGTCAGCTTGGGATTTGTCCACACTCTTTGTGTGAGGCGAGCAAGTGTTATGGCTGCCTTTCCGATCCTCTTGTCAATCTCAGTATCACGAGAGAGGTTATCGGTGATGATGGACCCAAGGTAAGTGAACTGATGGATGGCATCAAGCTCATAGTCATCAATGGTGATGGCTGGTGGTGATGGCGTGTCTTGATCCAGGACATTTGTCTTCTTTAGGCTGATAGTTAAACCAAAGTCTTTGCAGGCCTGGGAGAAGCACTTCATCAGCGACTGCAATTCCTCCTGGGTGTGGGTCGCAGCAGCAGCAGCATTGGCAAACATCATATCTCTGATGGGGACTTTCGCGGACCTTTGTCCTTGCTCTTAGGTGGGCGAGATTGAAAAGCTTGCATTCTGATCTGGTATATGCAGGCAGTTCCCCTCTTGAGCTGAGCTGAATGCATGCTTCAGGAGGACAGCAAAGATCCCAAAGAGGGTGGGAGCGAGGACACAGCCTTGTTTGACACTGCTGCGATGTCAAAGGGCTTGAAGAGGTTGCCATTTAAGTGCACAGTCCCTTTCATGTTGGAGTGGAAGGACTCAATTAAGCTGTGCATTTTTACGGTGGGGGGGGGGGGGGGGGGGAGGCAGCCAATCTTTTGGAGAGCCCTGAAAAGACCATCTCTGCTTACTAGATCGAAAGCCTTGGTGAGGTCTATGAATGCGACATACAGAGGCATCTGCTGCTCTCTGCACTTCTCCTGGAGCTGGCGAAGGGAGAAGGCCATGTCTACCGTGGATCTTTCTGCTCGAAAGCCACACTGTGATTCTGGGTTGGCACGTTTAGCCAGCTTCTGCAGGTGGTTCAGGAGGACCCGAGCGTAAACTTTGCCGACGGATGCTAAGAAGAGAGATGCCTCTGTAGTTATTGCAGCCGCTCCTCTCGCCCTTGTTTTTTTGTACAGGGTGACAATCTTTACATCCTTCATGTCCTGTGGTTCAGCTCCCTCATTCCAGCACTGACAGAGGACTGCGTGCAAAGGGTGCCGTAGGATAGTCTTGCAGTGTTTGATGAGGTGTAGAGGAATGCCGTCATTGCCAGGTGCCTTGCCTGATACCAGGCTGTCAATGGCCTTGCTGAGTTCGCCCATGGTCAGCTCTACGTCAAGCTCTTCCATGACTGGCATGCACTTGATGGCACCAAGGGCTGAGGAGGTCACTGTGTTCTCTCTGGAGTAGAGGTCCGAGTAGTGCTCCTCCCATCTCTCCATCTGCTGGCTGTCGTCATTATTACTTCCCCCGTGGAGGGATTTGAGGGGAGCCGTCTTGCTCTGCGTTGGTCCCAGTGCTTTCTTGATGCCGTCATACATCCCTCTGATGTTTGCCTCTTGCAGCGGCTATCTGAATCTCCTCGTTGAGCTCTGTCCAGTACTTATTGGCGCAGTGCCTGGCATTTAGTTTAACCTTGCTCCTGGTAGCCCTGAGGATCTGCAGGTTCTTCTCGTGGGTGACCACTTGTACTCACTGAGTTCAGTATGCTTGGCCTCAATAACACTACAGACAGATATTAAAGGCTCCTAATAACAAGAAGAAAGAACTAGGAAACTAATTTGCGGAGAAGACAAGAAAAAAATACAAACGGAATCATAGGGTTCGAACTGTATTTCCACAAACAGAAATCATTTAGGACAAAGAGAGAATTTCTTTGACAGTAGTGTAAGGACAAACAAAAAATACGCAAGACAAACAGCATGAGCCAGCAATGCATAGAAAAACACGAGTAGACATGAGAAGAAAGGAAGGGAAATAAGCGATAAATCTATCGGAATCAACACGAGATATTCATAATCTGCCTTCACATGATAGTAGAGAGAAAATAATTCAAAGAAAACTGAGCCTTGAAACTTGATGTATCCACAATATTATAAGCACACACACGGGGACATCAACTTGATCAAGACAGTGTGATATCATATAGACCAGATGAAACTTGATGTATCCACAAATAAGTACACACAGGGGGACACCAAGACGGTGTGACCTGTGACCTAATTTAAGGCCAGGATAAATGGAAGCAGAGTGACAATTATTTACTTGAGTAGCGTTTTCGTGGAAGATATTCACAGAGACAGTATTTCATTGTGTATTCAGCGTGATATATAAACATCATCCAACAGGGCTGCTGGACGAGCCGGACTGCAATCCAGGCAATTCACTGTGACAGCCCAGTCCCTTCTCTCTAATCCTTCATTCAAGAAAGTCGACTCTGGATCAGCATACAAACATCAATGGTCTCATAGCTGACAGTGAAAAAATTTAGTATACTGCTTCAACGTCACCTTTTTCGTACTACCTTCCTTGATTTGTGTGTGTGTGTGTGTGTGGGGGGGGGGGGGGGGGGGGGGGGGGGGGGGGGAATGAACGTCACGAACAAATAAAGTGTTTTTTTGCCTACTCTGTAACCATGGATACAGACTTGCTGAAGTAGCCTTAGCTCACAATACATATCGGACCGTGTACGTAGAGCTCACTGGTCACACATATCAGTCATTAGAGCTCACTGGTCACACATCGGACATTAGAGCTCATTGGTCACACATATATCGGACCTCAGAGCTCACTGGTCACACATATTGGACAGTAGAGCTCACTGGTCACACGAATCGGAACGTAGAGAGCTCGCTGGTCACACATATCGGACATTAGAGCTCACTGGTCACACATATCGGACCTCAGAGCTCACTGGTCACACATACCGGACCGTAGAGCTCACTGGTCACACATATCGGACATTAGAGCTCACTGGTAACAGATATCGACATTAGAGCTCACTGGTCACACATATCGGACATTAGAGCTCACTGGTCACATATATCGGACCTTAGAGCTCACTGGTCACAGATATCGGACATTAGAGCTCACTGGTCACATATCGGACCTTAGAGCTCACTCTTCACGCCATCTTACGATCAGCTGGCATTCCAAAAATAGTGTGTCATTCCTTTCATTGTATATCTGGACTACCTCGTACGTATCTTGATGGGCGTGTGAAAGAACGAAGGGGGATCAACTTTCAGACATGATTAACATTCTCAAACAATGTAATATATTGTGTCTTTCTATAAATAGTCAAGTCCTTGGCGCATTGATAATGCTTTAGTGTTAAAACAGTGTTACTGTGAGCTTTTTCTATCGTGTAAAACAAACCATGAACAGTCGAATTTAAGCTGGTTGCCATGTGGCATATGAATCTGACACTGATTTAAACAAAAAAAAAAAAAAAAAAAAAAAAAAAAAAAAAAAAAAATTAGGTTCTGATCCTTGAAAACAAAGATGCGTCTACTTTAACAGAGTTTTTTGTTTTTTTGTTTTGTTTTGTTTTAAATCTCATTTCTCAAGAATCACGTGTTATAAACGTTTAGAAGCTTTTAAATGTCTTTAAACAAGGTTTAGATTTCTCGACTGTTCTGATAACGAGAACAGAGAATATCGTGACAATTGACCCAGTGTAAGATACTAAGAAAAGTATCAATGGTGTATTAGACAAACCAGAATGCTTACAGTCAAAAGAAACGTTATAACGTTATGTTAAATAATGAGTTTTTTGTGAAAACGATCATGAATACATGTAGCAATAGCCCTCCCAGAAGCCAGCAAACATAATAGCTGCCGTTTGAAGATTCAGAGTGAAAAACAAACTACAAGTAAACAGAAGTCTGTGACTTTCACACCAGCATAGGCCTAGGCCTAGGACAGGGAGAAAAAGGTTCACGGGTATGAAGATGGTTTCTTTTGTCTACAGACTACTGACGGTGAGGGATATGATAATAATGCCGTGTAGGAAGACGGTTTTCTATATTGCCTTGTGGTTATAGACAGTAAAGGACGAATGTCAAAATCTTCTTTTACAGTCTCTAATGTTTCTTCGGTCCATATCGGATGGAAAAAAAAAGATGAAAGTTAACTCCGTCTGCCTGTCTGTCTGTCTCTGTCTGTCTGTCTCTCTCCTTCGCACTAGTATACGTGGTAGTTTGGAACGTGGTGACAGTCCTGAGATAACCTCTGCTGTTGACGGGACTATAATTTTAATCTTAATCTTAATCGCACTAGTAACTTTAAATAATCCAGTACAGCAACCTCTGCGCAGGCAAATAGGACAAATTAAACCGATTGCCTGATCATAGCGATCAATAGAAGTCAAGCGCACAAACAGTCCATTTTCCCAACAAAAATTAAATTGCCGTTCTGTGATAGCGCGTGCACACACACACACACACACACACACACACACACACACACACACACACACGTATACACACACACACACACACACACACACACACACACACACACACACACACACAGCACGCACGCCCCCCCCCCCCCCCCCCCCCCACCACACACACACACACACACACACACACACACACACACACACGATCACGATCGGCGTTTTGAGGCCCACTTACAGCTGGGCGTCAGATCTTGGGTCCGACGGAGAATGCACGCGGTCATCGACGTTTATGTCCAGGACGTCTTCTACCATGTCGTCGTCCTCCTCCCGGCCCCCAGCGCCATCATCGCTGCAGTAGCCTGTTACCATGACGTCCTCCTGGCACTCCTCTCTGTCGGTGGTTCCACTCGCTGCGATCACCTCCTGCCAGCTGCAGCTGTACGTGTCCTCCTCTTTCTCAGGATCTGAGGGAGAGCGAACTCGGTCGTCTACGTTCCAGTCAAGAGTGTCTTCGTCGATGTCTTCGTCTTGGCAGCCATCTGCAGCTTCAACTGTTTTGTCATCGAGGGCCTCCTCTTGAGGTCTGCTGTCATTCTCTTTTCGATTCGTTTCGTCTTTGGACGATGCATGGGAACTCCCTAACTGAGAGGACAATATAGTAACACTCTCGCTTTGTCCTCCGTCTTTTCTCTCTGCTTCACGGTTCGTTTTATCCGTTTGCTGATGATGCCAATGAGCCTGGTTTCTAGACGGTTCAGATAAGGTGTCATGGGTTTCTCCCCGCCTCCAGAACTTCAACAAAACGGGGTACGGCTTCATTGAAGGCATGTTTCAATGATTCAGACTTCAAATCTGTTCTAGGGTTGGGGATGAGAGGCTTGGCTCGTGGGTCCGCTACTGCAGCTTTGCCATTATCGCCGATAAATTGATTTGTTTCCGAGTCTGGCTTGTTTGGATTTTTTCCAGCTTCTTGTATTCTGTGTATAGCTTGTGTTTTGCCCAACAGTGTCATTTGTTTGCCTTAAGCGTTGGCTTACGAGTTTTTCCACCTCAGAAGTAACATCCTGTCTTTCTCTACGACCTGGTACAGCTGCTTTATCCGTGAATCCGTCGCTAGGTGACTGTACAGCCTCGTCTGTGATGTTTCCCAAAGTCTTAGCCGGGTTTTGCTGTCGTATTTTTTCATCTTTACTCGATGCAACAACTTCTTCCCCTTTCACTCCACATGTATCTGTCTTTAAAGACCGGCAATTCTCCGCATCTAGATTTGTTTTCTTTGTTACTTGACTTTGTGCATCTACGCTGAAAAAATCGTACTGCGTGGAGAAGTCTTTTGATTCTTGTGGCTGGTTCTTCTTGCCAAATCGAGGTCTGATTTTCGCTTTAGATGGCAGCCCGATTTTTCTTCTACTTTCGTTGGCAGCGTACGACTCTTCTTTCGTGACCTGCCGGCCAGTGTTCTCTGGACTGGGATTGAGACCATCGCCGATGCGAAGTTCCACGATAGCATTTTTTTGTTTTTCCAAAGAAGCTTCCATGCCAGTCGTTTGTGATTCTCGGATACCACATTCTGTTGCTTGCACAGAAATGCTCCTTGCTTCGACTTTAACGGTTCTTTTGCGTCGAGATACCAGACTTCCCATCTTTGAACTAGAGAAAAGAGTAATTTGGGTCTAGGCCTAAGCTATTCCAGTGTCACACCAAAGACTTGAGAGTTACGATCGGATTGAATACGTCACGTTTACAATATGACGTCATCATGAAGTAGTACAAATGACAGCAAACCTTTTGATGACGACTTACGCAAATTGATGTCACACCGGGGGACCGGAATAGCTCTGTGGAAGAGCGCCGGACTCGTAACCTTGGGGGTCGAATCTCCGCCGGGCCGTTTCGGTACAGGGGGATTTTTTTCCTCGGAGTTAACATTGGTTCTGACTCCATTCCCCATACAGTCCTTCCAATGAGACTATAAACCGAGGTTCCGTGTGTGAACGCACGCATAACATCTTACACGTGTACACGTAAAATCCTATCATCAACTTTCGGAAGAGAAGGCCAGTTTGGCCGTTGGTATGGATGACACGTTACACATAGCATGCACCTTCCCCGAAGATGGAGTATTGCTGCCCTAATGGCGGGATAGAAAAAAAAAACACGGTCATAAAAACAAAACTCCACTCCCTTTGTTGGGTAGATGTGATTAATCCTTGCCTGTCTATACAGAGAGTGTCGGCAGGAGTATCAGCCTGCGTACGCAGAAGAAGAAGATGTCACACAGCTAAGCTGTCAAACTTGCAAATTTCCCTACCCTCAGCCCCCTCCTATCACCCCCACTTACATGTGATCGATGTGCACTCACCCCTGTTCACTCATCCATCTTCTTCTTGTGATCTAATGGTGAGTTCCAGTCATAATCCTTCCGATATCTTCTCTCTGGCCGCAAACTGAATCATATGTATGCCAAGATATTAAGTTCCAGATCTAGAAATGCTGTCATTCTTCCTTCCTACCCACAACTCTTTATGTCTTAGGCCTGCTTCTCTCTCTCTCTCTCTCTCTCTCTCTCTCTCTCTCTCTCTCTCTCTCTGTATGGGGAATCATGATATTTTAGAAGGCATTTGTTTGGACAGGTAAGTATATGAAAAAGGGAAAAGCAACCCATGGATTGATTTCGATACCAAGAAGAAATGGATCCAGGAGAGAAATCGCTTGCACAAGCGCCGGAAGAAATCTGATGATGAGAAGGTAGAAAGAAAGTCCAAGACCCTATTTCAGCGTCTTGTTCAAGAGTGCCTGTACCCTCTTTACTGAAGGGATGAGTAGAAGACCTCATCACAGATGAATTTCCAACGAAAAGTTCTCAAGGAAACTTTCTGGAGCTTCACTGATTAAAACCAGAAGAACAAAACTTCCCCACCTGCAGTAACACCAGCTTCACAGAGAGAAGGATGTAAAGAAACTATCACTCAGCCTCAACCCACCCACCCCCATCCCCCCACCAACACACACAAACCCAACCCCTGTAACCCTGAAAGCATTACACCCAGGCTCCTCATTACAGTTGCAGAGGAGGTTGGACTTGCCTTCGCTCTGCTTTTACCGCGATGCCTACAATACTGAGACATCGCCACATGACTCTAAACGGACCCACGTCACACCAGTCTCCCAAAAAGGTGAGCGATTTAAAGTAGTTACCTAACCTACCGCTCCATCTTCCTTACCTACATCGCCTGGAAACTGCTAGAGAATATCTTTTACTAGCCACATTGTGCCCAACCTCGAGAACAACAGAAATTTTTCTGCCCAGATCAACAGGCGTCCGACACAATAAATGCTGTGAGACGCAGTTCCTAGGATATGTTGATGAAACCACAATAGAAATGGAGAGAGGGAACCAGCTGCAGATATTAGTCTTTGACCTCTCAAAAGCCTTCAATATGGTCATCCACAACTTGTCCATGCACAAAGTGTACCTCTGTGTATCAGAGACAGCCTCAACTTCTGGGGGAAGAATGTTATTGAGGATATTGTCTCACTGCCATGCTTCAAGAGTTCTGCAGGGATATTGTTGATCCATGCAACCTTTCCATATTCAGTGATTTCACTGGATCTATGACTTAATCATGGAGTAGATATTAGAAAGCTGTCATCTCATTTGATGAACCCTAAGCCGGCTGGATCCCCTTTGGTCTGTTTTGTAGAATTCAGAGTAGTATTCAGCGTTGTGTGCTGTCTTCTTCTTGCTATGGGAGACAGTTGCCGTCTTGTCCTGAACAGTGCTAACTTTATTTTGCTTTTAATGTTCAGTAGTCAAGTGTTCTATAATTTTGATAAGCTTTCTTTGAGTCGTTGTTGCCTGTTTTTATTCATCAGTGCCCTCACACTGTTGTTCTATCCTGCCGCCCTTTGCATTCTTCATTTCTTCGCTGATCCTGTTGTTTATGGCGTTACAATTCTCCACCCTTAGTCTTTCTGGGCGGTTTTAATCTTCTTCTTCTGTGTCACATTCTGATCTGTAACATTTTGCATGTGATCCATGGCTCAGATTTCCACCGGTCTTCTGTTGCTGGGAGCTCTGCTGCCATTTCTGTCAACACTTTAAAAAATTGTTTTTAAGGGCTCCAAGGTCTTCTTGAAGTAGTAGTGGGATAAATATTCTACCCATGGTTGTTTGAAACGGTTTTTGAAAAAAATTCTTTAACAAATAGGAATAATAGTGAGCCCCAAATTGTACCTTCTTGGATTCTGGCTGATTGTTCGACGATGGTTATTCTGATTTGTAGTGGGTCCACCATTATACTTCCTAAATGAGGTCGGACCAAAGTAGTGGCCTCGATCAACCCACATATCAAAGCAGACCTTTCCAAGGCCTTGGGAAAAACTTTAATAAGAGCCTTGAATTACGTTTTGAAGTTGATGCATATCAGGTCATTCTATAGTGCTTTATTGACCAGGCTATTCACCTGGCTGTATGTTTATGGGTTACGTGAATCATGTCTACAATTTAATGTCGCAGAAAAACAAAGGCGACCGTCGGTATGCATTTGTTTGTATCTGTTAAAGCGTCACCTGATGTAAACCAAACAATTGCAATATGTCATTGCATCGTTCAGCAGTTCGAAGGGATGTCAGCGAGACACAAGGTTTTCATTGATGGCTGCACAATTTCAGCGCTGAGGAGTTGGGCTCGACCCAGTCATCACCTACAACACATCTCTCAGTGAGCCGGCGAGCTTTACAATTCAACGCTCATCTTGCGCCGAATTCGACAAGATAAATGATTGATAGTTCTTCATTTTCGTTGTCCTGAGTGTTGTTTCTCTTGCCTGAAGAAGACTAAGAGGTAGAAAGGTGTCGTATTTTGTATTGTGGTTCGTTTGTTCATGTTTGGCGGATATAGTACTTGAATTTTTTTTTAAGGATATAGTTTTAGAAAGTCATGGTACAGTGATGAACTTGCAAACTTTTTCAGTACAGTTGCTTGAATGTAAGCTTTGAGGATCAGATGCTCTGTGTGGAATGCAGATTGTGTTTGCATTGCATAAGTATGATTCATACAAAAAGTTTCAGACTCTAGCACAAGAGGCCCCAAGAACGGTACCGCGTTAGACCGTCCAAGCATTTATTTTTGTTTGTTTATTTTGAGGGCATACACTTTGACTGTATTGCATCCAGTTTTAAGAGGAAAATGCACATTAAAGGCGGAGCTATGTTGTTGTTTTCACATATTTTTTAATATTTCGTTTTTGTTAATTTTCAGCGCAGAAGCATTAAAAGATTTTCTTTTATTTTCTTTCTCTGTGTGTGTGTGTGTGTGTGTGTGTGTGTGTGTGCCTGAGAGCACCAGAGAAATGGGAAGTGCTAACTCCCATATCTTTGGTGAGCACCTGTGGACAGATACCCGTACGTAATTTTAACTTTTCAAACTTACCTCCCCTGGCAAAAGTCATTAATGCACAACTTCCGGCGAGTGTCGGGGTTAATCAACATTTCACGTACACAGGTCAATCACTTTCCAAATCATTTTGTTTCCATAGTTTGCTGTGATAACAATGGCTCTTGATACCGACGGGCATGCAGTTTCTCGACGAAAGGCGCTTAAAGTTGCTGTTGCTTCTTTAACATCCGAGGTTGGCTTTGGAGTTGCCGAAGAATCGGCTCTGGAAACACTGGTGGAAGCCATGCAAGCATGTAAGTAATTAAATGTGTTCAAACGGGTATGATAATTTATAATGGTCACAAACCATCTAGATGATGACTGATCTACTGTTAATGCTGATTTTGTGTTCCTGTATCGCGTTAGCAGAGTAATTTGACACAATGGTAGTTAATATGTTCTCTTCTTAGTCTTCGTTTTACTTTTAGTGATTTTATGATTTTGATGACTATGAGTTTTTGTTGTTGTCTTATTGTTGTTGAAGTCAGTTTCGACAAAATCATATACTAGATTAAATGGCATTTCTCATTGAGAGTGCCAGTCAGTCATTGAGATGTACACAAAAAGGGGGCCTCAACACACAGTGTGCACTAGTGAGTTTTCCTGGTGTTTATTTCAATTAACATTACAGTAACAAAAACACACACTTGATTATCATTTTCAGTTTGATTTTTTTTGTGACAATCTACTGCATATGGCCAAAAGTATGACGGCCTACTGTGCGACATTTCTGTCTCTCTCTTTCAGTCTCTGTTGTGTGCTCGTATAAGTGTGTGTGTGTGTGTATGTGCGTTTTGTGCATTTGTGCATGTGTACAAGAGGAAGAGAAAATGAGAAACGTATTTCCTGTTCACATATAATTGTTACATGTGGTGGCTAGAGTTAGAAAGTGTGGTTGTTTATGCTTATCCACAATTAAGACAGCATACATTCACATCCACACACATACACACACATAAACACATGCAACACACACACAGAGTAAATATTACTCACACAATCAAGACAAAACATGCATTCACATCCACACGCATGCACACATACACGCGCGCGCGCGCGCACACACACACACACACACACACACACACACAGAGGAACATGCAGATATTTTGTTGTTGAAATTAAAAAACTTTTCGTTTTATTTTTTGAAGGTATATGTGTATATAAATTATTATATACATGTATGTGTATGTGTGCAAGCGCACATGTGTGTTCTTTGTGTGTGTGTTTTGTGTGTGGTGTGTGTGTGTGTGCATGTGTTTATCATGTTTCTATAATATGCGCTGTGGGCTGTCGCGAGGTAAAGTGCTCTGTAAATATCTTTTTACATTACATTACATTACACACACACGCACACACATGAATACCGAGGGACACATGTACAAATGCAAGCTCAGATGTACGTACATGTAGACACGCATATATGCCTGTGCGCCCACAAGTGCACATGCACACACAATGAACACACAAATGAACACACACAAACACAACTGTCAGACATTGACCGTCTGCATACACACTTTGAGTCTGGCATTCATTAAAAACACATACACAAGCACACACACACAGTTTTACACAGCATGAACACACATGCACACACACACACACACACACACACACACACACACACACACACAACACAAAACACACACTCTCTCTTATCAGAACTATCATGCAGTCAGCAATTGCACAGCAGGACCATTGTACCATTGGCCATTGTGCAGTGGATATCATGTAGGACACTGCACAGTTTACCACTGCACAGTAGAGTGAATATATTTTTTTGTTATTTGGGCATGCTATTAATGCAATATAAAGATGCCTGAAACAAGTTGAAGAATACTGAACAGTAATTGTTAGAAAATTGTTGTAATAATTGTACAGATCTATCAAACGTGATGCAACAAGTTTTCAGCAACGATGGGGGAGGGAAAAAACCTGTTCTAGTTTATAAGTTATACTTATATACCTGTACTTAATGATTTTCTTGCAGTCATTACAGAAATTGGTCGTTCTACAAGGGCTTATGCAGAGCTAGGTGGTCGTACAGAGCCAATGGTCAGCGATGTGGTGATAACACTGATTGATATGGGTAAGGAGACATTTTGTCATAAATTTACCTTGTATTTTGTGTGAAGGATTTGATGAATAATGAGTTAAGTCTTTTTCTAACACTTACCAGTTTTACTCTTAAAGTGACAGCGTTGCTGCTGCCCTGAAATATTGAAACGAGTAATTGTTAGAACATGCTCAAACTCCCAGGCTACTAGAAAAAAAAAAAAAAAAGTCAGACATTTTTTTGTTTTTACGTTCTTTAACGAGGAATCGAAGTCTTATTCTACATGACATTTTGGTCTGGTATTTGTTATGCACTGACAAACTGAGAAGTAAGTCTTTGTGATGTAAAGTCCACATAGTAACATAATCATTCTGCATTGAAATTGTGCATCAAAATGTTATTTTTTATAGGCATGTTATGAATTCTTTGTTTTAGAAAAAAAAAGTGTTTTCCATTAAATGAAAATAAGATGAGGCAGGGAACAAATAAACAAGTAGGGTAACTCTTGCTCCCATAAGAAAACCTAATAGAAAGTAACTTTTGTTCAAGACTGGCATAGCCTTTTAAAACTTGAATAAAGTCAGACAAATACAAAGACAAACTATCTAACAGTGGGGGAAGAACAAGCGTAGGCAAACAACCCCTCCATCGTCACAGTAATGACTTGGCAAAGATTTGAACTGGGGGGGGGGGGGGGGGGGGGGGGGGGGGGGGGGGGGGGGGGGGGGGGTTGAAGATGAAGGAAATGGGAACATAAAATTCAGATTTTTTTTTTTTTTTTTTTTCTGTCCCAACCTCTGCGCCACCTCAGAGATATTGCACCAATGCCGCTCATTCCGACATCCCATCCACAGCCACAGCCTGGTCGGCCCTGCCGCAGCCCCGGCACCGGCAATCCACAGGTAGCAGTCAATGTCAAGTCGTCAAGAGGCACCCCACCGGAGGAGACACTGCACTGCTGCGAGTCACTTCGGTGGTGTTCAGTGGTGCCTGTTCTGATCTAACATACACAGGACACCATCTACTAAGCCCCTTACTGCTGACAATAATTGCTTAGTTGCAGAGCCGGCGTGAGTGAGCTCTCCCTCAGGAAGGTGCCACCACGTCCGTCCAACGACAGCTCCCATGGACCTGCCGATACCGGTGACCCCGATGGAACCAAACCAAGGCCACAGACATGGGAAGGACATCGAAACTGAGGTCACCATGAGAGCAAGGCATGAAGGGCCACAGAACTTGAGACATTTTTTAAATGCTGATCGATGAGAATGAGGATGATTAAGATGATGCTACGGATTTCCATTTCGGTCTGAGACTACATGACAGGGCTGTACTCTTCGCTTCCTTTCATAATATATCCCGGCATCAACCAGGCTCGAGAGATACAAGCACCTGCAGTGTTGGTCAGGAAATTTGAGCAACACTCTCAGAAACGCATCCATTAAGTGGATGAAACTCGACTGTGTGGTCCCAGTCTTCCCAACTGAGTCCGCAGCAAACTCAACTCTGGGTAGGAGCCGGTTGGGGCAGAAAAACCCACATGACTCTGATGGGATTCGAACCCACGACCTCCCAGGTAGGAGTCTGCGACGCTAACCACTTCGCCACGGCGGCTGGGTAAAATTAAGAAAATATATTATAAATATGAAAACTCTTCACTAACTGCATGAGGGAACCATCGTAATCCCTCCTGAAAGCTGATCTATTTGTATTGCCTGCTCAAGCTAGTGAAGAGTTTCCATATTTATAATATATATTTTTTCAATTTTATGTAATGAGATCTGCCTTCAAGAGGGATTATGATTAGATTGTTTATCTTTGTATTTGTCTGACTTTATTTATAGTTTAAAAGGCTGTGCCAGTCTTTAATAAAAGTTACTCTGTGTTATGTTTTCTTATGGGAGCAAGAGTTACCCTACTTCTAACTTGTTTATTGCTTTCCATTAGTTACACTGAACTTGAGCAAAGAGAAGTAAGTTAAAGAAACAAAACAGAACACACACACACACACACACACACACACACACACACACACACACACACACACACACACACACACAAACTTGCTATTGTGTGTTGAAGTAATACCATCGTGATACAAAGATTTCCTGTCAAATTTATTTAAAAATGACTTTATTGCAGGTGTAGACATAAGAGGAATTCCTACCCATGCTAGAAGAGCAAACAAATTATTCTTCGTCCCACGTATGTATGATGTTGCTTTCATTTCAATTTTGGTTTGTGAATGTGTTTTTCAGTTTGTTTTTTTTGTGCTTATATGTTTTCTGGACAGGAGAGATATTTTTGTTTCTCAAATTTTGATTGAGAATCTTACATTAAATCATGGAGCTTTCTATTTCCAGCAAAATCAGTTTTGGCAACCAATTATGGTAGCCAACTCCTACCTGATACGCAGTATGTGCTATTTCCTTGCCAGCACTAGCCAATGTATCAACTTACAGTGTACACACAAATCCCATGCACATGCACAAGACACACAGCTTATAAAGAACTCAAGTGAGATTTGACTCCAGTCTCAGGCGAAAGTTGATGACTGCATGCACTTTGACAGTTGTTGTAACTTAACCAGTCACTGTTGATTAGAGTGCCAAGTATGTGCTCTGTGTGTATGACGTGGAATTTGAATCAGGTCATTGGAGAAGAATTGGAAGTACAGAAAAGATTTCATAAATGGAAAAATAATGATGTTGCATCTCAAATCCTGACACGTGCTTGTTTGATCGCACATTACTGATGAGTGACTTGTCAAGGTAAAGTGTTATTGAAGTATTGTGAATTATGCCATTTGCATATTGTGCGTACTCTAAGTCATTATGTCAAAAAAAATTAGTCATATTATAAACATTGGTTCCAGCCGCTCGTCTCCAACCAAATCCAGATCAGAAGATAACTCTGTGGCCTTCTTAGATGAAACTGGAAAAATTCATGAATAAGCCACAGCCCATTTAGCCATGGGGGGAGGTATGGAGGTATGAGTATAGGAAATATGTATCTGCATATACTGGAAATGATGTTATTTTTTACACTGTTATTGATTTTGACTCTGGTAGTCAATCTTTGGCTTGATCTTGAGTGCCTGACCTCAGCTAGGTATTGGTTTTAAAGACACAAGTTGTGCACCTATTTTTTTAATGTTTGAAAGTACCTTATCTATGGATTAATAGCTTTGTATCAAAACAAAATGCACACTCAGTAGTCTGAAGTGCCTTGCACACTGTAAATTATAAAACAGTCACAATGATTGTTTGTTCCTTTGCTTTTCCATTCTGCTTTCATTTATCATAAGATGATAAATTGAGTGTTTGTTTCTTGGGTTTTCAGTAAACAAACAGTAACACTTAATTTTCAGGTTGGCTCCTTTTTCATTTAGCTTTGTCAAGTCATTATGCACACAGATATGGAAAAATAGTAATGTCAGAGGGTGCACAGTATATGTGTCTTGACTCATCACTATTTTTTGTGTTTACTTTGTATTAACATAATATTTGTTCCAGCTCACTTCTTGAGACTGTTTGGCATGGGGATTGGTTATCATAAGCAGTTATTTCTCTTGTTCTCAGAAACTTCTGTTAATTAAACTCCATTGTGATGCATCATAGCTTCATCGATTCGTCCTCACATCCGATCTGTTGTAAATCCATGACTGAAAATAATAACTGTGTCAGAATTTTTAGATTCACAGAGTCCAGTGTGCAGTGAACCTTGCACGTTTGCTTCAGCGGCAGTCAGCAATCACACCCCAACGCCGAAGACGCTGCAGGTGGGAGAGAGGAGACAGCACCCACCCCACATCCCCGATCATCTCCCAGCCTTCCCAGATCCACACACCTACATCAAGACTGATGTGAGGAGACTGTGGACTTATTTTCTGTTGCAGTACATCATTATGTCATGACAAATTTCTGTTGTAGTATATTACAGTGTCAAGACAAAATTTGTCTGTGAAATTGAAAACACTAGGGGAGATGGCATTGGCAGAGTACAGCTCCACCCATTTAAAAAACAAAAAAATGTAATTGCTGTCTGGTTGTATGTTTTGTTTACCTTTCCAGTATATTTTCCAACATATTCTACAAGGGACAGCTTTTTCATGTTGCCACACTTTTTGGGTGTTGGTTATGTGCGTGTTACACACACAATATGGAAAAGGTAACATTCAGACCACTTTGAATATCCAAAAAAAATGGGGGAAAAAAACACATTCTATGCGAGACTTCAATTTCAGAGCAATGGAATTTCACACAAAGGTGTTTCCCAGTTGCTGCCTATCAGTCTTCTTCCTTTTTTTTTTTTTTCTCTTTTTTTCCCCCCTGTTAATCCAGTGTATCCTGAAACTTAAGGTCATAATTCGGTGCTCACGGTAATTGTTGATGAATGAACTGATTGATTTGACTCAAGAATTTATTTGATGTGATGTTATTCTTGGCCTGACAATGTGATTGAAGAGTGTATTGGCCAAGGCGCTTAAGTTTGCCTATGGGGAAAAAAGTGTTCAGAGATTTGTGTTTATTGTTGAATCTCCTGTTAATGGTAAAATATGTTTGTTCTCAAGGCGATCCGACAACCCTTCAATGAGTATCAACTGATCCGAGAGAAAGCTGCAACTCAGAAACGCGACGTTGAAAGAGCGCTGACACGATTCATTGCCAAAACTGGAGAAACGCAGAGAGTCTTTTTAAAGATGACATTTCTGCTTATCCGTGTAAGTATAGCAAACTGCTGTATTGGTCAAACTGACTGAACACAAGTCACAGTTGAATATAGGATGAACTTTATGAATGAGTGAAGAGGGCACAATGTCGGTGTACATTGGACTCCCTCAAAAACCACCACCAGGAGGCCTTTAATGTGGGCTCTTTGAATGAAAAGAGTTTACATTTAGAGATAAATATGGTATAGGCAATGAGAGAGAAGTGTATTATAAACGCTAGCCTGCAAGGAAGGAAGCTTTCATTGATTTAATTTCTTCAGCTTTGCTGTGTCTCTGCTTCAGTGGCGCCACTCCTGTGCCAATCATTTCAGCTCCCTATCCACAGCAACATTATTCAGGCTGCCCAGCCTCAGCCACATTCCAGTCTGTGCTGTAGCCGTGTCCAGCAGGCCCGAGAGATAACAGACACTTGCGGTGTTGGTCAGGAAATTTGAGCAATGCTCAGAAACATTAGTGGATGGATGAAATTTGACTGTGTGGTTTCTTTAAAAAGCACCTTGTTTATGAAAGATCCTTTGGAGTAAAGCCTTCTTCAGAGTGAACTGGCGATGAAAACATCCTTCTCAGGGAAACATCATGGGTAAGAATGATGATGTAAGACCTTGTGTTCTTTTACTTCAAAGGATCTTTTACAAACAAGGTACTTTTTACTGTTCTGTGTTTTACCTTCAAGATCCAGCACTTGTACTCTGTCTGGAGTGATTTCATTTCAGTCTCCCATTTGAGCCTGTAGCAAACTCAAACTCTTATTAGTAGTGTTTGGGACCCAAAAGTCCAACAAATGAATGATTCTAATGGGAATCAAGCCCATGATCTCCCATCCTGTAATTAGTGATGTTGACCACTGCACTGCGGCAGCAGGTGGGAGAGAGTATGTGTGCAAAGGATCTGTAAAGGAGGTTTCTTTGTATCATATCGTTGAAAATAAGATTAGATAGAAGCAGTCATGATGGAGAAGAGAGAAGCATCTGAGGAAGATAACAACACAAGGACAAGTAGTGTGAATGCAGTGCTATGAGTAGATACTTTATAAGCTACAGGTCATGTGCAGGGCTAGAAAATTTCCACATAATTTATAGTTGTTCTGCGGACAAGAAAATAAAAAAATCTACTACCCCCCCCACCCCCCCCTCCCATATTTTTACTTGTCTTTCATGAGTAAGGAGACATTTAATAAAGTAACAGAGCTTGCTGGAAGAGCAGTTATAACTAAGACATAATTAATTTTATCAAAAAGACAGAACAGCCTTTGAGAACTGCTGTCTTTGGATCAGGTTCAGCAATGTAGTATGTATTCAGAATACCACTGGCAACACAGTGGTATTTTCTCTCTCTGTTTTAGAACAGCCATTCATGATTTTTCTCACATGATTTCTGAAATATTCTTTTCCTTGTCACTCTTGGACATATTTCTTCTTTATTTCCCCGAGTTGTTCCTCAGTTAAAGCCTGTGACTGATCTTTTTTTTTTCAGCTAAAGGTTCTTGGAATTTCAGAGGTGGAAATACCAAATTTGAGGATGGACATTTTGCTAGTAAAATGTTCAGGGGCAAAGTTGATTAAAATGCGCCCATAAAGGCATGTTCCGCACATGTCATGTTTTTGCCTGAGAGGGAGAAATTAAAGGGATCTAGTGTTCTTGCTCTGATCAAGTGCAATGCATGCATGCTGCTGGCATGTTATATGCGTAAAGCTGTATGTAACATGCCTTGTCTGTGAGGAGGGAAGTACGATTGGTCAAATAGCGCTTGCCCAACGACAAGAGACAACAACAGTTCCACTTCTCTGCCTGAAAGTTGAGTTGTCGAAGGCAATTGGACAGGCGGTTATTTCAGGCCCTGTTGTGGCATTTGAGAGCCCTGTGAAAAGAGAAAACCACCAGAAGGTGACGAGAAGGCATAGACCATTAGGGGCAAACAGGTCCTCTGAAAGTAGAGCACAGGACTGATTTTGTTTGTTGAGAACTGGAAGGACAGGGCCCAGTGTGTGTGTGTATATGTGAGAATGAGTGTGTGTATCACATAGTTGTGTGTGTAAATTTTTTGTATTAAAAAAATACTCTTTCTGCCCATCTCTGAAGCTTTCAACATTATGCCCAGATTGCACAGATTTTAGTCCAATTTTGTGTACTTTCCTGACTCTGACCCCTTGCTCCATGCCTGTTCCAGTGATAGCTGTCAAGTCTTGCGCTCTTTCCTACATGTCTGCCCTCTTGCCAAAAGACCAGGAGCTGGACTCACAGGAACAGGAGGCACATCACCCTTCAGCCTCAACCAGCGTTGCTCTGCCGCCATCAGCGATGGAAAGCAGCTCTGCCATGGGGCTGGAGGAGAATGGGGACAGTCAGATGAGTGGGGCCAACATGGAAGATGCTTCACAGTATTTGCAGGCCCAGGATTCTGGTGAATCCGACGCTATTGACAATCCATACCTGCGAGGTGTGCGCTTGCCAGGAGAAAGAGATACAGTTGAATTATGTTTGTGCACATTCTGCAGATGTATGATAGACTGGAAACCAGCTTCATTTTATAACCAAGTACTGGTTGACTGAAAGCGAGATTAGTCAGAGAATGTGACTGCAATGCTGACAAACCGTTGATTATGTTCAGCAGTTCATGCGGTCGGATATGTGGTTCATTTGGGAGAAAATGAAATTAAGTGCATGCAGTCTGCATGATGCACAAGTATACACACTCGGAAAGCATGATTATCTTTCAGTTTGAGTGTTTTCTGTTTCAGTTTTACTGTTATAGTCCAGCCGATTACACAGGATGTGTTCAGGACCATTGCCACACAACTGATGTCAGTGGCGTTCTCATTTGATATGTGTTTGCAAGCATGGTGATATTTTTTTTTTATAATACGACGCAATGACTTTTTTTTTTTCTCACGGCCATGCAGCTCTGACAGGGCTGTAATTGACCAACAGGGCTGTAGAAAATAGATACTTTTAATCGTCATAAAGTCAATCAGTTTAAGTGTCTTCTATCATTAATACCTGTAAATGTGTGTGTGTGTGTGCGTGCATGTGTGTGTGTGTGCGTTGTGTGTGCGTGTGTGTGTGCAATATGAATGTAGTACTGGATGTGCGTGTACAGCAGATGACGGTCTGTTGTAACTGTGTTGTGCACATGAGGTTTCTGAATGGCTTGAATTTTTTAGTGGAAACTTTTGAATATCGAGCAAGAAGTTAGTGTATAATGCCCTTTTAAATCTGTGCAAGAAACTGGTCTGTAATGCACACATTATGATCATGGTTGTCATTGTTCCATTGTTGGTGCTGTAAAGAAATGTTTGATTTTCATGGCAGATCAATAGACACCACTGACAGATATGCAACAAAAAAATGTCTGTAAATTGTTAGTTTTGTTTATTACATATATATAACAAAAACACAAAAAGACCCCCCCCCCCCCCTCCCCAAAAAATGCACATGGTCTGTACAAACCATGCTTCCTAAATTTTCCACATGGGAAACCTAAGGATGGTACATACCAATCAATGAAGAAGAATGAGTGGCTGTCTTCTATTCATAGATTTTTGAATACACTTTCCTGAAAACAAAATGCAGGAAGAGGAAGCAAGCAAGAACAGTAGATAAATTTTCTTACAAAATTGACAATTCTCCTGAACAATTTTTTTTTTTCTTTGGTTATATAGAAACAGTTAATGATGCTTACATCCATATCTTTTTTTCAGTATATTTTTTTTTTTTTGCTTCTCATAGATTGACTGCTGTCAAAAAAAAAAGTAAAAAAAAAAAAGAAGTAATTTGAAGCATCCTCTATGTGCATTATGTAATTGTAACCATATATGCATGTGTCGAAAACAGGTGATTTGCTGTTTTGGATTAAAATATCTTCAACAGTTGAACAAAGACACACCATATTTAGGTGACCACTAGAAAACCTCAGGCTACCAAAACCTCAAGAGTAGAATAAATGGCAGCAGGAAAAAAAAAAACATGGGTTAAAATATGGCATGTTTCTGGTGCTTCCCTGTAAACCATAATGTCAATTTTTGTAGCTCTAACCCATTCATTTTTTTTTTTCAAAAATATCTTTTTAGATGATCCAAAATGTGACCTTATTAAACGGTCTCGAAAACACACATACAAGACAACCACTTAACAGACCTAGAAATAAACGCACACACTGATGAAAACTATCTTTCTTCCAAAAAACAATTTGTGTTTCCAATGCACACGTTAGTGAATTAGGACTGAGATTTGGGAACTTTTACAGCATGTGATTATGATGACACGCAAGAAACCAAATCAAAAGTTACACCTTGTATGCCAGCACAAGGCAATCGTCAACAACACACTGTCAGTAGAAAAATTCTGTTTGGGTCATTTTGGGACTTCGTGTCATACCTTCTAAAATGTTAACAAAGCTGCCAGGCCTGAAAAGCACAAAGAGTAGCCTGTTGACATTTCAAGTGCAGTATTCCACATTAAAGTGTGGCACTCACGTGTGATGTGACAAATCTAACTCCATAGCGCTTTCAGTCACACAAGACATGATGGCGGACTATGAAGATGGGAATCTTGCTAGTTAATGATGGTTTTGACCTGACCTACAAAAAACAAACAAACAAACAAACAAAAAAAATCAAAATGGCTGACCTCAAAACAAATGGATAAGGCTGCAAACTGTTGATTGTCTTTTCAGATTTTTCTTTGGCTTTTTGTTACTGAATTTGGTCATTTGAAAAAAAAAAAATTAGGTCTACAGCCTAAAGATAAACTTGACTGTTGTGTTTAAGCCTCACTAAGTCCATGAAAGCCCCCCCCTCCCCATTTTAATTTTTGTATTTTGGCATAGCATTTCAACGCAAAGAATGCAGCGTAGCATTGTCAACAGAACTGTAGCTTGCTACGCCAAAAAACATAGCACTTAGCAGCACTGTATCAAGTCTTTGCAGTTGAGAAAAAATAATACATATTTTCAAACTTATTTGCTCTAGATCATCATTTGCAAAACTCCATATTAATTGAGAATACATCATTTCTGATCAGAATCTTGTGAAGGAACTGAATGCAATCTTTCGTTGCTCAAATCCAGCAATTTATTTTGATATCAGATACCTGTGCACAGTGAAGAGCTCATTTCTTTAAAAGTATGAAAACTTTGCATCCAGATTTCTGTAAAATCAATGTTGAGGTATGCATAACTTCACATTGCCATGAAACTGAAAGTAAGATATATCTGAATTCTAATTATAAAGATATCTGATTTTTTTTTTCTCCACTGATTTTATACCTCCACCTGAGTTTTGTACAAAGATGAGCCTTACCTGTTTAATTACATGTTAGTTTTCAATTTGCATACTTATTTGAGAGTACAGTACCAAACTGAATCGGAATGCACATCAACAGTTTTACCCAATCAAACTCATGAAAACCTAATCTTGATCATTTTCGTGCCTAATTTTAAAACAAATTGGGGAAACAAAAACACGGAAACCTCACAAAGTATGAACATAATTCATATTCCCTCTCTCTCTCTTTCTTTGCACACACACACACACACTCACACATATATCCGTACGCGCACATGCACACACAACACACAGAGTTCTTCAGAGTGACTGCAAAGCATGCAGATGTACATGAACATAAACTCATAATATACATATGTATATATTTTATGTTTGTATGTATATGCAGATTCATATGAACTTAAACTCAGTTTCATACATGTGAAACTACGTAGGAAACATGTCAACTAGAACATATTCAGCCACTACAAAATGCTACCTACCTACAATGGATATCTAAATAGGTTACACACACTCTGGCACAAATCACAGGAAACATTTTTCATACACAAAGTGCAGTGGAAATAGTTAGTCCAAAATAAACTAGGTGGAATATAAATAAGTTCATAGGTTGTAAGTTGTGACACAATGGATGGAATGTCAAAAACTGAAGTGGAAATAGTGGACAGTTGTTGGAATATCTAGTGGGATCACACCTGTAAACAACAAAGGCTGTGGAATGGGTTAAAAAAAACAACAACAAAAACTGGTGGGGTAATAACACTCAAATAAATGGTAGGACCTGGTAAGTAAAACAGGTATAACCACAGTAAACAGTCAATATACAACTTAATCATCCAACGTATTTTGGAAGCACCATTGAAAAAAAGATTCATAGCAAACGCAACGCACAATTTACACAATGTGATGTAAGAGTATGAGGGATGTAAACAGAATTGTCCCAAAGAAACAGATCTAAGGGTAGGAATGTGGGTCTAAGAGGAACTTTTGTGGAACTGATGAACTATCCTTGTTCTGCTAGACTCATCTAGATCAGAGCTCCATTCCTTTACTCTCTGCCCGACTTCAATCAGTTCTCTGCTTCAGCTGAAACCAAAAAAATATTGAGGGGAAAAAATCATGACGAATAATCCTGTTCTTATACTTGACTTATTCAGATTATTACTTTGTTCAGTTGAAGCCAGTAGGCTGGTCAACTTGAAACCAGTTAATTCACTAAATCAGCTGAGAGGGGAATGGGGGGAAAACATGACTGATTTTCAAAGTTCTACTGGACTTGAAATCAGTGCCTTGCTCCACATGAGAACTAAAGTTCCTCTTAGCTATGCACAGCGAGAGGACACCATGCTGTTCCATTCAAAACCCGAGTTCTGTTACATTTGAAATCATTGGTCCGCTAAATATTATACCCCTCTGGTAGAATTCAAAGTTGTAATTTGCTTGACTGGAAATCGGTGCACTGCTGGATTTACCAGCCAATGTTGTACTTGATTTGAAACTAATACTCTGGTTAAATTTAAACCTAATGCTCTGTTTGATTTTTCTAATTACTGTTCTTCACAGTGTTCTTCAGCCATAATAATGATTATTTATGGCGCTTACTCTTACAAAAGCCTTCAGCGCTTACAAATACAGAAAAGGTTAAAGAAAACATAAATGAAACCAATAAGTTGATAAATATTGCAATAGGTACCATGCACCTACAAACGAGTGCATATTGACACACACACACACACACACCACACACGCTAACAACACACACACAACAGCACATGCGCGCACACACACATTTTGCCGAATTGATCCGATAGGGAAGCCATGTCTGACATTGACAAATAGATATGAAACCAGAGTCCTGCTGCTTGTAAAGCTAATGCTCATATATTGAAATGATACTCTGTTGGATTTGAAACCATGGTTTGCTACATCTGAACTCTATGCTCAGTTAGACCTCCAAACAATACTCTGTTGAAACTTCTTGTCAAATCTGAGACCAATGCCTTCATTCTGTTAGAAATGCTGTGTTAGACTTGAAACCACAAGACAGCCTGTCATATGACATTCTTCTGCCCACCCACCCCAACAAACATGATTTTCTGCATTACCTACTCAATTTCACGGGGGGGTAAAGCTATTCACATTTGCAATATAAAGCCCTTTTCATTGGAGAGTTGACATCCTTCACAAAGTCAGATGCAGTGTAACCATCAGTCTGTCTGAAACCAGGTATCAAACTTCTAGGACCTGCATGCACAAACAGTACATCTTTCAGCCTTGTGTATGGTGTGTATACTTCAAATAAGTAAGTCTGTAGTAGCAGGAGTCAAAAATAAAACACTCTGAACAAACTAAAAAATAATTCCAACAAATTTCAAAGCCATGATGCAGTGCATTTTGATGAGGAATATCTATGACCATAACAGGGAATGACCATGTTTCAACAGCAATCACATTCAGCGGGATTCAGGTGTTGTGTCTCGACTGTTCACTGGTTGGACACTATGTTTGCCAAGCTCAACCAACAGCGGCAGGTGTAAGTCTTCTGAATATACATCCGATGAAGCTTTCGAAAAACATTAAAAATAGACTGTTTTGATGTCACATTTCTATATGAGACAATTAAAAATTCCAACTTTTATCGTTGAGGTAAATATTAAAAAATATTTATCATGAGGAGTCTTGCGTATAACCAAAAATGAAACTTCTTAAAAATTATCTCCATTGACTGTCTAGACCCTTAATGTTAACTGAGTGTAATCAACAGACAGAAAAAAATTCAAAGAATAATACATCCATTTTTTTTCTCTTTTGTTGTCTTGTGATAAACATCACACACACTCATATACACACTTAAACCATTCTTACAAGGATTAAGAATTCATACTGGTCTTGCCCTGGAAAACCTTGGCAGAAGGGAAAAGCTGTTCTTTCTGATCTTCATGGCTGAATCCTTTATTCTGTGAGAAGTATCCAATTTAGTCTAATCAATTCCAGATCAGAAGATAATGGAAAATTCCTTAAACAAGCTGCTTCTAATATAGTAGTTGCAGGGATAAGAGTCGAGAAAAAGAACTATTGGATTGTAGCATGGATTCCATTAAGCATTGTGTGTGTATGCGCATTTCTGGCGGGGAATAGAGACAATCAAATATGAGCAGTTTTGTCTTCGATTGTTCATTCAGGACCTTAAAGTGGTTGGCTTTTGCATCACAAACACTTCCCAAAATACTCTATTTCTCATGATTTAAATACTCGACTCGCCTGTAAAACAAAGACGGAATCTTTCTCTACCCTCCTCCCAACCCATGCCGTCCAGTACACACAGACACATCTTTTTTTTTTTTTTTCTTTTTTTTTTTTACCAAGTCTGAAGAGTGCAAATGAATTTTTTTCTCACTTCTTAGAGCAAGGAGTCTTTCACTTGCCTGTAAATGTAAGTCATGTACATGGTCACTATACTGGTCTCCTCTCTTGGTCACATGGCCAAACTGTCCCTCTGCCAACTGACAGAAGGCTTCAAACGTGCCATTTCTGCCCGGTGCAAACACCAAAGCCTTGCCCTGTAATAACAACAAGTCATGCTTTATGTGTAGCCCCCACCCCAGTTGGATGCATACACAGACAGGCAGAGCAGAAAAATGCAGTAATTCCAGCACAAACATGTCATTTTCTTGCCCATATGACTTACAAAGAACAAATCAAACTTAAGAAGAGATTGTAATGTGTCTGTGTATAACCTGAAAACTGGCCATGGCACACTTAACCCCTTCCTTCTCACTTGCCTTGAAAACTATTAATAGAGACGTTCTTAGGTTTATAAAAGATTATCTTTTATTTGTAAACATTTGAACTGCTCGGGAACCTGATTTGCTGACTGATCACTGACGAAGGTCTATGAATATTTTTAGCCCTTAGCAGAGCAGCAGCATTTTTTTTTTTAAAAAATTTGGGGAAAGGAAATTGTTCAGTGAGTGGATAAAATATTAATAAATTTGGTCAAACGAAATTCTTGTCCATGTTTTTTTTTTTTTCGAATCATAAAGAAAATATCTTAAAACAGTTACTGGTACTTCTGTTGAAAATGAGTAACAGCATGACAACAAAAATTACTTACTCCTGGTTTTAGAAGAGAATAGATGGTATGCACAAGGTGGTCTCTGCCTTCATCGAAAAACAAACTGGAAAGAAACAAACACACACACACATACACACATGCACGCACACATGCAGCAAATTCAGACATGCATGCGCACACACACACACACGCGCACACACACATGATTATTACAAATTTTAGTCTACAAAGAATGGCGAGGGAGTAATGGAAGTAAAGATGGACCATACATAACATCAACAAATTCCAAAACAAAACAAAAAAAAGGGTAAAACAAACACGATCAACACTGGGCTCTAAACACATCCCTCCTTGGAAAGGTTTTGAAAACAGTAAGCTGTTTTAACAAAAAGATGCATCAGCTGAATCTATAAAAAGAGAACCTTATCACTCATCAACGCTTCGAAAAAACACCACTTGAATTAAGATTTAGTCAAAAGCAAAACAAAGTCCTTGGTAATGTTGACATGAGAACCAGCCATTGTGGCACAGTGGGAGGTCACAAGCTGCAGCGGGGACCTGCCGTTTGGAAACGGAAGAGAGGCATGCATTTGTAAGTTTTTTCAGCCCTGGTTGTAACCTGCCTAGACATGATGACTTCAGGACTGGAACCACAAATACAGATTTCTTTCATTTGATGGATTTGACAGCGTTGTTCGCATTTCCTGGCAAAACCCTGCAGATATCTGTTTCTTTTGCATGTGGGTGATGCTGAAACACGTTATGAAGGGAAAAACAGTGCACAGATCTGTCCTGGAGTCTTGAGACCAAAACAGAACTCCACAGCATCACCTTTACCACCTTCACAGATCATCACTAGAAATGAACTTCTATGAGTGAGGCCATTTACGTACCACACTTTTAGTGACCTGTTTTTCACTTTGCTGTTGCTGTGTACTTCTCTGTGGAGACTTGTCTCAAACTCTAGAACTCTTAAATGTCGGCATGTTCAGAGGTACAAATGTTAGGTGGATGAGCTGGTGAATTCCCTCAGAGGACACGCGTGGACACTGTCTGTGATTGTCATCAGTTGGGAATTTAGTAACTGGAAGTATGCATGCAGGATTAGTAAAGGCACCACTGTATGCAGCTGCCGCCATTCAGCAGCAATGTGATGTTTGCTCTCATGGACCGTTCCATGAAAATCTGACACTGATTGATCCCTGTGGACCGACTGGATCTGTCAGTGAGTGACCAGAGCATGGTTGTGTATGGAACAGCTGAAATGAGTGGTGACACAATAATGTCTCTGTAACGAGAGGGAAAATGAGATGGCAACAAAAAGAACAAAAATTCCACATTGCAGAAATTATTTTAATTTTTTTCCCAAGGGAACTGTAACTGACCAGTCGGCGCACAGCACCCAGTCAAAAGCTTCCTGCAGGTCTGCATCCATAATTTCAGGCCCCCACCGCAGTAATCTACAACAAAAAGAACAGAAACTGAAAAAGTAACAAAATATTGTCTAAATGCACACAGTAGTAGCACCTGATAGGAACACAACAACAACCTGCAACATTTCAAAAACACGTTATACTTATTACATGCTGTCAGTACTAGTTTTTCATCTTCTTTAACTTCCTTGGTTACTCATAAAATGTGCTGAGTAATCAATACTCTTTTTTTTGTTTGTTTCTGTTGTTTTTTTTTTCATAAAGTTGGCTGTGAATAAAACTTGTCCATGTCAAACAAATAATTTTACGATCAACAAATATTTTTTTTACATTTTCGACCCATCAGGAATAGTTGGTTTGTCTTTACCATATTATTACAAGCAACGATATTTATATTGCACATCACAGAACAAACTGAACAACAAAAAAAAAACAACCTTCTGATTCACAGTTTGTACTCAAAGCCATCAACAGAACAGTGCAGATGATAGCACTGGACTCTAGGTAACAATTTTCAATTTGCGGTCATTTATAAAGTCCTGATTTGATTATCAACATAATAAATTGCTAAGATATACACAAATAGTTCTTTCTTCAAAAACGTGTTTCCAGCAAGGTTCCTGAAGAGGAAACACTAGAAAAGCAACACTTCAAAACTTCTGTTTGGAGACTTTCAAGTAATAATTGCTATTGTTTTTCTTCAACCAACCAAAAACATGCCTCGTACTCCAAAGAGTTAGGATGAAGCGAACAAAATTTTCAATCAAAGTTGCTGCCATCAGGTGTCTTGCCCTACATCATATCTGTGCCCTGCCATTTGCCTTTAGTGACCTAAATGCAGAAATTTACACAAATCAACATCTGAACTATGCACTGCCAATGAGCTTTGGATTGTTTCTGTCATAGATGTAATTATATCTGAACATATTTCATAGCATAAAGTTGAGCCATTCTTCTTCTGCGTACACAGGCTGATGCTCCTGCAGACACTCCCTATATGGACAGGCAATTATTGATCCCATCTACCCTACAAAGGGAGTGGAGTTTTGTGTGCATGACAGATTTTATCCTGCCATTAAGGAAGCCATATCCATCTTGGGGGACAAAGTTGAACCACTGATGTTGGCAATTTTTCATCTCAGGACTTCAGCGGATGATCAGATACAGAGTTTGAGAAGACATGCAGTACTTCTGAATGTGACAAGAAGAGATCATGGTCATTTTTTTTTTCCTCCAATAGTGATGCTATGGTTTTTTTTTTTTTTTTCTCTCCTTTTCATTTTATTACATACTGTCAAATGACAAATCAATAAAATTGTACAAGATCTTAGGATAGCAATGAAAACGTCTGCAGCAAGACAAAAGTGTCTTTTTAACATATTTTTCTCTGTCTTTCTGCAATGATAAATGTGTGAATGAGTTCAAAATGCCAGCAGCTTTGATCTCAAAATGAAAACTATTGGCTCTGACTAATTTGAATTTGACTTTCATGCCCCTACAGTATCTTCTGGAGAACGACCAAATAAAACCATACCAATTCGCACAAGTCAGACACAATAAAATACCATGATGATCTTGAAAAGATGACCAGCAGTGCAGATTTCAAGTTGTTTCTAAATCTTTCAATATATTTGAATACTCTATGGTAACAAAGAAGGAAAGCAGCAAATGGTCAGAACAAGTATTGGAAAAGACATGCTCATTCCAAATGTTCAAAAGGCAAATTAAAGCACTGCTAACATTGCCAGTATTCTTACACACCTTTTTACTTTTTATCAGCTGTATTACAAATAGGATGGTGCTTTACTTAAAGATGAAAATACCAACGAGGGACAGAAACATACCTTGCACTGACAGATGTTTCTCCAAAGTTGTTCTCTTGAATAATGCTCTGTAAATCTGAATTCAAGATACAGGAGAAAGTTATGGGTTGACATATAAAAGAAATGTGCAGCCTGTTTGCTTGTCTGGGTTTTGTTAACAGCAGTCAAACAATCATTATACAATATTCTATAAATATTAGAATTCTCATCATCTCCTTTCACTTAATGGTAAATGATCAATACCATCCAACTATTGGGATAAAAATCTCTGTCAAAAAAATTGGAACTTTGCAACAACAACAACAAAGGTAATAATTTCTTAAACAGAACATTTGAAAAATGTTATTGATGTTCATCAGGACAAGCAGTTTCTTTCACTTTGATTATCCAACTTCAAGAAACACTTCATCCTTAGAAACAGTTCTGTTACAACACTTTTCACATCAGCAAGTTCACCATTTACTTAAACATGATCTTTTTTCCCACAAATTTAATTTCTAAAGAATATAAATCCCTTACATAAAACACCATCCTTTATATGATAATATTTTGAAAAGTATAAACCACCGATCTGCAGAAATCAGATTATTCATGAATGTCTTCTTTGCCTGAAAAATGTAGACAGACAAAGAGATTTCAAATGTTTAAATTGAGATGAAGAGATTTTCAGCTAGTTTAATATTTAGGACATAGGCATACATCTATGCACATGGGAACTGGTCATCTACTGCATATCCATATCTAGTGGGGAAGAGAGAAGAAAGGAGGGGAGGGAAGCGAAAGACAGAAAGGGGAGAGAGACACAGAAACAGAAAGAGAAAGAAGACTTCATCAAGTTCAGCAGGCAGTTCGACAAAATTTTACCTGCCTCTTGGCAAAGCCAACTGCCCATCAGTTTGATCGATTATTATCTGCTATTTCATCAGCAAAAGTGGCAAACACATGGAAGTTGTGTACTCCATTCTTATTGGCTAATACTTTCTCACTTTGCCAATCACTTGGCATGGTACATTATGATGTGAATGTCATACAGAGTATGCTTATTGAACAGAATCTCTGGACAACCTAATGATTATCTAATGTTAGCAAAATGATGCTTAATTTTTTTTTTGTCTGCAGCAGATGTTTGAAAAATATCGATCTTGCTTGGATGGCAAGTCACAGCATTCATCACATCAGTTGTCCCAGACTGTCAGGTACCCAATACTGTTGTGTAACAGAGTGTACTCTGTTAATAGACTTATGATATGAACACGCTTTTGATTCAAAATTTTACATAAAGTTTTACGCGATGGTCATATGTTGACTGTTTGTATTGGTGTATCAGGCTTCCATAATTCAGATCTCTGGAAGGAAACCTGAAATTTTTTTCCACTAACAGACGGGAACAGCAAAAGGAACACTCAAGACACAGTACTTTGAACATTGAACTGTGATTCTTATTGCCTTGCATTTCAGCTTTCTTAGAGCCTTGATCAATTTGAACACAATTATTCAAACATGAAGCATGTCTTCAAGCTACAAAAAACATGAGTGTGTTTGATGAAAACGTAAAACTCTGATATTTCATTATTTTCACAAACCAGTTTTTCTCAGCAAACAGAGACATCCTTAACCACAAAGTACTTTAAGCTATGCTGGTCTGTGCTTCAATGTTGTCAACTGATCCTGCTTCAATTTTTTTTCAAAATCACCATTGCTAAAGAGTAAGACTAAGCTTCATCAAAAAAGTCTTATGTGGCAGGCTGGATCATGGAAAAAAAAAACCCAAAAAAAACAAACAACTGAAAATGACAGTAAGCATTTTAGCCCAGCCAAACACTGTTTTCACAATGTCAACATGCTCCCCAATCATATCCATCCATCAAACACGAGAGAACATGCTATTTCTACTGGTCACTTTCATATCACACAGTTCAAGCAGAAAAACAACCAGCTAGCACTTACTGTTAACAGACTGTTCATTGCCATCAGTCAGTGTGACATGTTTCGCAAAAGTGCTAGCAGCCAGCTGCAAACAAGGAGAGAAACAAGTCATATTTCATTTCACTTGGTTTTAAGACCCACTATGTGTCCATACTGTATGTGTGAAATTTAAAATGAGGTATCCTGAATGGGCATGAAAATGTAAACGTTTCGTAAGTTGTCCACATACATTTCCCTTTCTTACACAGAATGTGTCCATACTGTACTTGTGGAAAAGATACAATCACTTTTGTCACAACTCTCAACGGACCCTGGTCTGGGAACAATATGTCTGCAGCTGATAGGATGTTATTTTCATGCTAGCTGAGAAGTATTGTGAACGGGTATGTGTTTGAGTATAAGCAATGTAAGCGCTTGTTTGTTCATGTGGACACCTGTGATTACAAAAAAAAAAAAAAAGAATGGCTCAAAGATTATTCACACCAAACAGATAAATGCTGTTAGTTTAACAAAACTGTAAAAAGTTAAAATGTACATATACAGATTTTTTTTTCTTTTCATTTCATGGTTTGTCCTCTTTTGTTAAGCTGCCCTTCTACATTGATCTGTACATATCTTTCTTTGAAGATTAGAGTACTTTCACACCCAGTAATTCTGCACTTGCATTTTTCATACCTTCTCAGTTTGTGTACTGTTGTTGTGGAATAGAGTTCCCATCTGTGAACTGAAACGAGTAAGTTCTCTGGGGCTATATTTTAGGGAGAATAATCCAAGAAAGTTTGAAAATAGTATTGTATGCGTGCATGCGTGTGTGTGTGTGTGTGTGTGTGTGTGTGTTTTGTGTGTGTGTGTGTGTGTGTGTGTATGTGTGTAAATACTATTCACATTATGCAAAAGAACATATGGGCCACTTTGTTCACAGCATTAACATTCAATTTGCTAATCTATCAATTAACCCAAATTTAACACAGAAAACAACCATTTGTCCAAAAACTGACACACTGACCAATAACTGGGATTCCAGTAATCATATATGGCCAATGATAACTTTTAACAATCCTTGAACTATGAAAATATGAAATGACAGTACTTTCATAAGGGCAAACATTTTTAGCGATAATCATGATTTGTGCATGCATGCATCATCCCTACCCTGCCACATACTGTGATTTGCTTTCACATTTATAACAGTCACAGGAGCAGTGCTAACAAGTATGCCACCTACAAGACAAGTGTATCTGAGTGAACTTAGTAGTCTTTACATTGCATTTCGAAAAGACACCTCTAATTTTCCCCTTTTAACGGCCCTTGTCCTCCTACCATCTGATTCTGATCAGCGTTACCCAGCATTTTTGTTGTTGTTGTTGCTGTGAGTGATGTGTTTGTTTTTGTTTTCAATCTGTATCACATCACACCAACAACTCACACCGCCACCCCTGCCAGGCAGGTCATCCCTCCTCCAAGTTCCAGTACGTTGCTGCCGCCGCTATTTTACACACCAATTGGGAAAAAAAAAAAAACAACAAATGATGCACTGAAATATGCTTCAGGAAATCTATCATTTGGTGGAAATTCAGGGGCATGCTTTTCTTAAATCTATTGGTGACTAATGCATGAGTAGGAGATAGAAGTAACATACACTGACTCATATTGATATTCATTGTGTGCATGTATGTGTGTGTGTGTGTGTTTGTGTGAATGTGTATGAGCAATTGAGAGAGAGAGAGAGAGAGAGAGGAATCTGTATATTCAAGCACTTCAGCATATCTGACTAGCATGTGACTTTGTGCATACCTGTGTCTGTCTGTGTGCTCTTCTGTGGATCTTTGAACTGTTCCAACTAAAGCTGCTGGCTACAAACCCAAAAACAATGACACTGTTAATTTCTGTGAAATTCGCTTCATCGAATAATAAACCCTGGATGTGCAACAAGTACAGCACAACTGTGAAACGTGTGAAAGATTTGGTGTCCAATTATACACTCTTTTTTTCATTGTGCTCTGTATCATGCTTTTTTTCCCTATTGTTTCAAGTACCGTAAGGTTTACAAACTGTGAAGAGGCAATGACTGTCCCTCTTCAAGTTGTCTCCAACCAGAATGGCACTCCATAGCATCGTCTTCTTCATGCTCATTCTCACTGATCGCCATATATAAAAGTCTCAAATTTTGTGGCCCTTCATGTCCTGTTCTTATGGTGATCTGAAGGATGACACTCACTCATACTGGCTCTTAGACTATGCAATTGTTGTCTTCTGTGAGGGGGATGGGGTTTAGTGGGATGAAGGGGGGTCGGGGGGGGGGGGGGGGGGGGGGGGGGGGGGGGGCTTAGTAGGTTGTGTCTTGTATGTGTTGGATCAGTTAAGGCACCAATGAAGATCACAGACGTGACTAGGCATTAGTGCGGTGTCTCTTCTGGTGGGTTGCCTGATGACACCTTGATACTGATTGCTACCTGTGGGCTGCAGGTGCCAATGCTGCAACAAACCAGACTGGCTGTGTATGGGAGCCTGGAATAAGCAGTGTGGGAGCAAGTAACTGGAGTGAGAGAAAAGATGAAAAAATAGCGCTGCATATCCCAGAAGCATTTTTATGATGAACTTAGGATCAAGTTATTGTCAATTACTGACAAAATGTAAGGCTAAGGCCTAAAATGTAAGTGGGATGTCATCAAACAGCCTGAAGTGGGACAAACAAAATTCCCCAAAACACACACACACACACACACACACACACACACACACACACACACACACACACACACACACCTGTACAGTCCACAGTATGTGCAAGAGCACACACAATTTTAAAGCTGATTTAAAGGCAAACCTCTCATACACTTACTTGTCATCCCTCCAAAAAACACACCAGTGCACACCACAGTGCACACACACACACACACACACACACACACACACACACACACACACAAAGGGTTCCAGGTGCTGGCACGAAGCAAAAAAAAAAAAAGACCTGTAAAGGACTTATAAGGACCTCAGGTCATTTTAAAAGGACCTTCGCCTACATGACTTAACAGTATAAACTGCAGAAATAAATGTTTCTATCTTCTACATGACTTAACAGTATAAACTGCAGAAATAAATGTTTCTATCTTCCACTCTGTTGCTTCACAGCCTGTGCGAAAGGCATTGTGCACAGTGTGTAGTCCACAGCTTCCAACATGCAGCATGGAGGCCACAGTTGATGGAGTTATAGACAGTCCAGTAACAAGTCACTCTTTTTCAGATTCAAATCTATGAAGACAGACTGAAACTTGTCTCTTATGTCCTTTCCCTTAGCGTAGCCCCCAAACTCTGATGTCAAATAATACGTTATCACAACAGAATCCTGCCAGATGCGGATCATAAAGTCCATTTGCTTTATGCGCTTCTGCTTGTTCACAGACTTGTCGAAGAGCAAACATATCCAAGCTGAGAGGAAGCCTTGACATTCTTTTACAGCAGTTCAGAAAACTGGGGTTCAAGCCCAAATGTTGTCAGGTATCGGCATCTTGTTTCCCCACACATTTAAATCTGGTAGCTACGTCACTCTCTGGGAACACTGATCTGAACAATTCTTCCTCTCTCTTCAGATGATTTATAACTGTAGTGGCAGTCAACAACTTCAAAGCCCGCATCACTTCAGACTTTAATCAATCATTGTCAAGATTGCTGCTAATCCTAGATCTCTGTGGCTGGACTTGAGCTGATGGACATTCACTGCTGGCATTACTGGTGCTGCTACAGGCACTGAAACTGACTGTACTTGACACACTACTTTTTGTTGTAACAGACCTTGAAGGAATGAAAAAATCAGTCATGCTGCATCTGGTATCTGCCTAGAATTTTCATTCATTTTTCTGATGTCTGTCACTCCTAGCGTGCTGCCTAAGAACACTTTTGCCTATCAATGCCAGTTTTAATGAAACTCCACAAAGAAGGCAGCATGCAGTATGCTTGTCAATTGCATCCTTTCTAACCCACTCACCAAAATCCTTTGAACTTAACCATGCGTCTTGGAAGGAACACTTTGATGGCATTTTGAAATTTCAGTGCAGCATATGAACACAATCTTCCAGACAATAAGATACACATCTATCAATAGCAGGTCAACCACAATGCAGGAGGATGGCGAAGTGAAAACTTTCAGAGTGCTGAGACATGCAGCATGTAGCTGTTGTCCGATGCCACTCATTATACTGGCAAGCTCAGAAGCCGCCATGTTCTATACCTATAGATATTAATAGTAAATTTTATTTTCTTCCTTCCAAAAAATTTCCTGTTCACTGAACATGACATTTTCACAATAGAATTTTTTAACAAAAATTGACTCATTAACATGCCATGAATGTTAGCACTGCGACTTCGTGCCAAAAGACTCCACATCAGCCTCAGAGAAATGCTCCAGTCTATGAGTGACGTCAGCCACTTGCGACATCATGCCTGGCTAGCTTTTTCGTCTGCTGCAGTACTATATCATGCTGGCTGCAACTTGTTGAATTATGTTTTTAATTGTTAGATTTTATTCAGTTTCTTTCTCTCATTTTTCAATTAAAAAGGACTGAAAAGTACCTTAGTTTCACAAATTCAAAGGACCTCCTGATAATTCAAAAGGACTGACTTGCTGAATTAAAGTATTCAAAAGGCCTGTTGACCAAAATCCAATTTGTAAGGACTTAAAAGGCCCCTACGTACCCTGCACACACACACACACACACACACACACACACACACACACACACACACACACACACACACGCACACACACACACACACATACACTCCTTCTTATCATTACCACGCTTCAGCTGATAAGAAATAACCATTTGAATGTAAAGTGAAAAAACAACTGGTACCTGAAATCTTCAGATGTTGTAAGCAGTAGTAAGTCATAACCTCTTCTGCCGGCCACACACCTGAAACACATTTGATCTGTTCTTCATGCTTCTCATTTAAAGGCCACTGGGAAAACAAAAACAATCCACAAACATACAAACCAACAAAATAGTGCTCACATACTAATGTCCAAGAAGCAGCTAAGAGTGGGTCTTATAATACATTATAAATGTTTATGTGAGTGTCACTGTGTGTATATGTCTGTCTACATGTGTGTGCCATGAATGCCTGCTGACATTACTTTTATGACTCAATCCCTGGACCCCATGATAATGATAAAAAGAAAAAAAAACACAAACCTAGACTGGTCTAACTGGAGTTGTGAAACTGAGCAAGTATCATGTTCTCTTTGTTTCATTTCAAAGTATTTTTTTTTTTATTGTTTTAATCCAACCCCACTGTGTTTAAAGACAAATCCATGTCAAGAAAGATGTCAAAACCATTGTGACGATGCCCACCATCAAAACAATTACTTATCTAATCTATGACTTCAACTCTCCCAGTGAATGAAATCAAGATCTCAGTGCCTTTCCATGCATTAGATATATCTGCTGACATAGCATGCACACCGCACCATTCAGATAACTGAGCAACAAGCTTGATATTTTACAACATTGACAAGCGGCAAACAGGTCACAGATAAATGTTTTAATCTAAATATTTGTCTAATCAGTGGAGACTGAGTTATCTAAGATTAATCCTGAGAATAGTAAAATGAATATTTTCGATTTGTGTATCATCTTAGACATTGTACTATATACACATTACTGAGCCTATGATAAATTTAAAGTTCAAACAGGGTGACAAAACTGGCATTGCTATAATGAGGCAAAATGTTCTCAGAGGCAATGGCCTTGTAATTCAATTCAGTACAATGTTGAATTTGAATAGAATCTATTTTATGATGCATTGACAGAAATACAGATCCAGACAAACTATTTGAATTCACACTTTTTGCACATGTATGCAATACACAATTAAAGAACCACAGCTATAAATCACGAAATTTTACTTTCAATCAGAGCTGAAGCCATTCCCATGTAATCTCTTACAATGAAAATGGCACAAACAAAAAAAAAAAAAAAAAAAAAACTCACAAAAAATCCAAGCTGAAACAAGGTGACCAATCTCTCTCTCTCTCTCCTCCTCCCCCCTTTCAAGACTCGGTACATCTCTAAAATATGCAATCTACTAGAATCTTGGAGACTTTCTATCGAAATCTTGTTCAACAATGAAGAAATACCAAGTTTTATGATACTGTGCTCGTAACATAGACATAAGTACAGGAAATGATGGTCCATTCAAAAACCTGAGACAATTGTGATGGTTGCAAACAATCCCCTGATTTTCTCAATCCGAAGATTTAAATGAATACACACAATGTCCAAAACAAATGAACACTGAGCATCCGAGCAAACATTCTACTCTATCTGAACTGCATAGATTAACAGATATTGAAAGTTTCTTTTTTTCCAGCATGTGTTATTGCAGTCATTTTTTGCAAACATTTTCAAACTTCATTACCAATGCAAACGTGGCTTCAAGCCATAGAAACAAAAACAAACAGATGATATGCAACATGTAGAAAAATTCATCTTTTTTACTTAAGAAATAAAGATTTACATATAAATTTAACTCATTTCTCAAAGACAAAACAAAACCCTTAAAAACACACACACACAAAAAACATGCAGCATACTCACAAACATTGCCAGTATTGTTAAATCCGCACAGCTCTTCAGGGCGAATTGTTTCACATAAATGTCTGCACACCACAGAGGAAAAGAAAATACAGCGAACTGTTTTCCACACATGAATCTAAGCATTTGAGACACAGAATAAACATCGTGCATTAGATTCTCTGTATGACAGGACACATCTGCATATCACAATAAACAAGAGTCAATGATCATTCAGAAGTGCGCTACCGTTGTCTCTTGACTGGATATCCTCTCTTATTAACACCAAATGCACATGTATATTCCCACTTATTTAAAACACAGGAATATTTGGAAATTTTTACAACGCTAACATCGTGGGAGGTGACATCAGTACCTAATATTAATGTGAAGAGAAGGGAATGCTGGACATGTGTAGTTGTACCATGTTGCTTCGTCACCGTCTTTCACCATGCTGTCGACTTTCTGTGTTTGCACTAATCCAAAGGTGTGGAACCGACGAACAGACACAGAGGGACTGCTGAGTCTCTGAGCTGCTGTGCCCACCCAGTGTCTGCAACATCATCAAATGAAAAGATTGCTAAAAAGCTTTTAACCAAAAGACAAGACAAGCACGATCAAAGCAGATAAAATTTATTGAGCATAAAACTAATTGGACAAAAGCTGACACTCACAGACAAAAGTTAACCTGGAAAAGCTTTCCCAAAATATTTTCTTCTTTTTTTTAAACATTACGTGACCATGTAGGCACATTTGTATGTCATATATCTAAGTGTATGAATTTATTAGCTGTGTGTTTAACTTATGCTAAAGAGAGTAAAAACCGACAGCACCAATAACAATACAATAACATCAGCACCATACATACATAGACACACCAGATACTGAAACCTCAGAAAAGATACAGGAGATAAGATAAGGACCAAGAAAGATAAGGACCAAGAAAAATCAATGTCAAAACAGTTGGATTTGTCACTCCTCTCTCTCTCTCTTTCTCTCTCTCTCTCTCTATATATATACACATAATTAGAGAAAAAGACTGAAAATCATGCCTTTTGTTAATTCATCAATTTCATATTGATTGAGAATACCCATAAACCCCAAAAGGCAACTGACAGTGAATCAGTGATGCTAAGTAAAAAGTATAACTGAGAGACAGTTTCAAAGTGAGATGACTGCAGATGGAAATTGAAAACACCTTAAAAGAAAAATAACTGTGCCACTGACAGAAGGAACAAAGGAAACGAATTACTAAAAACTTGTAATTTGTTTCCTTCGTTCAGCGACATAGTAGTTTTTCTTTTAAGGTACCTGAAACTAGTGAAAGAGACACAGACTTCTGACATTAGTCTTGTCTTGTCTATGATAACCAGTGTGTGTGTGTGCATGTGTGTGTGTGTGTGTGTGTGTGTGTGTGTGTGTGTGTGTGTGTGTGTGTGTGTGTGTGTGTGTGTGTGCATGTGTGTGTGTGTGTGTGTGTGTGTGTGCATGTGTGTGGCAAGGCGCCAGGCCCAGAGGAATACCTCCCATCATTCTAGCCAAGGCTGCAGACGAGTTGGCAAAGCCTTTCACCCACCTCTTCAGAATGAACCTGGAGGTGGAAAGATCCCAGAGGACTGGAAGACTGCATTTGTAACTCCTGTCTTTAAAAAGGGAAGCAAGACGACACCGTCCCATTACAGGCCAGTCAGTCTAACCTGCAGAGCATGTAAGGTGATGGAGAAGATGGTGAGAGAGAGAGTCATGGACCACCTACAGAGAAACCAGCTCATCAGTGAGGAGCAGCATGGCTTCGTTCCAGGCTGCTCAACTATCACGCAACTCTTGGAGGTCATGGATACATGGACAAGCGTTATCAATGAAGGTGGGAGTGTCGATGTGTGTCTATATTGACTACCAGAAAGCTTTTGACTCTGTGCTACACTGCAGACTCCTTGAGAAGGTTAGAGCACTTGGAATGGGAGGGAAAGTATTGGGGTGGATACAAGACTTCCTGAATGAAAGGAGACAAAGAGTCGTCATCAATGGTATCCACTCCCAAGACACGGACGTAACGAGTGGCATCCCCCAGGGCAGTGTGCTAGGCCCACTCCTGTTCGTCATGTACATTAACAATCTGCCCAGAGTTGTAAAGTCTGCGGTCAAAATGTTTGCAGATGATACAAAGTTGTATGGCAGATGTGACACCGCTCAGGGCATTCCAGGATATGCAGGATGACCTGAACCAACTCAGATGTGGTCGGACTGGTGGCTGTTAAGGTTTCATCCACAAAAGTGTGCTGTCATGAACTTGGTACCACAAAATCAGAGGCATCATACTTCAAGTCAGTTAAAGCAGAGGACGGAAGCACAAAGAAACTGACCTTGGCAGAAACAGTGGCAGAGAAAGACCATGGTGTATGGGTGGACAACAAACTGAATTTCGTGGACCATGTAGCAATGCCACTGGGAAGGCAACCAGGATAGTTGGACTCATCAGGAGGTCATTTGACTATCTAACAGAGCGAATGTTCGTCCAGCTCTTCAAGAGCCTAGTGCAGCCTATTCTGGAATATGGACACAGCGTCTGGCAGCCGTATCAGAAAACACTTTGCAGTGACACTGAGGATGTGCAGAGGCGAGCCACAAAACTGCTGGGATCCTTGAGGAACAAGACTTATCCTGAGAGGCTGAGAGCCCTAGGATTGCCCCCACTGGAACATCGACGACTCAGGGGCGACATGATTGAGGTTTTCAAGTACCTCCATGGATACTATGAAGTCCAGCGACCCAAACTGACATTGGCAAGTGGGAGGGCCCTCTGTGGGCATTCTCTAAAACTGCAGAAGTACAGGCACTGACTGGACCTCAGGAGGAACTACTTTGCGCACAGAGTAGTGTCTACCTGGAACAGTCTCCCTGAGGCGGTTGTAACGGCACCATCCACCAATGCCTTTAAGGGTCGACTGGTCCACCACTGGAGGCACCTACCCAGCCTGTATGAACCAAAATTTATGTGAAACTAGTCACTCAGTTTGCAAAGCCACTCGTGACAGTCACTGAGTGACAAGTTTAACAGAGGATCTACGAACAGACCTTTCAGGTCTCAATTGTTGAACAAGTGAAGTGAAGTGAAGTGAAGTGAAGTGTGTGTGTGTGTGTGTGTGTGTGTGTGTGTGTGTGTGTGTGTGTGTGTGAGAGAGAGAGAGAGAGAGAGAGAGAGAGAGAGAGAGAGAGAGAGAGAGAGAGAGAGAGAGGAGTGAGGGTAAGTGTTCACGATCATATATTTTCAGTTGTTTTTGGCATGCTGTTTGTTTCTTCTGGCATCAGCAACATTAACATTAAACTTAAACTTAAACATGAAGTTAAAGAGAGAGAGAGAGAGAGAGAGAGAGAGAGAGAGGGAGAGAGAGAGAGAGAGAGAAACAGAGACAGAGAGAGACAGAGAGAGTGAGTGAGAGATGAGATGAGTGAGGGGTAAGTGCTCGCGATTATAAATTTTCATTTTGTTTCGGCGAGCTGTTTGTTTTTTCTGGCATCAACAAACATAAACTTAAAGTCAACATAAACTGACAAAGGGAGACAACATATCACTGGTCACTAAGTCAACGATATGAGAGCACCAGGGGTATACATTTCCGCGATCTTTCAAACTTCAAGAGGTTCAGGCCTTAATTTTCACCTTTGCTAAAATCTGCCATCTTTGTCGGGCGATCTGTTTTCTTTTCCATACATCGGAAGAATCATCAATGTCCTTTCTTTTCACCCCTGCGATCATTTGGAATGTTTGGTAGTCAAAGACAACTTGTTCTAAAGTGACATTCTATCGCCCAATGTAAGTTAGCTTCAGTAGAAACCACAAATGTAAGCCGAATTGGAATTAGTTGACCATTCGCAGATTTAGCAGTTTCTCAAGAAAAAGTACTATCGATTTCACTCAGAGAGAACATTGTCTGAAACTTTACTTTTGAGAAATATGTCAATAAAACAAAATAAAACAACAAAATAATTAAATCTTATAACATCTTAAAAGCTACTGGGGATGTAGACATCAAAAAGTGATGACGTTTACGATTATTTTATACCGGAAACTGCTCAAAACCGCCAGTCTTCAAAGTCTGGAAAGGTTTCATTGAAGAGACAGATGATATATTACGTAAAACAGTCCCAGTTTATTGATCAGTCGTGGGAAGGAAATAGAATATGACGGAAGCTAACCCCTGTCTTCTGAGCATCGGCAAAAACCTCATCAAAATACAGACATTTTCCATTTCTTCAAGATCAGGTTAGTCAAAATAATGCTTCTTCCGATGATGACCATATTCTTCCTGAAAAAGTCTGGTTCACTCAAAAACGAGTAGGTCACCAGCGCGCATCGATGGATGGAAACATCGATCATTATTGTCATACTCGGGGTGCGCAGAGTTAAAGAAAAGAGAGAACGTGAGTTTGAAGTTGGACAGCAAGAAGGGGGGGGGGGGGGGGGGGGGGGGGGGGGGGGGGGGCGGTTGAAGGAGTCTTCATTTTCATCCGTATAGTGTCCTCAATCAACAGACTCATTATTCTGACACTTGTTACGGAGGGGTAAGCGCAGAAAAGCACAAACAAACAAATAAAAACCAGCTTTTGACTACTGGTGGAGTTTACGAGCTCCCGATGTGAACACGCCAAGAGACGTGGCTCCAGTCACAGCCGCAGTCAGTGAATCGTTCCACTCAGGATTGGTTCGCAGGAGGAACTGATAACTCCAGTAGTCCCGTTGACACTGAAGTCTAGCAAGCAGCCATGAGTGTGCTCTTCTGTCCCTCTCCTCAGGTGCTCTCAACTTTGGCTGCTGGCATTTACGAATTTTGCCAAAATCCACCTGGACCATGTTGTTAATGATTTTGTACATTGAGTGGATTGTACCAGCTATCAGGGGAAAGAGGACATAGGGGCATTGGGGGGTTAGAGGCCTTGAGGACATGTTCAGACCTCCACCAAATGAAGTGTGCGGACAATGCAGTGGTCTCCAACCCAACACCAGGCATCACTGGTGCAACTCGGCAACAAGGTTGGGCCAGTGTGGGGAGGGTTAGGGTGGGGCAAGGGGAGGGGGAAAGGGGAGTGGTGTAGGTGGGTTAGGCAAGGCTTGACACCCTCCTAGTGAAGGTGTCAAATGTGGGGGACAAGGCAACTTCCGAAGGGAGTTTATTCCTGTCTCTGATGGTCCTTGGGAAGTAGCTGGAATATCTGTAGTCTGGCTTGTCCTGAATTCTTTGGTGCTGCAGATGATGTTGGCTCCAGTTATGTTTTTGTTGGCTTTTTCTTCTTGAGACTGGGACAGTTGACATGGGATTGGCCATGCACTACCTTGTAAAGCATGGAGAGTCTAGGATTACTGCGACTAGTAGCCAAGGAGGGCCAGCTGAGCTGCTGCAGCATGCTCCCAACACTGAGGTGTTGCAGCAGTAGCAGTGTAGGACGAAGCATGCTGCCCTGCCTTGGACTGTCTCAAAAGTTGTCAATGTGGCAGTGTTGGTACGGGTCCCAGACGGACAAGGCATATTCAACAAGAGGGCGGACTAAGGCTTTATAACTTAAGCAAGCTCCTTTGTTTTTGTTGAACATATTTTGAGGTTCTGCCTGAGGAAAGCGTTGATGTTATTGGCTTTGCCACAGATATTGTTGATGTACTCCCCCCAGCAAAGGTCGTGCTGGATGGTCATGCTCAGGTACTTCACAGAGTTGACCGTTTGCAGGATTGTGGCCATGCAGGGTGTAGACACCATTACTATTTATAGGTGTTTTTAAAAGAAAAATAAAATGTTACTTTATCTAGAAATTGACACCACCATCAGAAAGAGGGAAAATAGGCAAACGTTTGCAGAGAGATTCTCCGTTAGACATCTGAGAAGAAAGCTTTGTGTTTTTAAGTGATTAAATTTTGGCCCATGAAGTACAAGTTTAATAGTTTAAACACACACCATGTCTGAGCCAAAAACTAGAAAATAAGATCACCACAGGTAATGCATGAGTTACAGTGGCCTCTGACCTGCCATCTCAGCGCTTCATACTTTCCAGGTAAGGTTAAGACATGAACATATTTACTCACCCAAAATTCTGCAGACACAAAGTGAAAAATATGCATGCCATATAATAAATATACATTGACTGAGCTAGAATTCCTCATTTCCTGATAATGTGTAGTTGCCCTGGGGCAAGTAGAATGTAGGTACAAAAACTTACAGAAAAAGCCACCACAATCAGCAATACCATCTTATCTTGTGTCGTACCCTTGCAGAAACATTTCCCCCAAAGATCGCCCTAGGCTTGAACACACCATGCTCCCAAAGACTGCTACGTCCCCCTCCCTCAGATCTTTCAGCTTGAGAGTGCTGGGACAAAAGAAATACGCATAATCTCCTTTTTTTTTCTCCCCAGTGCTATATATTTCAGAGCACTTACAGATCAGAAATTGACAAGGTTGATAGCTAGACAGTAGTGGAAGAAGATCATAATTTAAGCATGTGACATTCTCACTGTTGCTACTACTATGCAGTGCAGGAGAACATATGAGTGGGTTTTTCACTGCGCCATGCAGGCAACATGGACAGGGTGACATTTGTTGTGATACCCAACCCACATATGCATGACATGACATGGCAGCATGACACTGTAAAAACATGTCTTCATGCTGATTGGCTGAGGTCAGTTTTATGCAGGACTACCATGATGTCTTTAGTACTCAAGCGTGCCTTCACAGCAACAGCCTGACAAATCCAAACAGGACCTGTTTAGTCCTAGTTGAAAAGGGTCGTAGATTCTTCCTTTTGTTTAGTGTCTGCAGAATTTCAAATGAAATAATACATTTGGCTGTACCCTACATTCATGGGATGTCATCCGTCGGTTCAAAGCATCTCCCCACCTCCAGTTGCCAAAGGTGCAGCATCCAGCAGTCCTACAATATTCCATCCTCAAGCCTGGCTGTAGGCTCAGCATTTGTGCCTCCTTGATTGAAACTTGCTATGAGGGTAGGGATGTATTAGGCCCCTTGACCAGTGCTATGGGCTCAAAAGCATCATGCCTGTCAGCAGCTGCACATACCATGGTGTCTTCATATTTTGGGTAGTTGAAGAAGTAGTTTGGTGTGTGTGTGTGTGTGTGTGTGTGTGTGTGTGTGTGTGTGTGTGTGTGTGTGTGTGTGTGTGTGTGTGTGTGTGTGTGTGTGTGTGTGTGTGTTGTTTTTTGAAAACTTGTGCAACAGTTAGTGTGTTGGCTTTGGTTGTCTACATACAGAAGATTTTACTGTGTATGACTGGGAGTTGTTGTAGTAGTTGTTGTTGTTGTTGTTGTTTTAATTTATTGCAGAGTGTGGACGGGTGTGCATTTTTCTGCACAAAGCTAAAGGATGTATGAAAAGTGAACTGATGGTGAACTGTTTGATTGAATTTGCAGTTTTGCTGTATGAATGTGTTTTTTGGTTGTTTTTTTTTTTCTTTTTTTTATTTTCAGATAAAGATTGGCGAGCAGCAGATGCAACGTACACTATTTTGTCCACTACAATTTCACGTTGCCATGCCATCATCAACAGAAAGGAAGACAATCAGTGGACCATAACAGACAATAAGGTTTCCAAATTAAGTGTGTGTGTGTGTGTGTGTGTGTGTGTGTGTGTGTGTGTGTGTGTCACAAGTGTGTGTGTCACAAGTGTGTGTGTCACAAGTGTGTGTGTATGTTTGTGTTTGTAGTCTTTGTGTGTGCATTTGTCAGTATATGTTTGTTAAGATGTATATGTATCACTGTTCATAGCTCGGTATCAAGCTCTGTGCGATGTGTGCAGTTTTATATTTACATGGATTGTATGTTTGGTGGCATATTAAGTTTTGACTGAATGTCTTTTTTGGTGTTTCACTGTTTGCTGTATATGGTGACCATGTCATGCATTATGTCTGGTACAACACGGTGTGCTTAATGTGTATAAAACTGAGAGTTCTGGTGTATAAATAAAGTGGGAAACAAGGAAAAAACCACACCTATATAATATGTAAATTAATTTGAATCTCAGAGATGTTCTAATTAGTTAAAAAAAGAAAAAAAAAAAAAACCACAATTTGTTTTTCTGCTAAAAAATTGTACATGTTGGTTTTGATTAAAAGCACTTATCTTGCTTTGGGATGCTTTTTTCTATACTGGAAAAAAAAAAGGTTTGCAGATTGCACTTTTGACTTCATTATGTGAACCTTGAAGTTGTAGATTTTCTCCAGTTACTAGCATGCATAGACTGTACCTTTTACAATTCCACTCTGATTTTTAAAGAAAAATTCAAGTGTATAATTTTATCTGCAATTCTTGGTTTCCCATTCACTGAGTGCTCCAGTGTGTGTGTGTGTGTGTGTGTGTGTGTGTGTGTGTGTGTGTGTGTGTGTGTGTGTGTGCTCAAATAATTCAGTTAAAAGTGTTTATAATAGTTCATCAAAATTGCTTCTATTACTTTGCAAGAAAGTGTATCTGCATTTAAGGCAGACTGCATTCAAACAGCAAGCCTTGCTTATTGTTCTTATGCCTGGGTGTGATTGAGAGTAGTGCTTATAATGTGATTTAGCTAATCTGATGTTTGTCTGTGACAGAGCCTGAATGGCATCTCAGTCAATGGCAAAAAGCTCAAGGCTCAAGAGCCGTGCACTTTACAAGACGGGGACATAGTCCAGCTGGGCGTCCCAGCATCTCCTGATGTACCTGCTGAGTTTGTCTACCGCTTCTTCTCTGCTCTCAAAGTGAGAAAGGAAGTCATCAGCAAAAAGAGGCCCAGCTTGAGGAGGATGGCTGTCAGTCTAAGCGCCACAAGGGAACGAATTCTGAGATACTGGCAGAAACGGATGACTCAGCTCCTAAGTAAGCTAGCTTTAGATTTATTTATGTGTGTAACAAAAATTATTCTTTGAAATCACTTGCCTCTGTTGTCATTGTATTTATGTGTGTGTATATGTGCCGATGATATAGACTATAACATTGGCTTTTTCTTAGCAGTTGTGGGCACTGGCAGAACTAAAGTTTGCAAAACAATGAATTTGTATGAAACCTTTCCAGCCATCCCTATTAAGTTTGTACTCAATGCCAAGGGTCTTAAATCCATTATATAACTTTGCAGGATTGTTTTCAGTATTACAAAATTGATTTCTTAAGAATTACAATCAATCGAAATTTTTCCTGTACAGTGAATTAAACTTGATAAAAGACATGTTAAGTGATTTTTTATGCAGATATTGCAACGCACATTATCATTAAGATGAGGGTTTTTTATATGAAGTTTCTCACCAGGCAGAGGAACAAATACAAATAGATAAGGTACACAGCCACTGTTACAAAGTGGTCAGCGTCTCGGATTCCTGGCTGGGAGGTCATGGGTTCAATTCCCATCAGAGTCATGTGGAATTTTTCTGCTCTGACTGGCTCCTACCCGGAGATGAGTTTGCTGTGGGCTCAGTTGGGAAGACTGGGACCACACAGTTGAGTTTCATCTACTTAATGGATGTGTCTTTGAGAGTGTTGCTCAAATTTCCTGACCAACACTGCAGGTGTCTGTATCTCTCGGGCCTGGTGACGCCGGGATATATTATGAAAGGAAGTATAGAGTACAGCCGTGTCATGCAGTCTCAGACCGGAATGGAAATCTGTAGCAACATCTTCATCATCCTTATTCTAATTGATCAGCATAAAAAAAAAAGTCTCAAGTTCTATGGCCCTTTTTACTCTGTTCTCATGGTGTCCTCAGATTCAATGTCCTCTCCACGTCTGTGGCTTTGGTTTGATTCCATTGGGATCACCGGTATTGGTGAGTTTATGGGGACTGTCGTTAGACGGATGTGGTGGCACCCACCCGGAGGGAGAGCTCACTCACGCCAGCTCCATGACTAAGCAATTATTGTCATTAGTTGTGGGGCTTAGTAGGTGGTGTCCTGCGTATGTTGGATCAGAACAGGTGCCACTGAACACACTGAAGTGACTCGGCAGCAGTGCTTTTTTTCCTCCGGTGGGTTGCCTCTTGACGACTGACATTGATCACTCCCTGTGGATTGCTGGGTGCTGGGGTTGCGGCAGGACTGATCAGGCTGTGACTGTGAAGGGGGTGTCTGAATGAGCAGCGTGGGTGCACTGCCACTGAGAAGATGGGACAAAAAAAAAGGAAAAAAGAAAAAATAAATAAGTAAATAAATAAATATGATACTAAATATAGAAGACAGATTGGCCATACTTAAATATAGTTTCCAAATATAACAGAGAACAGAGTCATATGTTTGAGCAAACAAGTAATGCTGATAAGGGGGAGCAAATTAAACATCCAGTCTCATTTGCGCTATAGTGATACAACCAGTATGTCATAACGACTACCGGATTTAAACAGGTCACTCAGCTAGGAATAGCACATACTTGGAGCATGTCGTAATTTGCTCTTGTGGAGGAGACAAACTTTAATGCAGCTGATAGAAATGGGGGGAATCCAAAATAGAAGCATGAGATTAATACCAAAGCTGTACAGACGAGGTAAATGGACAGTGATCAGACAGATGAAATGGCACACAAAGAATAGCAGATACCAAGCTGCCAGACAGCAGCACCAGTAAATATGAATAGCTACCTGGACCCATTTATACTCCCAAACTGTGTAAGATTACTCAATTTTGATATGACGAACTTGTATGAATTGTACAAAAAATAAAGTAAGATAAATAGATGAAATTTTAAGAAATCTGTTGTGGTCTTTAGTATAGTTGTCAATATATGTGCATTTTTTTTACATAAAACTTTGTTGATGATACTTTAATGTAACACTTATGATGCAAAGGTGAAATGTCATGTGCTTGGAGTTCAGCTTCAGATCTTCTAGGAACACATTTATTTCTCGACTCACAAATGCACATGTAGTATCATAACATTGATCTGTTGAGTGATAATATGTCGTTTTAATGATTTTTGCTTAATTATGTATCAAAAGAATGTACAGCTGCCAGGTAGATGCAACTATGACACAAAGATTGGCATACAAAACATATCACAGCTAATAGTAAATACTTCTGCCAAGTTTTTACGCAGTGTGAATACCTACTGAACTTGCCCATACATTCTTGAGGAACCCTGTTTTTCTGGGTGGACAGTGGATGGATGGATGTGTGTGTGTCTCATGAAAGACAAATACTAGAAACAGTTTCTACATGAGGTGTGTAAATGCAAGAGGCTTGAAGGGGTGGTGGGGTTAGTTTGACCTTTATAACGATAAATGATGATGTTGGTGGCAGAGAGGAAAAGGAGAACAGCCAGGATGATGGTGAGGCCAGGCCAGGAGGAGCAGGAAAGGCTGAAGCTGCTCTACGAGGAACAGCTCCGTGCACTGACCCAGCAGCTGAAGGAGCAAGAAGAGGAGAAATGGGGCATTGCCCAGCAGCTGCAGCAGGAGCGGGAGGAGAGGCAGGTGATTGAGGAGAAGCAGAAGGAGCAGGAGGAGAGAGTCAATCAGCTGGACAGCAAACAGGTAAGGGAGGAGGGAGAGACAGGTATGGCTTGTGTTCTATCTCCAAAGTTGTTTTTGAGTGGGAGTGAGAAGTATTTTTTTTATTACATCATGGTAGTGTAATAAGATCACTGATTCTGTTTATAAGTGTGTAGGAAGTTGTCTTTACTGATATACTGGTCGAGTTATTTTCTTTTAAAAAGTTGAATGATAAATGACGAAGGCAGTTTTTACTCCTACTTAAAAAAATTTTCTGTCTTAACCTGAGTCTTTTGGTTTGCCTGTCTGTCAGCAGGATCACTCCTATACTGCAGAACTGATTGTAACAAAACTTGGTGGAAAGATAGAATGTAGGTCAATGACAAACAGTGGAATTCTGGTGTTGGTCCATATCAAAGGGTGGATCAAGGATCTCAACTATCCTAGTTGACTGTGTTAGTTTGTATGTTATAACCAGTGAATGTTTTCAAGCGGCTGGAGTGTTTGTGTGATTGCTCGTTTTCCCTTGTTGACCATACTTTGATAATCATATTTGTATTAAACTTGAGTAGAATGATAAATGTTTATTCATTGTGTATTGTGGAATTGAGATTTGTGGAGAGGACAAGGTTGAATATGATTCAACTCACCCAACATTTGTTTTGTCTCTGAAAATGAAAATGAAAAATGACCAGTGATGTATCTTTATCTATGAATCTGTTTAGTTAAACTTTATTACATGGGAAACCTGTGAACTGAAGATATTATTTGTGTGTGTGGTGTATAAGCCTTATATTGTATCTCTAACCTCGTTCGTAGCAAGACTGGTTATAAAAAAAACATGTTCCATCGCTTTCCTCGACATCAGTGTAATCAATTTCATAGGACTATATTATCCCCACAACAGAAACAGCTGGCACTGGAGAAAGCAGCAGCAGAGGAGGAAATGCGGCGCCAGATGGAGGAGGAGCAGCTGCAGCAGCGGGAGGAGTCCCTGCGTACTCAGATGCAGAAGCAGCTGGAACAGCTGGCCTCAGAAAAGAGGCAGGTTGAGGACCGGCTGCAGAAAGAGATGGAGAAAGCCGTGCAGAAGAAAGACAAAGAGCTGCAGGTCGCCTGCAAGGAGAAAAAGATCGTCTGCAAAAGGTTGGTGATGGGATTGTGATTCATTAGGGCTTGGGGCGATAACACATTAGGCATTTGCAGTAAGGAGAATGTTAAGTACAGTCTGTTTCATGTGTGAGTGTGGTGTGTATGTGTGTATTTGAGATAAGTACCAAGTTTATTTTCATCTTGAGCTTTCAACATGAATGGGCCACAAGAATTTTTGAGATGGAGTTTGTAGGTGAATGCAGACTGTGCATGCAAGTACAGAGATATCTGCCAACAAATCCCCACCAAACAAAGGCTCTGTCATTTGAAGATTTGTTTTGAGACTCATTGTTCTTTATAAACTGTATTTTCCTCCCAGCAGACACTCCATTCTGTCAACAACCAAGTTTTCTTGGATTCTTTCAGGGTCATAATTAAGAGGTTCCACCATATTCTTTTTACAGATTGACTTGCAGTGCATAGTTTGTAGATTCAGTTAGGCATGACAAAATTATCACTATGTGCTGTTGGCTTGCAGATCATTGAGAATAAAGAACTAGAACAGAGGGCTTTGGAGAGTCAGCTGGCTGAGAGTCGAGTGGAGAACGAGAAAGCAAGAGCAGATACACTGCTGACACGAGAGTCCATCCTGTCAGAGTTTGCAGAAACTATGGAGACTGAACTTCAGTGTTCCATTTGCAATGAACTCTTTGTGAAGGTCTCCATTTTGTTCTTGTTCCTTTGTCATTATCATTATTGTTGTTCAAAAGAATTGTGATTGCTTGTAAATGATCTAAATGTTAGCCTGAAATTATGGCTGTGAATATATCACTGGTGTGTCATGTTTGACCAACATATGTCAAAATTCTAAAGAAAGTGTTAGTAATTACTCTGTGTGCATTGGTGAATTTTGGTTCTTCTTTTCTCCATATACAGATTTAGTTTCAAATAGTGTGAATAACTGAAAACAAAACACAGTTGCTCTTGGTTCACACTGGTTAATGCTTGATGCATATGGAATTACGTGCATGCATACTGCTTTTCATGCATTGGTTTAAATATAGCAGGTTTAATATATTGTGCATAGTTTATCTGTGATTTTGTGTTTATAGTGAACTTACAAACACATTTTTGTATTAGAAAAAAGCAAATTTTGCAAATCAGGAGTGTAAATGAAAACTCTGTGACATGTAGTTACAGAAAGCAGTCTTATGTTGGTATTGAGTTCATACTATCACAGTGTGTTAGAAAATTAAAGATAATAGTCATATGACTAAAACTGGGGCAAATTTTGCTTTCAAAAATAAAGTTCAATCAGCATTTCAGGAAACCTGATAACAGTGATGATAGAACAGATAACAGCTTCTCCACTAGAGTTTACTCACTGATCCAGCAACTAAATCATTATTGTTGTCAATATGAGGTTTGGTAGGTAGTGTTCAGCACATGTTGGATCAGATCAGGCACCATTGATGTCAAATGGCAGCAGTGTGGTTTTTCCTCAGGTGGGTTGTTTCATGATGCTTTGATACTCACTGCTGTCTATGGACTGCTGGTGTAGGAGATGTGATAAGATGAGCCTGAAAGTGTCTGTTGTGGTGGCAAATTGAAAGGATTGTATGTCTTTTGGTCTCCTGTTGCAGAAGGGTTTCCTGTTCCCATCTCTGACTCTGTAGTAGATTTAAGTTCATGCCATTTAACTTTTTTGTATGTGCATAAATGAAGCAAATGTGATAAACCAATGAAATAATTTGCATTCTTTCTCTCATGTTAATTTTATGAATTCTGATTAATAGAAGAATGGCAGAAGTATGATTTGAGGAAAAATAATTGTTTAATTTTGCCAGAAAATGGGTGCCATTCTCAAAATGGGAATCCAGATAACTTATCTTGAATTCACAGAGTGAAGATGTTTATGTGAGGAAAAAGATGATGTGCTGCTGTTTGTAATTGTGCATTCACAACAGGTTAAAGTTAAGGCATGCTTATTCCTTGTTTATCTTCACTGTAATACTGAAGGTAAGTGTAATTGTAATACCTATTCAGAATTCAAATGTTTCAACCTGTATCTTTAATTTCTTGAATGTAAAGGTCATTGTGCTTTTTCTTTTTTTTTTTTTTTTTTTAAAAAATATTTCAGTTGATTAAAAAAATCAAGCAGCTGTACTACAAGAGGTTTATGTGAAAACAGGAAAAGCTTGCAGGATCCAGTGATAGTACTGGAGAGAGTGGAGTAAATAGCTGCAGGTTGAGGATCAAAAGGTTTATATAAGATTGTTTTCAGGGAAGATCTGAAGTTCATGATCAAGGTTGCATGGCAGAGTCAGGGAACTTGTTTTGAACATAGAGAGCCTAAAAGAAGATGGAAGGGAGAGCGGCATCTTTTGTTGGTTTCCTTCCTTCTATTATTGATGAAATATGATACTGAATCCTTAATCTTGTTCAACAGGCAACATCTTTGAACTGTTCACATTCGTTCTGTTCGCTGTGCCTGCGCCAGTGGCTTGCAGTAAAGAAAGAGTGTCCAAACTGTCGAACTGCTGTGACCTCACAGATGCATTCCATTGTACTCGACAACTACATTGATCGCATGGTGGAACAGCTCAGTGCTGAGATGAAGCAGCGTCGCTCAGAGCTGGTGGCCGAGAGAAAAGGTTGGACCTTGCAAGTTTTGTCTGGAGACCATTGATACTACTTATGCTTTTGGGGGAGGGGGAATGGGCTCTGGGTTTATACTGTTTTTTGTCAAGAAAAATGCGAGTGTAATTAAAGCCAGTTCTGTCAGAGCTGTTAAGTCAAAGTTCCAGCTGAAGTCCCTATAATATTCTAAGTGCTGGTGGCAGTATTTGGGTACATAGACTGAAGCTTTTGTCCTTCTCTTAAACTTAAGTAGCACAAGCATGGATTGTAGTCAAAAAACAAAATGGGCTCTATGTATGAATGTTGGTATTCCTCAGTATGTGATATTCCTGTTGTTTCTTTCTTTGTGATCTTGGTCCTTGGATAAAGCTGGATGAAATTGTAAAATATTCAAATTATAACTGATGTCAGTGAGAGTGTGGATGAAAATTAAACTAAGGAACAAGTGCCAGTGAAAATATGGAAGACAGGTCTGTGAATAACAGACTTAAAAAAAAAAAAAGACACAAAAAACTTGAAAAATAATGATAGGGAGAAAAAAAAGAGAAAGATTGAGAGAGTATGTGTCTTTTATCTAAAAAAAAAATTTGATTGCAATAGTCTGAGTGCTGCATACATATACATGTTCATGCTTGTGCGCACCAAAACAGACAGTGATGATCCTTGGCTGATAACCATTTATCCAATGATTATAAAGATGATATCTGTGAAAGATATATGTAGGGATTTGCTGAGCAAGTACATTTTCAGTGACACTCTTATGATGAAAGTCCAAAATCTGGATTATAGTGGCACACATTTCCGGCCACAGAATTGTTTCTAAAATGTTTTCAGAGAAAAACTCTTTAATTTGTGATCAACAGTCATTTGACATTTTGTTACAGATACCACTAGAATATGTTAATCATTCTCATGCTTTGTAAGCAACATCAGAAATGAACTGTATCGTGTGCAGAAGCCGAGAAGAAGCTGGATGAGGCAGAGAACAAAGCCAAGGCTGGACCTTCTGGTGCAGGCAACAGAGGTCGAAATCAGCCACGAGGTGGCTCACGAGGGAGGAGAGGAAGAGCACGTGGCGGTAGTGGGAGAACCACACCTGCCATAATAATACCACCAGTAGTTCCTGCAATAGCAAGGCCAGCTGCAGCACGAACACATGCTGCAACTAGAGCATCAGCAACAACAGTTTGTAACAACAACAACACACACAGCTGTAACAACAGGTACTGCAACAACAGCTACAGCCACAGCAGCTGCTACATCAGACGCAGCAGCAGTTTTGCAGCAGCACCAGATGCAGCACCAGCTGTAGGAACAGTGACAACAGCAGCAGTGCCAGCTGTTGGGGCAGTTATCACAATACGGTCTGATGACAGTATAGACGGTGGTGTAATTGACAACGCCATTGCTGAAGCCATTGTGGTCAGTGATGCTGAGTCAGAAGTGATCAGCAGTGACAGTGACAACAACGATGATGAAGACAACTCTGATCTGGAACGCTTTTATAGTGCTGCCTATGACAGTTTTGGTGAGGAAAGCTATGGAAGCTTGAGGACAAACTCAGACATGAATTCTGATGAGGACGATGATGGTAACTATGTCCCAGGCACAGGAGCGTATTATGGGAGGGTATGGCCGATGCTTCAAGTGTGGTAAGTAGACTTGCTTATTATTGACCCACTTCAGTGCCAGTGTGGCATCATGAAAATACTCTTCTTTGTGCCACGGGATTTTAGGTAATATGTGTAAAATTAAGAAAAATCCACAGACCTTATCTGTCACATGTACATATTATATGTTGTTGTGGTCCACAAACATCTCTTTCTGCAGAATTCATTCGGTCCTTCTTGATTTGCAAAAGTTCAGAGAAACTGAGATACCCTTCAGCAGTTCACATAGGTTCGTGGGCCTGACAGACCTTTTTTTTTTCATTAGAAATTCACACACATAAAAAAATCTGTTTTTTCTTCATAATGACCTGAAATTTTAGATATGGCTCAACTGCTACTTGATAATCATGGATGCACAAAATCTTGTATTCTTGTTATTATGTGTAAAAAGTCTTTGTTTTGAGCATCCCCTTTTCATATGTTGTTGGTCCCACAAACCCATACTTTTATTCCTCTCACGCCTTGTAGGTTTCACAAAACTACACTTCCAAAAGGATTACAGTCAGGCATATTGCATCACGTGTTTTTTTTTTCTTTAGTTTTGTTTTCAAAGTGCCTTTTGCATAGTAGTACATCATATATTTTTTTTCCGTGTGTTCATGTGTGTGAATCAAGTTGTAGTTCTCTGCTGCATTCAGTGTGTGTTTGTGTGAGAGAGAGAGAGAGAGAGAGAAAAGAGAGAATGTGTAAATAAAAGAGAAAAGGATGACAGGTGCTAGTGCATTGGTCTTAGAATTCCATTAACTTGTTCTTTCATAGCTATAAAACAGGAAGACAAAGACAATATGTTTGAGACTATTCTAGAGCTACAGCTGTGATAGAACATCTGATAATGACAAGGAAGAAGACTCCACATAAATCGGAAGATTCAGATCTGAAGAATCACCTGTCTTCTCACAGACATAGTTTTCCCACAGCTTCAAGCCGAGTACCATGCAGAAAAAACAGTATCAGCCCTGGGCCTGAATTCAGCTATGATCATGAAGAGAGACACACTTGGATATGTATTCCTCCATCTTTACATTAATTCAACCACTGCCATGCTTCCTGGGTCTTCCAAGACCCAGTGACTAAATAAAAACATTATATCTAATGAACGGATGGAACTATGCTCACGAGATCTAAGGACTTTGTCGACGATCTTAACAGCCTTTGGTCACAGAAATTTCATGTATGGGCGCAATCAGTTATCAGCGTAATTAGTCACGGTTCCCCCAGGACCTATGCATTTTAATGGGTCGCACATGAACCACACCATCGGGTGAGGAATAGCTGCTGAACCACTCTTTATCAGGTGTGGGTCTTACAAGACCCGTATGATCTGAATAGAGATAAGCAATAGGGATAAGCACGGAAAAGCCTTTACAAAATGTGTGGGTCTTGGGTGACCTGGAAGATCAGGTCTGTGTAGTCAAAAAAATCATCATCTTTAAGGTTAATGTACTTTTCTTAGATATATTTTTCCATCATTACATTAATGACTTGGCAAAGATTCTAAAAAAAAAAAAAAAAAAGGGGGGGGGGGGGGGGGGGGGGGGGGGGGGGGGGGCAGGGTTAGAAAGAATATGATAATGAAAAATCAGGGAAATGGATTATAAATATAAAATCCTTAACTGGCAACATATGGAGATCGTTGTAATCTGTCTTGAACTAGTTGAAGACAATCATTCACATCACCTTCTGGGAGGGCTTTCGTCTGCTGATTTGGCTTTGTCAGGGAGACACATCTGATTATGTCTATAGATGCTCCTTTGACATCAAACGGAGATACACCACAGTCTATGATTTTAAGGAATTCTCGCTACCAAGGGTTAACAGTTTTGTGACCTACCGTGCAATAATCACTGCAACTCAGTCGACCTGTTCACGACGAGCTGTTCCATGGTGACAGTCTAAGGAATGTGTCTGCCCTAAGTATATAGAACAGGGTTATCGTCACTGGAAGAGAAGTTTACATGCACTAGCAATGACCTTTGTGACCCCAGAGTAGTCCGAACAAAGACACCCGTCTGGCACTGGGAATTTTTGCAAAAGGCACTTGTGGAATTTCCTGCCTCGCCAACATATTGGGCAGAAGAAGAATGACATTGGGTGTCAGAACTGGTTCAGCAAAGTGGTTCAGAGGATGAGGGGAGTAAAGGTGTACAAGTTTATCAAAAAGAATCTGACTTCTGAGCTTGATTTATTTGCTCTGTGTATTTAATAGTTTACAACATCATATCGTCAGATGCCAAAACAGTGAAAAGTGTGTACAGTGTGCAATGATTTCTTTTCCTTTTTTTTAAGGAAAAAAAATTCACTTGGATTTCACCTATTCAATACCTCAGGCTTTCTCTGCATCTATTCAAAGTAAGAGCGAAATTTTATGCCGCTTTTCTTCCTCATTTGCTGTTGTCATACTAACCAAACAAACGTAAACAAGATTGTGTTCTCCTATGTTTTACATATGTTGTTTCCGTAACTGTAGTGTTGCTATTTTACCTACAATGTATTTAAGTCTATGCTCATTGCAAAGTTCACTTCCTACCCTTTCCGTTCATATATAACAGTTGCTTATTAGGTTTATATTAGGGGACGTAAAGTAAAATCAAAAAGTGAAAATTTGCACGTCTGCAACGGTAGTAAGCCCGTGCAGTGCAAGCGTCTGCAGGGAAGTGAAGTTGCTCTGCCGTGCCAGTTGGTGAAAGTATTAACAGAACAGAAGTATAACAGAACAGAACAGTACCCCAAAGCAGCCCCCCCCCCCCCCCCCCCCCCCCCCCCCAAAAAAAAATTAGGGGCCAGGTGGGACAACTTTACTGTGTATTCAAGATCCTTTCGTCACATTCAACATGTTATTTCATCAAGGATGCCCCCTCCTGCAATACATACTCGAAAAAGCTGGATGAATATGTGTATAGAGTAATATCATTTTGACAGAATACATGAACAAAAACAAAAGATGTCCAAAAAAAAAAAAAAAAAACAATAGTAAAAAAGAAAAACTGTGCCAGTTTAGGGAAGGTTGGACTGATTGGTCTGGTGGGACTTACAGAGGAATGTTATCATCGAACTGGTAATCCAAATGGGGAACAGGAAAAAAAAAAAACATCACTGTAACAAATCAGTGACAAATAATTCAGTGAATCACTATTGTGCAGTGGTAGCATGACATGTGTCGGGATGGGAGATTACTGGCTCAAACTGCAAAAGATCCAAGTTTGTGGAGTTTGTTTCGCTCTTGTGACTTTGTATCCTTTATTGTTGAGTGGGGTCAAAAGTATGAGAAGACTGGAGCAACACAGTTTAGGGTCATCCACTATAGGACGCATGACGACAAGTGTTGCACAGATTCCCTGACAACAGAGCAGATACCTGTATATCTTGGGCCTGGTTCATGTTGGAATATGAGTCTCATACATGTCTTTCATGTAGTCTCAGACCAGAATGGAAATCCTCATGGAACAGCATACATCGAGAATTTCATATGATGTTTTCCTCCCGTGTTCTCATGATGACCTTAGTTTTGATTCCCTCTACACATCTAAGCTCGTGAAATTTTTAGTGTCAGCAACTTCATTGCAAGCCATGTTTTAACATCTTGGCCATGAAAGAAAAAGCATGTTAGAAAGTATGAGAATCAAGAGAGTATGCGTCAGACCAACAACAAGCTCCTGAGTCTAGCACTCCTGATCGGACCCTAACCTCCATCAGACTTGCCACACACACTTGATGTATCTCTGGAACATCCAGTGAACCACAAAGTATTGCTTGATTTATGAGCAATAAGGATGGAGAGATTAGAGGCAGATAGAATATCAGTGTCTCAAATGTCAAGATTGTATTTGGGGAGAGCACAGTGTGTTGTTCTGTCCTGGAATTGCTCCAAAGTATAGATGAAGTATGAAGGATTATCAGTCACTCATTGCTTTGATGCACAGTGGTATTAGTGCATGTCTGGATGTGTTGTATTCAGGGGACAGAAATGAAAGTTAGAGACAAACTAAAATTGAAAACAATAACCACACAAATGGAAATATCGTCATAATGAAAAGAACCTACAGCCCTGAAATGTATTATTGTTTCATAATTTATTCATACGTGTGTGTGTGTGTGTGTGTGTGTGTGTGTGTGCATGCATGTTGCGTGTTGCAAATGCCCAGTGGTTTACAAATCTGAATTCTTGATTCATGTACATTTTATTATTCATTCAATAGTTATGAAAGAAAGAACTTTGGATTGAAAAAAAAAAACATTACTAATGGCATTCATTCAGTTTTCATGAAAGAAAGAAATCTGCATTGAAAGGAAGAAATACAAATAGCATCCATTAAATAGTTTTGAAAGAGAGAAATCTGGATTGAAAGGAAGATTACAAATAGCATCCATTCAATAGTTTTGAAAGAAAGAAATCTGGATTGAAAGGAAGATTACAAATAGCATCCATTCAATAGTTTTGAAAGAGAGAAATCTGGATTGAAAGGAAGATTACAAATAGCATCCATTCAATAGTTTTGAAAGAAAGAAATCTGGATTGAAAGGAAAATTACAAATAGCATCCATTCAATAGTTTTGAAAGAAAGAAATCTGGATTGAAAGGAAGATTACTAATGACAGAGAAAAAAATCAACAGAAACTGATTGAAAGAAGACTGGTAACAAACAGACATTGACAGTGAAACAGAAGCAAAGAGCTGAACTACTTGCAGTCAGGTCTGCAAGACCTGCTTATATGAGTAGGGCATGACAGAAAACTGCCTCTTGAACACAGTTTGTGAGACCCTCAAAGTACAAAAAGGGCATGAGCTGTCAAACTGCCTCTTTATCAGGCATGCGTCTGGGAGACCCACGAAATATATGACCATTAGTAAATTAGTTGTGGTGAATTTTTAATCAGAATTTAGAAGATATATCTGCACTCGTTTTTAGTTATACATTCATACACCAACTGCCACCACACATGTGCATTATTCATGCTTGCACATAAATGCACCCATGTTGTCAGGTGCAAGTGGGGGTACAAATACACATGAATTGAACCCTCAGTCCGGTGTGTTATACTGGCCTTGTTTACAAAGTGCTTTTTATTTTATATATATATATATATATACACATACATATATACAGTAGATGATGATGCTGGTATGGCAATTGACTGTGCTAGAAGATAGCTCTACCAAATAATGTTTTCTTGGATGAAGCTCCTGTTGTGTTCCATCATAGCTCTAGCAGTAACAAAAGCATTGAAATCAGTTTCCTTACTCCTCTTTTTATATTACTGCCCAGGCTTTCTCTTCTTTGTGCAAGTGACCTCTGAAATTCTCTTTGTATCTCAGAAGAATTTTTCGTTCTACTAGCTGCAAACTCCAGGGGTTATAATTATTCAGTCTTCTTTTGTTCCAGGTGCAAGAGGTCACTGGGCCAATGGCTGTCCTCTGCGATGCGATGAAGAGTATCGAGATACCGAGTCTGTACATCATGACTGACAGTGCTATCTATACATCAGTGCATGTGGAGTGTGAGAAATGAGGACAATTCAAAACCGGTTATTTCTGTACACTTGATCTGAAGTATGTACCTGTGGTACATGATTTGATTTGACAGTTCATACTGCATAGTTCCCGAGCTGTTACAATTACAAGAGGTAAGTAATAACGAAAGCACTTATTGGTTTCGGCTGTCAGTTATCTGGTGGAACACACTCTGTGTGTGACAGTATTTGTGAAAATTGTCTGTATATATGGGACCAGAAGGTCAACAACAGTAGAGTGGGAAATGGAGGGATAGTTTCTCTTGCAGGGGGACCTGGCTGTGGCTGCAGCTGCATGTGGGGAATTGGAATGAGCTGTGTTTAAATTCGACTGCTAAGAGGACCTGAAAAATCGGGCAGCTAAACAAAACAAAAAAAGCAAGTAAACACTGTTAATAAACTCTTGGAGAACAGGATGGTTGTTATTAATGTTCAGATTCAGATCATAAAGCCTCACACATTCACAGATGATCTGAGATGTACATAACAAACACAGAGGCATGTTATGAATACTTTCATCAGTTGTCCAGTTTGTAACTCTGGTTGGCTATGCAGCTCACTGCAGGACTGCTAGAAAAGAGAGATGGGTGAAATCCAGAACCATTGTGTGAACAGATCTGCGGAGTAAAGAAATCACCGTATTCATGACCAAGTGAAGATGTTTTACAAAAGTTGTTAACGGCCATTTCCTCAACTTCTCCTTGGACGCAATATCACCCATGTTCAAACAAAGCAAGCAGTGAACTGGAATATGTATGCCACCTTTCATTTGGCTTGTATGCAGTTTTTTTTTTCATGAATGAACGTAAAAGTGTTCATGACTCAGTGTTCACAAAAAAATCAAGTTTAAAATATAATCACAATTTTCAAGTGTAGAGATGAAAACATAAGTTTAATGAGTTGTTAGAATTTATAATAGTATGTAACTCAACAGATTTTATCAAGAAATATGGTCATATGAAGTTGATATGGAAAGTTCGAATAAACTACCCTTACTGGATTAAAAAAAAAAAATTTTTTAAAGGAAAAAAAAAGAGGAAAATGCTCATTCTCTGCATTCCAATGATTGCAGTGTCTGTCTACAATAGCGCTTGTGCCCAAAAAAAGTTTATCATGTGTTTCACAATTTTAGATTTCTTTTGTTGTGAAAATGTGTCAAGATATTGCCTTTAAAGCAGGTCATTTTTGCATCACAGACAAAAATGAGACAATTAATCTACATTCATTTCTGCACACAGTGCTTGCCACTTTGTGAATTCCAGACTTCATCTGCCAGCCAGAGTCAGGACATTGCACTCATTTCAGCCATGGACACTGTTTCATACATTGAGCTGTACATGCTGACAGGTATGCTAGAGAGAGAACCTCTAAAATTCTGTGTACAAACACAGTCCTTCATGCATCCCCGTTAAAGGTCACCCATTCCAGATAGCATTCACAGGGTTAATGGAAACATGAAAGCATGCTCCAAAATACATGGAGAGGAGATGACGGCACCTTACATGTCCCCATCATCTTCTGACATGCCCTCATGAATGATGGGACAACAGTCACCCCTTCATGTCCCCATCATCTTCTGACATGCCCTCCTGAACGATGGGACAACAGTCACCCTTACATGTCCCCATCATCTTCTGACATGCCCTCATGAATGATGGGACAACAGTCACCCCTTCATGTCCCCATCATCTTCTGACATGCCCTCATGACGATGGGACAACAGTCACCCCTTCATGTCCCCATCATCTTCTGACATGCCCTCCTGAACGATGGGACAACAGTCACCCCTTCATGTCCCCATCATCTTTGACATGCCCTCATGAACGATGGGACAACAGTCATCCTTACATGTCCCCATCATCTTCTGACATGCCCTCATGAACAATGGGACAACAGTCACCCTTACATGTCCCCAACATCTTCTGACATGCCCTCCTGAACAATGGGACAACAGTCACCCAGAGGACACTGTGGTGGCTTCTGTATGACCCACTGACCCTGGAACTATGAGAGAACAAACTTGGGTGTGACTGCGTCAGAATGAGGAGTCAGAATGAAAAGTGTTGTCCACTTAGAGCACACTGGGGATGGGAGAGCAATAAGCCCCCATCCTCCGTTCCTTAAAAAAAAAAAAACAATCAAACCCCCAAAGAAAAAAAAAATCAGTTAAAGGCTGTTTTGAATGCACGTTCAATGAGATAGGAATCCAGTTCCTTTCATTTTCACATACAAAATCTTAAATGTATTGTTGTATACCAGTGTTACTACTGATCCTGCTGTTTGCAACCAGTTGATCAAGAATGATCCAATATGAAGATTTTCGGCCTGTTTTCTACACGTACATAGTCATCAAACAATTCAGCTGCCATGGAAACAAGTGTAAGCAAGCAGCACAGACATCATGTGCGTTTCTTGTGAATTATTGTATCATTCTAAGACCAGTTGATATGGTACTGCCACAGACAATGGAATTGTTGTGACCAAGTGTCATGTCATGGCACTTCAGTCTTGAACAACAGGATTGACTTGGCCAAGAATCTTTAAGGCATTTCAGTTAAAACGACAACAACAACAGACCAACCAAACAAAAAAAAAGGGGGGGGGGGGGTGGTGGGGGAATCAGAGGTGCAGGGGGTGGGGGGGGTTGAAGGGGACGGGGGTGTACAGCAGAACCCATTTCTGGATGCATGTTAAATACTTTAGTTTCTGTATATCTGAATTCTGATGTTGATCTCAGATCTGCGGATCTAACTTTGTGCAGAAACAGGGAGGGGGTTCTGGCATCAGCAGTTTTTAACATGTTGACACTGATATAAAAAGATTACTTCCTTACTTCACCCACCTGTTGCTGTCAGGACTTGATCCCCACCCCCCACCCCCCCCCCCGCCCTACCTCTCCAGATTCACATTCTGATGGTCAAACCACGCAACTCTTTTCACTCATCATAAAGGAAATAAACCGGGGTAAAGTATTGTTTCCTTTCTCATGCCACATGTGCTGCAAGGTATATCCTCCATATAGATGAATTCTTTTAAGCATGTATTCATTACTGTTACTTGTTATTTGCATGTACAGTAAAGTTTACACATGTACACACACAAAAAGATTTCATGTGTTCGCTGTTCATAATGATGACTGTAATATAAGCATTTGCTAGCGACTTTGAAACATGAATTATAACCACCATAAACCTGTTTTGATCAATGATAAACCATGTCAAGAGTTTAGGGACATAATCTTGGTCTTTTTTTTTTCTTTTTTTTTTTTTTGTAATCCTTAGACTTGGTTTTGCCGTTTTAATGAAGGAACTGCAAAAAATGTGGTTCTTCAAATTGTTTTATTTGTATAAATATATACTTATCTTTTTTTTTTTATGGCAATGAACATTAAAAGTGGACAAATTATAAAAATGTGTTTTGTTTTAAGCTGTTAATTCTGTACCATGTAAAATATAAAAACAAACAAGTGCTGGAAGTGGTGCAATCAAACAGAAATTGCATTTGTTATAAAACTTGTTTGCAAACGCTCAGAATTGCACATTTGTTCTCTGTCTCTCTCTGTCTGTCTCTCTCTCACACACACACACATATATATAAAGACATACAGGTGATACAGCCGACATGTTTTCATAGCAGATGCTTAACATGCCAGGCAAAGAACATATTATAAAAAACGCATAATATATATTCAGTTAACACCACTTTAAATCAATATAATGCATAGATCAAACTGAATCAATTAAGAGTTTGAAAACAAACCATTTCTGCCACTCCAACAATGAAAATTTATCAGAGTTCTATGAAACTATCTTGTTAGCAGAGAAATGCAATGCAAAGGAAATAAATTCACTCTTCTGATCTTTTTTGGTTCTTTGATTTTGTTGGAATTTGTCTGACAAAGCAAATCAAATACAAAAACAGGAACCAAACAAGCAAGTCAAGCTTTAAAGAGTGAAAGAATAACAAACTGAGGTTCCTAAAGAGACACTGAGGACTGGAGCCATCATCTCGATCCAGTTGATCCCGAAGATCAGGCCCTAAACCTTCTGGTTTCCCACTCTTGGACAGAAGCATAGAACAATTCCTCCTTTCCCAAAGCCACCTCTCGTATTTGCATTCCATCAATGGCTTCCAAGTGCCGATTACTCAAAGTCATACACACAGTGCTGTCTCAGATCTTTCAATGTTTAATTCCCTGTCCTCCCCTAATCTGGCAGTTGGTATATTGCTCTAAAATGACAAGGGGTGTCTGTGTTAGACATGCCAGCAATGGTCAGCTAACTGCCCAGTGCATGGACGGTGGAGAGAGGGAGGGCTGGACACATGCATCAGTGACAGAATGTTCACCTGAATATGTTTCGTTTTTCAACAAAAGTGGGGGCAGGATTAGAAGGGGGTGAGGGTGGGGGACCCTGCCTAATGGCAAGAAGAATATGGCTGGGTAATAGCATGTTGGGTAATACCAAACCAATGAGAAATTCTGTGATCATCATGGCAACCATCATGAGTCCCCATTACCCTTCATCCCAATTTTCCCCTCCTATCAAAAATGGCTTCTTGGCACAGGAAAATGTTGGGTACAATGGCAAATGCCAAATGTTGGATCTCCCCTTGTTTAGTAGATACTTTTAATCCATTCCAACACTCTTCCCTATGGTCACGAGTGTTTGTACTTCAGATCCAAGGCCAGGATCCACAGGGACAGAATGAATCAGATTTTGAACCAGTTCTGAACTCCTGATTCAGATGCATGTTCCTGATTGAACAATACGTAGCGTAAAAAGTGAGATGTTAGAACAGAGACAGACGAAAATTAAAACAAACAAAGAAGGGGGGAGAGATGAGTGATTTACCTCAGTAGAATTGCGAAAGCCTTAAAATGAAGAAAAAAATAAATGCAGTTGAGATTGGACATACACTTGAGTGGTACAAACAAGACATTTATGCATAGTATGAGGAGAAAGCAGTAGTTGACCTTGCAAGGTCTGCTGGAGACAGAAGACGTGGTGTCTTATTGTGGCGTTAGCCATGAACATTTCAGCTTAGCATGCAAGTTTGGCGTGGTATGGTATGTGACTTCAAAATGTATTTTGGGTGCTAATGAGTTCACATGGATTTGCAGCATTTCTTTTTTTAAATTCTTATTTCATTTCATGTTATTTTATTTATTTATTTTGTGTGTGTCTGGACCAAGAGGAAATGGAAGACTAATAGGAACAAAGGTCAAAACAGGGGACATTTTTGTCAGACTTCTGAAATGTTGTTTAGTTAGTTAGTTAGTTGTTTGCTAATTAATAGAATGTGATTAGTGCATGAATATGAAATGAATACTTAACAGCTAGAATTCCAAGACAGAAACATAATCGTAATCTTTTCCTTTCATTTGTGATGAAAAGCATACAGAGAAACTTTACAGTATATACACATACACACAAACTGTCACTGTTTCTTTGGGGATCATCATCAGATGCAAAGCAAATCTGATGCTGGTCTCCTCATCAGGTTTGAAAATACTGACAATAGACATGGTTGAAGGCAGCATTTATAATAGATATCGAACAAAAGAGCTCCTGACTCATGTTGTCCATTTGATTTTTCTCTAGTTTGCAGATGAGCAAGCGTATGAGAGTTATATTCAAAAGGCACAAAAACAAATATTTTGGGGTTAAGAGTGTGGAGTGTGTTCAAAGGAAGCTTGTCACAGAGTATGAATGTGTTCAAAGGAAGCTAGTATGTTGTTTGATTTTCATCCAGTTTGCAGTCATGTATATGTGACTTCACTCATCTCTATTTTTCACATAATTGATGCTCTGTAACAATGTATATAGAAGGAGATTTTATTGACAACATGTCGAACAGCTGCATGCACTGGCCTACAACTTAGTTCAGACTGAAACTTTCCAAGAGTGAACACTCCCTAAAGTAGAGTAATTAGCCACTGGGCAGACCAGCTGCCATGGTGAAGTGGTAAGCATAGCACACTCCCAGCTGGGAGGTCACAGGTTCGATTCCCATCGGAGCCATGTGGGATTTTTTTTGTCCAGACCGCCTCCATTGAGTTTGCTACAGGCTCAGTTGGAATGACTAGAAACCACACAGTCGAGTTTCATCCACTTAATGGATGTGTCTCTGACAGTCTGAGAATGCAGCTGAAATTTCCTGACCAAACACTGCAGGTGTCTGTAGCTCTTGGGCCTGGTTGACGCTGAGATGTATTATGAAAGTAAGTTTAGAGTATAGCCCTGTCATGCAGCCTCGGACCGGAATCGAAATCTGTAGCATCATCTTCATCCTCATCACTCTCAGCATGAAAAAAAGTGTCAAATTCTGTGGCCCTTCATGCCCTGCTCTCATGGTGACCTCGGTTTTGATGTCCTTTCCATGTCTACGTCTTGGTTTGATTCTGCTAGGGTCAATGATAGCAGCAAATTCATGGTGGCTGTTGTTGGACGGACGTAGTGGCACCCCCGGAGGGAGAGCTCACTCACACTGGCTCCACAACTATGCTTTTATTATTATTATTATTATCAATAAGGGGTTTAGTAGGAAGTGTCCTGCATATTTTGGATCAGAACAGGCACTACTGAACATCACTGAAGTGACTTGGCAGCAGTGCAGTGTCTCCTCTGGTGGATTACCTCTTGACGACTTGACACTGACTGCTCCCTGTGGAGTACCGGGGCTGCGGCGGGCCAGGCTGGGCTGCGGCTGTGGACATGTGTATGTGTGTGTATACATGTTTTGTGTGTGTGTGTGTGTGTGTAATGAGCAGTGTGAGTGCAAAGCCACTGAGGTTGCATGGAAGATGGTACAGCGCCCCCCCCCCCCCCCCCCCAAAAAAAAAAAAAAAAAAAAAAAAATTAGCCACTGGGCTACCATGGACAACAATGGCACCCCAAGCTTCGAAGTAATGATACCAAATTGATTTTACTAGCATCTTTAGAGAAAGCTTGGGTAGAGAGAAGAGGCCAGACATGTCAAAGGTGGAAGATGGGATAATCAACTTACTTTAAATACCTTTATATGTCTATTTATTCACACACACATACACACACACGTGCGCGCACACACAGATAAATAGATGTATAGAAATATACACACACACAAACATGGGACAATATGTGACTAGTAAACATACATCATGAGTATGAACATACACATTCTGCAATGTCCAAACAGGATTTTCCCCCTCCAAACAATGAAAAATCTCCCATTACATTACACTTCAATCTGAGCAAATGTGCATCCCATCAACATGTGCAACAGCAAGAATAATTAAAAAAAAAAAAAATGAAATAAATGAACCTATCAATATGCACATAAAATAAACAAAATGAAAAATACCCCAATAAAAGCATTTTCTATCTGAAAAAAAAAAAAATTTCTGTCCAATTTTTCACAGAACTGTCTATTCTTGATCATTCACTTGAGTCTAATCGATGTCTAGTTGTAGTGACACAAACTTAATCCAATGAATTAAAAACACACACACACCTCTCCAAGCAGTAGTCAATTCATTTCATAATTGATCTAACTGTGACTATAGTATATATACTATGAGACAAAACACTTTACACACTGGATATCAACAAAATTCTGTTAAAAACCATGGCCAGCATGCCCATCAAGCAAAGCAGATGAGAACAGTTGAATACTGAAAAGTGAAAGTGAATGTAACAATACAAGCATGTCTTATTAAAAACATCTCGGGCCTGATAAAACACAAAATATAATAACGCTCTCAGTGCCCTTTTCTAACCAGAAATTTTGGCATAGTAAAACATTTGACAAAAATTTGATCATTAGAACATGAGTTACTCTTGAGGTAAAGCGCAACTTTAGAAGAATGGGATAAACTGGAGTTTAAAGCACCCACACTTTTGACATTCACACATCTTTACTAGAACAGTAGAAGCCTTCCCCATCCTTTTCTCTGACATGTTTATTTTTTTTTCTTGCAAAGTGAATTCATTTCAGCATCTTTTCCAAATAAACACACAAGACTACACTGGTCATCATTTGATGAAAAGAAGACAGTTAAAAAAATTAGTAAGTACAGGTCAGACTCAACAACTTTAAACTTTCTTCCCTTGGGTGCCCTTACACCCCCGATCCACTAAAGAACAGAGGAGGTAGACTGCATGTGGTTCTAACTTGTCTTTGTAGGCAAAGAGTGGACGATCAGTCGGCTGTTGAACAGAGACCTGAAAAACGGAACATACTTCACAAGCACAACTAATGATCTGAGGAACAGAGTACGCAAATAATCCACAAATGACAGTCTCCGTGGGTAATCTGCTGACATGGTAGAATACGATATGGATAAAAATGCTTCAAGACTTAAGAAGTTGAAAACCAAATGGAAGATCAGTCCCTTGATCAAGGCTTCTGCCATCGGATAGAAATCATGTGGAGGATTACTGAGGGCAGGAAGCAGAATATCTCTTTCAATTTCTTTACATATGTTGAGGCTTTCCACAAGACCTCCATGACAGATATTGTTTTCATCACTGATGCCAAGGAGATACCCTATTCCATACCAGAAATAGCAGTAGTCTGAGAGGTCTTCTGTGGTATACTGAATGCCCGTAGCATCAGGGTACATTATAACAGCTCCCATAAATCCACACTGAACAAGGGACATGTCATACTGTGTTTACACGTAATGTTAGTTCATTCTCACATTTCATCATCTGTGCACGTACTCCATTATGCATCAGACGGACCTGAGCGACTGACTTGTGAGCTTCAGAAGATGGATCCCACACATTTCCCAAATGCCACAACATTACATGCTGGAATGTTTTCACATACCGCCTGATGGCTTTAATTGGACTGTCAGACTGTTTGGTGAAAACCAGAGGTTCCAGGAGGTTGTTCACGCTCAGTCCACTTATTAGTGATGTCAGCATCGATAATGTGCATGAAAAAGCATTGTCCTGGAAGAACTTTCTGCCCCGTGTAAATTTATCCATGTCAAAACCATCAGGTGGACTTGGGAGTGACTCAGATTCAGAAAATGTGTCAATGACACTGTCTCCACATCGTTTCAGACGCTGCAGGTACATGTTTGGGCTACCAAATGCAAATTGATCAAAGATGAGCCTGGATTCTTTGACATCTCAGTCACTTACAGTGTTCAGGGCGGTTTGAAATTACTGGAAAGGTTGGGACGTACGTGTGGCAGGGAGTGAGAATGGGAGTGATCTATTTTCTTAACTTATTTTTGGAAGAGGGGTGGGGATCCTCTGATGCAAGCTGGGGCGAGAGATAGATTTTGTAATGCATCAAGCTGGCACGGCAATAGTCTTGGATGAAAACAGTACACTGACAGTGACAGCATATGCACTTAAACACGATTTTCTACTTGATCTACGTGCATGTTGTAGGTGTCAATTTGCCGAACTGATCATGTACAATATTTCATCCCATGGTCCATGTTTCACTGACACCAACCGGAGCGCTGAGACTGTGAATTATACTTCTGGTTTAGTTCTGTAATTTTAGAACTTTGTAAGTGAAGCCACTTGACCCACCATCACACGCCACAGTATCACCGGCTTTTTTATGTAATCGCCCTCCGTCAGACAGCGTCTTGTTCCGCCATTGCAGACAATCTTCGGCAACTGTCAAATATGCGCCAATCATTCACATTCAGATTTCACTTGCATCATTCACACCTGGCTGCCCTGCACTTCACCTGGTATCACTTCACAGGTAGGCAACAAACGAACACAGTACGGTTCAACAGAGAAGTCTCGACCTCGTCAGTGGGTCAGGGGAAGTCACTTGGGCCTATCGTCACATTGAAGTTACGGTTCAAGTCAACTGAGGCCTTGACCCCGTTGGTCAATCAGGGGAAGTCACTAAAGGGACGGTTCAGCAGCAGAGGTCTTGACCCCGCTAGGAGGTCAGGGGAAGTCACCAAAGGCACTGGGCGAGAAACTTTTTGCTTCGATGGTCAAAACCTCGGCCTCAATTGGCTGACAGTTCTCCCTCCCCCCCCCCCCCTCTCTCTCTCTCTCTCTCTCTCTCACATGCAGGGCAAGCGCCTATGAGTTTGAGAAACTTGTCTCAGTGGCATCGGAAGCAGGGAAGCTCTGTGTGTGTGTGGAAGGAGGGGGGGAGGAGGCGGGGGTCACCCCCTCCCTCCAACAACTTGGGGGGGGGGGGGGGGGGGGGGAGAGACTGACAACTGTCTGTCCCCCACACTTCTACCCTCCCCCGCCCCCTCCCTCCACATTGTGAATAAAAAGAAGAGATACCGAATAACCAAAGGTGTGAAAATAGATACATGCAGACACAAAGTGTGTGTGTGTGTGTGTGTGTGTGTGTGGGTGTGGGGGGGGGGGGGGGGGGGGGGGATTTAGAACTCATGTTCAGAAAGCTTAATGACATTGTGGCTTCCTAAATGGAATTTGCTGATACGTAGGGCCTATTGGGGGACTAATGATCTTGGCTCCGGTTGCATAAGAGTGGACCGTTTTGCTTCCTCGACTTGAAAAAAAAAAAAAAAAAAAAACCTGTTAAGGGATAGTGTCTCCCTACCCACTCCACACATAAAAAAAAAGAAAAGAAAAGAAAAATCAAAGTATATACTGCAGTTATGTTTTTGCCAATTTCTTGTCGGTTCATTTGACGCCACAGTATGTGGACGCACTTCACTTCTTCTTCTTTCTTCTTTCAAATTGCCGTGTGACTGTAAGGTGGATGGGGGAAGGGTTTCGCATTTTAAGTAATGGAGACTTCATATGAAGATTGTGAAAAAGAAGTGTTAGGTTCTTTGATATTGTGTGTGTGTGTGGGGGTTGGGTGCGTATGTACGCGCGTGTATGTGTGTGTGTGTGTGTGTGTGTGTGTGTGTGTGTGTGTGTGTGTGTGTGTGTGTGTGTGTGTTTCTCTCTCTCTCTTAAACATTTTTTTTTTTTCTTTTCCTTCTCTCTTCTTTTTTTTCAGTCTAGAAAAAATCATGGGTACTACTGAAATTTTGGGGTACTCACGGTTGTCCTTTAAAAGCGCATTGAAAAATGAAAGAAGCAGAAGAAGAAAGAAAAACACCTGATTGTCACAGGAACATCATCATCTGGATATACTGTACTGTGAGCATTCAGGAAACACATACTTTCCTTCCCCTCTCACCCGTGCAAGTTCGCGAAGTTGTAGTGACATCTAGCAGAGTGAAGTGCGTTCAAATAGTTCAACTGAGCGACAACCAGTGAGAGACATTCTACTACACAGACCATGACATCCCATTAGAGGCAAACCAATCTCACCTATGAACAGGCAGTCTGATCACTTGTATCCGAGCCCATTGTGTGTGTGTGTGTGTGTGTGTGTGTGTGTGTGTGTGTGTGTGTGTAGGTACGTCAGTCTCTGTGTGTGTGTGTGCATGTGTGCATGTGTGTGTGTGTGTGTGTGTGTGTGTGTGTGTGTGTGTGTCTAAGAGGACATGTGTGTCAATGTGTGTGCGCGCGTGCAAGTGCGCGTGCGTGCGTGCGTGCGTGCGTGCGTGCGTGCGTGCGTGCGTGTGTGCGTGTGTGTGTGTGTGTGTGTGTGTGTGTGTGTGTGTGTGTGTGTGTGTGAGAGACAGAGAGAGACAAGACAAGACAAAATTCTTTATTTACGAGGATAATAGATAAGCACTGATGTGCTTTTTACATCCAGTCCTCGCCCTGAGTAGGGTCAACAATATAAAATAAGATGAGGTAACAAAGGAAGCATGCAAAAGTGACTAGAACTACAATACAATACGGGATTAAATTTAGAAAAAAAAAAAAAAAAAAAAAAGAAGAGAGAGAGAGAGACAGACAGACAGACAGACAGACGACAGCCATACAGACAGACAGAGAGAGAGACGCAGGAGCGAAGGGAGTTAGGACAGAGAGAGAGAGAGAGAGACAAGACAAGACAAGACAAGACAAGACAAGACAAAATTCTTTATTTACGAGGACAATAGATAAGCACTGACGTACTTTTTTACATCCAGTCCTCGCCCTGAGTAGGGACTACAACATGCAGTGAAATGAAATAATGTAAGAAAGCAAACAAGCAAACAAGGCGGTCATGCAATCATAATGGAACATCAAGTGAAAATAAACAGTAAAACAAGTGGGGTAGTTTTTTTTGCTCCCATAAGGAAACCTAACACAGAGTAACTTTTATTCAAGACTGGCACAGCCTTTTAAACTTGAAGAAAGTCAGACAAATACAAAGACGAACAATCTAATAGTGGGGGGGAAAACAAGCGCAGGCCAACAACTAAAATTGTCTTTAATATTTTTCTTAATTTCATGTTCCCAGTTTTTTACATCTTCAAACCTCCTGCCTCTCCCCGCCTGTTGGCCTGCGCTTGTTTTACCCCCACTATTAGATTGTTCGTCTTTGTATTTGTCTGACTTTATTCAAGTTTTTAAAAGGCTGTGCCAGTCTTGAATAAAAGTTACTCTGTGTTAGGTTTCCTTATGGGAGCAAAAACTACCCCACTTGTTATTGTTTACTGTTCCCTGCCTCATTTCATTTTCAATTTCAAAGTGAAAATAGAAGAGAAATGAACATGGAAAAAAAAAACATAAACAATAATAAACAAACAAATAAAATTAAATAAATAAAAATGAAAATAATAATAAAGAAGGGGAAGGAGAGAGTGGGGGTGGGAGGTGGGCTGAGCTTGGGAAATATTTGGAATGTACCCCAACGTACAAAAAAATTAGCAAAAAAAAAAATAGGGGGGGGGGGGGGGGGGGGGGGGGGGGGGGGGGGGTGGGGGGGGGGGGGGGGGGGGAGGGGAAAGGATAGAGGAAGAAAGGGAACAACAAAACTGTAGGTAGTAATTAAGCATAAAATGTAATAATTTGAAATGGTGTATGTACATAATTAGGAACACACACACGCACGTTCGCGCAGAGAGAGATTGGAGAGAAAGAAAAAGAAAAAAAAAAAAAAAAAAGAAAAAAGAAGAAAGACAGAGAGACAGAGAGACAGACACACAGAGAGATACAGAACTGGAGAGAATCAATGAATACATGAAACGGAAACCACTCATGGAAAGATCATGTTAAAGACAAATACATTAATAACATGTGCAATATAACACACGAAAGAGCTGACTAAAAATAATGAAACAATACATATCATATTATGAGCAAAATCATGATAAGAAGATGATGAGAACAAGGAGAGGATGTACTTGAAGGCACTTGTGTGCAAGAGAGAGAGAGAGAGAGAGAGAGAGAGAGAGAGAGAGAGAGAGAGAGAGAGAGAGAGAGAGAGAGAGAGAGAGAGAGAGAGAGAGAGAGAGAGAGAGATGCATAAAGCGAAAGGAGTGCAGGGAAACGACGATAGAGAGAGGGAGAAGAGGCGAGAGTGGGTGTGGGAAAGAGCATGTTTAGAACAATCTAACAATCAAAAAAAACAACAAGGAGATGTAAGACAATCGATTTTGACGCACCAGGAAAAAAGAAAATAAAGCATAAATGGAGGGGGGCGGATGCATAATGAACACACACACACACACACACACACACACACACACACACACACACACACACTCACATAAGACATACTTACTAAACAGAAGATGTGCATTTCAAATACAAAACACTTTCTAATTAGACAGGCTCATACATAAGGTAAAGAGAGGGGTGGTGGTTGGTGGTGAATTTATGGCGGAGTATGCAAAATACTGGCAGATGAGATGGTTGAAATAATGGTGTTTGAAGGTTGATATGCATTGGTGTTGTTTGGTTAATTCAGGGAGCGAGTTCCAGAGAGAGAGAGAGAGAGAGAGAGAGAGAGAGAGAGAGAGAGAGAGAGAGAGAGAGAGACAGCGCGTGCAGGTGGTGTGGGAATGGGTATTGGTGGCTGAAAAAGAGTCTGGATTGATTGACAAAATCCTGATTTCTAAGCTCAAATTGTTTCTATTCAATAACATGCGCACGTCTCATCAGTCTCTGCCACCTCCAATCCCCACAAATACACATGCGCACAGAATTTCACCCTTGCCCATGTTCACGTGAAATATGTACCTAACGGACTTGGTGATAAAAAGCGCCGGTGAAAATCTCTTCATGTGAAATATAATTAGTACACATGTGTTGATATGCACCCCCAAGACCTTATTCTAAAAGTGTTCAAAACTTAAACAGTCCATCCATGAATGTACACCATCAATACCACACATCACCATCAGCCCACGCGCATTCACGCTCACACACACGCGCATGCGCATCTGACAAAAAAAACCTTAATTTCATTTTTTTTTCTTTCAGATTTCTATTTTTGATCATTATATAAGATCGAACGTGTTTACAATTCAGTTCAGTAAAAGTAGTATATCATTATCTGATCTATTTAATGCTATAGCAACACAGTTTATACAATGAATGAATATAACACCAATAACAACAGCAGCCCAAATTTGTATTTATTCATTGTTTATTCAGTGTAAGAATTGCATAGGGAATACTCTACAAGCTTGTGTATATAGGATAACGTTAAGGAAATTTTGTCAAGATCCACATCCAGCATAAAACAAAGCAGATAAAAAAGCAACAATAGCAAACAACAACAAAAAAGCTTATTTAAGCGTTACAGGTTAGTTTAAAACATATGTCAGACCTTGATAACACGCAATAACACGTGCCTATTTAACGTCAATATCAGCGTCTTCTTTTTACATAACGTCTTTGCATAAAATGAAGACAGCATAACCTGTTAAAAAGTGTGTAGTGATCATATGCTGCACTTGCAGTCAAGCACATGATCTTTCAAAGTATGCGAAAAAGGAGCCTCGAGGATTCTCTGCTTCTGACATTCACACAACCTTTTATTATGTTTCATCGATCGTTTTTCCTTTCTGTTTAAGATCCATGTGAAGTTCATAAGAAAAGGCCCGAAATAGCCTACAAAAAGGCGAATAAACACACAAATTTAAACTGCACGTGTTTCTTTCTGTTTAAGATCGATGTGAATCTTATTAGAAATGGCCTTAAAAAGTGTTCAAAATGCGAATAAGTAGACAAGTTGACGTAACAAATGATTTGGCCTTAATATTTGACGGAAAGAAAATAGCCTACTTTTGAGAGTGGGTTTTGAATTGGTGGTCCTTCAACTCCAGGGTCAGGCGCGCGGGACTGCCAAAGAAAGGGGGGAGATTGTGCATGTGCTTCTAGTTCTCTCTTTGGTTAAAAAAACACAAAAACAAAAAAAAAACAAAAAAAAAAAAAAAAAAAAAAAAAAAAAAAAAAAAACAGAAAGAGGTGACCAGTCCGCCGATAAACAGAGACAGCAAAATGGCACAAACTTAATAATACAATTAATGAGCTGAGGAACAGAATACGTAGATAATCCGCATGTGGCAGCATTCGTGGGTAGTCTGCTGACATGACAGAATAGATATGGCTTTAAATTGCTTCAAGACTGAAGAGTCGAAAGCCAAATGGAAGTTTTCAGTTGCTTGATCAAGGCTCTGCCATCGGGGTAGAAATCGTCTGGAGGTACTGATACCGAGGAGATACCCTATTCCATACCAGAAATAGCTGTAGTCTGAAAGGTCTTGTGTGGTATACTGAATGCCAGTGCTGTCTGGGTACATAACGATTGCTCCCATAAATCCACGCTGAACAAGAGACATGTCATCCTGTGTTATTCATAATGTCTGTTCATTTTCACATTTCATCATCTATGCACCTACTATGTTGTGCATCAGACGAACCTGAGCTTGCGTGCTTCAGATGAAGAATCCTGCACATTTCCGAAGTGCTAGAGCAGAACGTACTGGAATGTTGTTGTTTAGACTTGACTTGTCTGATAACAGAGAACATGCTGGAAAAGTTTATGAATGAAAAAGAAACAAAACAAAACAAACAAAAACCCCCCCCAAAAAAAAAAAAAAACAAACAAACAAAAAAAAAAACACACACCCACACACCAAAAAACACTGGCAATACAGAATAAGGTTTATAGCTGTGTGTGTAGAGATCATTTCAGAATGGACACTTCTGAGCCCATTACATCCCATAGCTCAGCTGCCGGATTGTAACCGCATGTTTTACCACATGGCAGCGAGAAGGAAGAACAGTTTGTACCATGAGGAAAAAAAAAAAAAAGGGGGGGGGGGGGGGGGGGGACGCTAAGAAATGGTCTGACTGACAAGAGGGAAATTCTAGCGCCAACTTTCCTTGCGGGAATGCCAGTCATGACTGAAAGATCCTTCTGCTTCCACACTGGACAACCTTACCATGGAAGCAAGAAAGCCATCATGTGTCTGACTTACAGAGATAACATTTCTGGGTGTCTCATCAAAAGAGCTTGATCAGTACATGATTAGAACGCCTATCTAGTTTTCTCGTAACGTGTTTTTAGATATGTAACAATATAGAGTTCTCAACATTTCGTTGTTAATTTTTTTCTTCTCACGTGTGCAAAATCTTATCTGTAAATTGATATCCCCTAAATTAAAAGCACTAATCCAATGAAATTGTTCTGAAAAAAAAAAAATCACCATGATAGGAGGAATGGACATAATTACAGGGTGCAGTTACAGAATGAAGACTGAAATAAAACAGCATATGCAAAGCATAGCAGACAAAAAAGTAATGACTCAAGTTAATATGAAAAGCATGCACTTACTCTTTCTTCAATGATCTACACCTACAGGCTTCTATTGATCTGTGTCTCCCGGGATAAATACGTTCTTTTGACTAAATAACTCGAATTTTATCTTGTGAATACAACACCACAACCAGAATCACTCCTCATCCCTCGTCCCATAGTTGTGTGTGTGTGTGTGTGTGTGTGTGTGTGTGTGTGTGTGTGTGTGTGTGTGTGTGTGTGTGTGTGTGTGAGTTTCTCTGGGCCAGAAACTGACACATTGCTCTCTCTCTCTCTCTCTCTCTCTCTCTCTCTCTCTCTCTCTCTCTCTCTTTCCGAGTACGCGCGCGCGCGCGCGCGCGCGCGTGTGTGTATGTGTATCAGCGTGCAAGATGGGTGTGTGTGTGTGTGTGTGTGTGTGTGTGTGTGTGTGTGTGTGTGTGTGTGTGTGTGTGTGTGTGTGTGTGTGCACGCGCGCACGCGTGTGCGTGCGTGCATACATATGAGAGCGTGTGTGAACATTTTATTTAAATTATGTGATCATAATATACCAAGCGCAGGTAGGCCTACTCGGGCGACTGCAGGATGAAGATCTTTGAAAATCGCTACAAGCAAAGCTTTTCATTTTACGAAACCATGCAAAGGAATTGGGCAACTTCATTCAAGGCTCATTCACTTTCAGGGATGAAGGGAGCGATGGGAGCCTACATGCGCTTGTGTCTCCATCTTATTTCCTACCGGAGTAAGAGAAGTAAGTAGCGACAATTCGGTTCAACAGAAACCGGCAAAGTGGCACACACCTAACAAGAACAACAACTGCTCTGAAGATCAGAATGCGTAAATAATCCACCCATGACAACCTTCGTGGATACTCCGCCTGCATGGAGGAATACGAGATGGCCAAAATGGCTGTAAGGCTGAAAAGTGGACAGATACGCGGAAGCTGTAACAGGTAAAGATTCAGTCCCTCGATCAAGGCTTCTGCCATCAGGTAGAAATCATCTGGAGGGTTATCGAGGGCAGGAAGCAGGATATCTCTTTCAATTTCTTTACATGTGTTGAAAACTTCCAGAAGACCTCCATGACAGATATTGTTCTCATCACTGATGCCGAGGAGGTACCCTATTCCATACCAGAAATAGCAGTAGTCTGAGAGATCTTCTGTGGTATACTGAATGCCTGTGACGTCAGGGGTACATTATAATGGCTCCTATAAATCCACACTGAGTGAGGGACATGTCATACTGGGTTACTCTTAAGATTTGTCCATTTTCACGTTTCATTATCTGTTCACGTACAACGTTGTGCATCACACGAACCTTAGTGATCGACTTGTGCGCTTCAGAGGACTGATCCCACACATTTCCAAAATGCCAAAGCAGAACGTGTTGGTAGGTTCTCACATGCCGCTCGAAGGCTTTACTCGGGCTGCCAGACTGACCAGTGAGAACCAGAGGCTCCAGGAGGTTGTTAACGCTCAGTCCAGTGATCAGCGACATCAGCATCGATAACCCGCACGCAAAAACATTGTCTTGAAAGAACTTCTTTCTGCCCCGCGTAAATTTATCCATGTCAAAACCATCAGGTGGACCTGGAAGCGACTTGGATTCAGAAAAGGTGTCAATGACGCTGTCTCCGCACTTTCTTAGGTTTTGAAGATTCGGCATTTTGGGGGCTGGGCAAACACAAAGAATTAAACGAAGACGGGTGTAGGGGCCTGTGTGGGCTTTTCAATGAAAGATAGAGTTGGAGATACCTGGGAGACAATCAAAAAAAAAAAAAAAAAGGTCTTTCACTCTCGAAGCTGACGCTGACAGTACCTTTCTAGTTACGTATGCCGGAACACAGTCTTGCAATAAAACCACATATGCTGTGACACATCCACTAACAAATAAAATACAGTGAGGACAAAGATGTAAGTTTTAGAAGATCCCCACATAACCACAAAGTAACATGTGCTCACAACATGACGCACTTAGACATACACTTTCACTGTGATGGAAACTCAGTGATGGATGTAAACTTCCATCCTGCCTTTGCCGTCTTAATTGATAGGGCTGAGAATTTCAGCATTGTTTCAATGAAACAAAAAAAAAATTGATGCGCTTCGTAACCATAGCTCCATGGACTATGACAAAATCCACCGTCAGAAGCACAAACAACACATCGACAGGAACTGCTCGTATTCGTACTTTCTTCTGCGTCTGTAAACACTGACGTCACAGATTCTGACCCAAGACGTGCTTGCTCCAGTTACGTCCAACGCACTTCGATCACAGCACAAGAGGATCAATATGGCCTGTCACAGTGCTGCTGTCATACAAAACCTGCTGATGTCCTGTGGCAGGAGACATACGATGCTTTCCCACACCAGACATACGATGCTTTCCCATACACTGCTACAAGACAGTGAAAACAAGAGCAACGTCTTTTCGCCCATACACAAGGCCTATACAGACTTGTTTAAGTGGTGAGTTTAAAGTCATGTATTTGAGATGCTCTTTCACACAAGTCGCTCTCCAGGTAGCGAAGATGTGTGTGGTGAGATGAACAATGGCGGGGAGACATGTTTCATACGTAGTCCTGTAGTTCTGGTAGTTTGTTGTTCGCTGGCTGGTAGTCGTAAATATTGGCACGCCTACGTGGAACTACGTCAGTCTGGTGTTCGTATTGGAGTTTGGATTGTGGTCAGGATCAACTCAGTAATTTCTTTTTAAAAAACTGAGAATGAGTTCAATATTTTAATACCTGGGCGTTGCCTTGGCTTAAGGCTGTGTCAGACCAATTGACGTAGGCTAGAAAACCAAAGTTGCATCAAAATATTGTTATGCTCTGCATAGTTATGCGGGGATTGTCTTCGGTCGTGACAAGCTCCTAGCATAACACCACCAGTCTCCAAAATCCCTCGAAGTCGGAGTGTGGCTTCTCACGTGGCGGGGTAATCAAGAACGGTCACACGGGTAATGTTCTCATCCCTAGCTGATGCATTTGTATCATGGTAGGCTATTCAAGTACGTCAACTGTTCGGATGATCCCTGGAGTCTTTTAGCTAAGGTACGACAACAACAACAATACCTGAGCGAAATGGCACTTCGTTTGCAGATTAAAGTCTCCATGGGTCGCAGTCAGCCTGTGATGATGATGTTTTTAAGTCGTAGGCCTTTATATGCACCTAAGCATCCCGCTGTGACGTCCTTGCCATAATCATGTGTCGTGGCGCCATCTGGCAGGAGCTGTAGATGCTGATAAGTCTCTCTCTCTCTCTGTTTGTGCCGTGCATATCTCTCTTGACGTGCGTATATGAGTGTGTGCTGGGCGCGCACACCCAGTGTCAGACTCGCTGACGTTGACAACCCACATCACTACAGTTAAGGTTGAACTATATACAGTTTACAAATGTGTGTGTGTGTGTGTGTGTGTGGTGTGGTCAAAGTAGCACGTTTGACATTAGGTGCACACACACACACACACACACACTACTTTGCTGAATTGGACGAAGAACTTTTGTACTCCCCCCCCCCCCCCCCCCAACTGCTTCTGACCTAAAGGCTTAATAAGTCCCCTCCCCACATCCCCCCTCCCCCCCCCCTCCCCATATCCACCTTCCTGACCCCATCCATCAAGCCTCCGTCCGTCTGGTGGCAGCTGGGGGTAATGCAACCATAGAAAGAATTGAAGTCCAACCCACCATCCCCAACCATCTATCCCCCTCCCCCTTCCATCCAGTGTGCTTCCGTCTGACAACAGCCGACTACTTTCAACATCAAAACAAAACAAACAAAAATGCCTTCCCCAGTCTCCTCCCCTCCACCCCCACGCCCTATCCCCCTTCCCAGAGAGAGAGAGAGAGAGAGAGAGAGAGAGAGACAGAGAGACACAGAGAGAGACACAGACAGACAGACAGACAGACAGAACAATCACCAACCTATGCATCCTTCCAGGCTTTGATGGAAGCTGGTCAGTGTTTGTCCTCAGGAGGTTTGAGATCAAACATCACCATTCTTGCCATTTTTGCCGTGCATAGGTTCAAGACAAATGGAAGCCTCGGATGACGTGTCTCGCGGGGTCCTGTCATGTGAGTCAGCAACTTCTTACTAGCTGTTGCCAACAGAGACATCTCGTTTCGCGCTAGTCCGTTTCACCCTTTCCCATTTCATCCTTTCCTATTTCGCCCTTTTCCCATTTCACCCTTTCCTATTTCGCCCTTTCCCATTTCACCCTTTCCCATTTCGCCCTTTTCCCGTTTCATCCTTTCCTATTTTCTCATTCCCGTTTCCTTTTCCATTTCATCCTTTCCCGTTTTCCTTTCCTTTTCGCCCTTTTCCCATTTCACCCTTTCCCATTTCGCCCTTTTCCCGTTTCATCCTTCCTTTCGCCCCTTTTCCCATTTCATTTCACCCTTTTCCCGTTTCATCCTTTCCTATTTCGCCCTTTTCCCCCTTTCCCATTTCATCCTTTCCCGTTTCACCCTTTCCCATTTCGCCCTTTCCCGTTTCACCCTCATGATAAAGGAGACTCTTCAGGGCATCGCTGGTTTTTGCCTACTCTCTCTCAAGATCGGATGACGAGTACATGCCTTCATACGTAGCCCTTGACATTTCTTTTACTTGAAATTTGAATTCGGGGGGGGGGGGGGGGGGGGGGGGGGGGGGGGGTTGAGAAGGGAGGGGTGGGTGGGGTGGCGGCAGCCATGGGTTCCTGTGGTGCCGTAGGTGGTATCATTGTTGCTGTGGAGGGCTTGAACCTTTGGAGGGGTTGATTAGGAAACCATTGAGAATGGAGTTGAGACCAAGCCAAATTTCCAGCATGTGTGTTTTACAGAATGCCTCATTTTTCCGACTTGTTATTGTTGTATGTGTTAATAGGTCGGTTCGAGTATAATTTGAAAAAGAAGAAGAAGAAGAAAAACAAACAAACAAAAAAACAAACGAGCTGGCATTTATGTACAAGATGGTGTCCACTCATAAGCCGAAGTGAGAAACTACAATATGACGCATGTTTGATTGTGACGTCGTATTCAAGATAAACTGGGAGTACGTTTAGCCTATATGCTTTGTATCTTGTTTAATCGTAGACCGTCTTGGAGATTTCAAAATCCTTGGATCCGGTTATATCTGCCTGCAGAGTTCCTATGGCAGCGAAGATAAAAACAGTCATTATCATATTATGTGGATCGCTATTTTTATCTTTCCATGCAGTTTGGTGTGAATTCTGCAGAAACTTCACTTCTGTGATGTTCCTATCCTGTAATGATCCCCGTCTTTAACTACATGGGCAACCTGTAATAGCCCCCCCCCCCCCCCCCTCTTCCTCTGTCACGCACGCACACATGAACGCAGACACACACACACACGTCTCAAACAAACAGCTCGTGCAATCACTACCAACAACACCCACCATAAACCTGTCTTAATTATGCATATACAGTCATCCGCATTTACCAAAAACATACTGAAAATAACCTGAGGACACAGACGTTGCATATCAAACCAAATATTTTATTCATTGCTTTAACAAACAAGATGGCGCAAAAAAAAAAAAAAAAAAAAAAAAAACCGCTACAACAAAACTACATCACCAAAAAAGTGCAACTATCGAGACATTACTTTGGTCTACTGTTCCCATGTCTGCTGTCAACGATGTGATATTTTATGTACAAGTGCAAACACAAGACACTGTCCTCGTCTTTAAAAAAAAAAAAAAAAAAAAAACACCATAATGGAATACACTGCTTTAGATCAAGCAATATTGTTGTATTATCTCCACATTCGTTCACACACACACACACACACACACACACACACACACACACACACACCACACACACACGCACGCACGCACGCACACACACACACACACACACACACACACACACACACACACACACACGCACGAGTTTCTCTCTTTAGAGAATAACTTTCCCCTGACCCCATCTCCCTGATGTCCATTATAATAAATGTACCCAGCCATCGACTTCATCTGAAAATCGTGCATTCAGCTTAAATCAAAGAAAAACTGAGGAAAAGGAACTTCGATTTGGCACATTTTAAAAGAGAAATTTGACACACGCAAAACTGAAAAAGAAAAAATTTTATTTGGCACATTTTAAAAGAGAAGTATGATTTAGAACATCTTGACAGAAGTTTGCAGTTTGACTTGCAGCACTTGAAAAAGAGAAGCTTAATTCGAAAATACTGTAAACCAAAGAACTTTAATTTGAACGAAAAAAGAGAAGTTTGATATGGAACATCCAAAAAGAAAATGCTGATTGGCAGCTTCCAGTGAAACAAGAAGCTTGATCTGTCTCATTCTGAAGTGAAAAGTTAAATTTGGTTGGGCACATTAAATCTTATGGTTGACATTTCAACATGGAAATAATAGAGATCTAACGATATAGTTGGTGAAAAAACCCTAACTTCTGAAAAGTTCCGAAGAATGCTTTTCAAGGGATGTGTAACGTGACAGCTCCAAAACAAACGATGTCTATGTCATCCTGCCAGGGCGGGTCTCTTCAGCTGATTCGCTATTCCTGGATGCCATCTGGTAGTGCTTACCCCCCTTTACTGGTCGAGTCAAGTTGAACTACCAGCCAGAATTGTTGCTCTGAAGGCAAAGCCATTTACAAGTAGGCTGACTTCAAAGGTGAAATAAAAAGTTCCATATTTGTCGTCCTTAGCTAAAAAGATTAGAAAAGACAGCTGACAACTGGTGCGAACTATTACAACAGGCCCTTCTGATGGGGAGTAACTGAGTTCCCCTTCCACATGTCTAGCAATGCTGTGACCATCTTTCTTGCCTTTTGGTGGTCAGTCTATGATCCACTGCATCTTCCCCAACTTCTTCCAATCTTCTTCTTGGGACCATTCATTCAAATGCCATGGTGATTATCAAAACAAAATGATAAAAATGCATCAACAGCACATTTCTTGTGTATGACATTAGAAAGTACCAAAATACTTGGGTGCAACAAGTAATGCAGAATAAAAAGGGGGAAATGTGACATTGAACCAGAGTATAACAATCAGAAAATAAAATACTTTTGTACTCCTGATTCAGTCTCCGAGGAAAAAAAATCTGTTTAACTTCAAAGCAATGTGTGTGTGTGTGTGTGTGTGTGTGTGTGTGTGTGTGTGTGTGTGTGTGTGTGTGTGTGTGTGTGTGTGTGTGCATGAAGTATTTCTGTGTAATTTTTTTTTTTTTTAATCTACTTCAAATAATTCTTCATATAACATAATTGAAGAATCATTTACAATTCACAAATGCCAGCAAAAGCATACAAGAGAGAGAGAGAGAGAGAGAGAGAGAGAGAGAGAGAGAGAGAGAGAGAGAGAGAAAGAGAGAGTGAGAGGGAGAGAGAGTTACATTTCATAAATGTCAGCAAAAGTGTACATTATATAAACAGACACATTTAACAGACAACAGCCAATGAAAGGCAGACACACAGACAGACAGAGGGAGAGAGAGAGAATGAGAGATGAAAGACAGGGAGAGAGAGAGAGAGAGAGAGAGAGAGAGAGAGAGAGAGAGAGATGAGAGAGAGAGAGAGAGAGAGAGAGAGAGAGAGAGAGAGAGAGAGAGAATGAGAGAGAGGGTCAATGAGAAATACAAAGACAAAAACAGAGTGACATAAAGTGAAAGAGAAATTTGTTTCAGTTTCATGATTTCTCAGCTGACAATGACCATTGGGTCTTTTCATGGCTATCTTAAACTTAGTCCTCAAAAAACAATATCATACATGTGCATGAAAAAAAAAAATCAGCATATCCTGTTCATCACAACAGCTGAATCACCAACATCCTTAAGGCAGGAAAAAAATAATCTAGGCCATAATGAGAATGTTATAACCACTGGGCTCAATTCATCATGTGGTTGAACAAACACACACACACACACACACACACACACACACACACACACACACACACACACACACACACACACAGAGTCAGACAGACAGACAGACACACTCACAAGGAAAGAAACCCTTCAAATGCAACAAAAAAAAAAAGCAGATAGTGAAGTCAGAGAAATCACTGTTATTACTGGGAGTTCTTATATAATGCCTCCTTATGATCAGAAACCAAAAGCACTCTACAGTCTGTGCTCTCCTGTGTACAATGGGCTTCCGAGGTGAACAGAGCCGACTGGTGAGCTGTCTGCTGGTGCTACACTCTATCCTTTCCCATGTCAGTCAGTCGAATGTCAGTCACTCAGGGTTTGTCACTCACTCATTCCATCTTTTACAGAGAATGCAAGTTACGTGTATACCTGTCATCGATACCAATGGCCAGATTGGCCTTCTCTTCTGGAAGCTGGTGACAGACTTTTCGTGTGTGTAAGATGTTACATGTGCCTACATACATGGATCTCGAGCTATGCTCTCATTCAAATGATTTTTTTGGGGGAAATGGAGTCAGAACTACCCCCCTTTACTAAATTGGCCTGGCAGAGATTTGAACTTCCAACCCCAGGATCTGCAGGATCATGGGTCTGGCACTTTACCAACTGAGCAAGTGTGGCTCCTAATGAAGTGACATATACACCTTTATATGAAAATATACAGAACTGTAATATATCTATAACAGCACTTGGGAGATCGCAGACCTCCACAAAGGTTGCACAGATCCCAGACCTGTCTCTTGACCTTAATAGCTGGGTTATGTTTCAATTACATCATTTTGTTTTCTTCTTCTATTTTTCTTTTTCTTTTTCTTATTTCGAGTTTACTGGGGTTTTTTTTTTTTGTCAGTGAAATAAAAAAAAACAAACAAAAAAAAAAACCCTTAGCTTTTAAGATTACAAGGCATTTTACAACCAGAACACAGCCTTAATAGGTTTAAAAAAAAAAAAAAAAAAAAAAGGATGCTGATATGTTTACAGTCTGCAGTTCCACTTCTGTAATTGACGCAATATTGTTATCATTACCTAAAACATATTAGAAAGAAAAAAAAAAAGGAAAGAAAAGAAAGAAAAAAAAAAAAGACTGACAGAACAACACAGCCTTCAACTTAACATGACTTACAAGCCACACATGCGTGTTTTCATCCGTCTTAAAGGCAGACCTGCAGGTAGGTACAAAACACCGACTGTGCAAAGAAAGGCACTGAGAAAAGCGAGAGGTAAGTTTGTGATTTGACTGATGGGAGATCATCAGGAAAAAAAATTATATTTAAAAAAAAACACGTAACAGTCAGCCACTCCTCACCACCTAAAACAGGCTCGTATGCATGCACACGCATGATTGCATGCGCGCACACACACACACACACACACACACACACACACACACACCCAATGCAGAAAAGAGTTGCCCTTACCTCCCTCTAAGGCTCACACACAGGACACGTTTTTTTTTTTCAGGGCTTATTTCTGATCCTTTGTCAGCTGAAAGGTCAAAGGAATAACAAAAACAAACATGCCAAGGCGTGAGGTCCATTTCTGACCCATACACAGTCAACCTCATGTCAAACTTGCCCCAGAACTTTCAAAGCCTTTATAACACGGGCAGCACATTATCCATTCTCTTATCATGTTTGATCAATGAAGGCGAAAAAAGAGAGATGGACACTGTCTATGTTCAAAACTCCTACCTCATCCACCTCAGGACTGTTGGACAGAATTGTTTTGTGTACATATAGAACAGTCCTGTGGTTCTGTTAACCAAACTTAAGCATTATCGAATGGGTCCTCCGACTGGGTTCATGCTTAAATACCCCACCCCAATCCACCAGCCATCAATGGGCACCTGTTTCCCTTCAGCTATGGGTCAGATAAAGCAGTGAAGGAGAGGAGATAGGCACTGCCTTCATACTGCTGACCCTGACAGACGTACAGATCTTTGAATATCTTGCTTCCCCAACAACTGCTGACACTGGGAATCCCTTTGATATTTCTTGGTTGAATCATGGGTTAATCACATACCACATACTGACTTGAGGCAGTTAATGTGTGATCAGTAGTTCCGCATGGTGCTCGTTTCATGGTAAGATCTGTTGCAATGCAGCGTACAAAATGACATGGTTCTTGGAGGTCCTCTTGGCTGTTGACTTGTGAGGTAGGTTCAGACAACAATGTAGAGGGGCATAACTGCCTCCTTTCACAGAATACTGCACCGACACTGACAGACTGTGTTACTCCTGTACAGCACACCCAAGACTCTGGAGTAATCTGAGACAAGTAGCACACACCATCAGAACCTGGAGAAAGTAGTGAACTGAACACAACTGCACAAAGATCATGCTGGAACATGACCTCCCCAACAGTCCAAACAACATTGCACAACATGCACTGCACTCCAATCCCCACTAAAACTGGGGGTGGAGGAGTGTGGAAGAACAGCCAGCAGCAACAACACAGCTAAGAAGCCTGGAAAATGAATTGAAAATGACCAGAATGTTATGTATCAGGTGAAGCAGACAGCCCCGGATCAGTTACACTGGAGATCAGCAGTCAAAGCCCTATGTTCCAGCAGTAACAAAGAGGATTAGTTTCAGCACATCAGTTGGATTTGGAGTGCACTAATTGTTTTTATGGGAAGAACCAATCTTTCCTGCATGGGCTCAAACTCTACAATTCAGCTACAGTGCCTCAAAAACCTGTTTCATATCATTTTTAACAAAGGCAACGTATTATTCACTGTTCTGGATGTGCTTGAATGCAGTTAGTACACTTCCTTTGAATCAAACTTTCAAAAGCTGAACTCTTTGTATCATCATTAACATCTTCCCCTGACTCAAACTTGCAAAAGCTGAACTCTTTGTATCTTTCAAGATCTTATCTGTTTGCAGGCCTTTTTTCATGTATCTCAACCGTTCTTTCATGCTGTTGAAAATCCATCAGGCCACTGGGCTGCCATTGCTCTTTTCAAACAAGTCAGGGTGTCACAGCTGGTCAGAATCATTGATGTTAATGGACTTTCCATGCTCAGTCAGGCTATCCCCTCACCCCACACCACAAAACCCATACCAGAAGAACCATTTACTCACTGATAGTAGTACTTACCAGTAAGCAGCAGAGAGATCTGTGGGTACATGTTGTGTAAGGTAAAACTGTGCACACACAAACATATACACACACAACCCACCAGAATTTTTCCTAGCTTTCTATAGCCCTATCCAGCTGCACACAGCGCACTTGGCATGATCTCCTACTCCTGCACATTCACACAATAGCCCTCAGTCCGTGCTGATGTGCACATTTGACACTGTTCAGTGTTCTGGGTGATAGAATAACTAAATGATGACTGACAGTGTTCTGTTTGGTATCACAGTAAAGAAGAAACACTCAACTTTACTGCTTCTGGCGCAAAAATTTTCAATGAATAGACATGATCGTCTGCTAAAAAAACACACGACCAAAAAGTTAAAAAAAAAAAAAAACCCATCTTTGTTGACATTCTATTCTATTCTTTTACAAGACCAGACCTGGAGAAAACTGGGGAAAAAAACATTCCTCTCTTATCTTGAAAAGAAATCATATCCATTTTGTGATGATAGAGTTTCAACTGCTTTACTGAGTACGACAGTCATACCGTCCCTCTGCCTGACCAACATGTTTGAAATCTGTTTCCAAGCACAGGAAATTCCAACTGCACGCAGTGGTAAAATCCAGTGCAAGCTTCCTTGTTTTAAAGCTGCCAGGGTCAACCAAGTTCAAATCAGAGAGCTGAAGTTAGGGTCTTCAACTTACCAGGACATCCCAAAAGCTAAATATAGAAGTTATTTCCCCTGGAGCGTATTGAAGAAAGTGCAGACATCTTCCATGTTCCTGTCAGCAAACACTGGCGGACAGGGTAGCAGGGCACATTCTGCTTGTCTGTCGACCTACAGTGAGAAAGCTGCAGGGAATGGAAAATCTGACAGCCTGTCTCGGTGGTCACAGAACAAAGGGCCGTAGGAAAATGCACGTCTCTCCTTCTTCTCTCCCAGCCTCCTCCACCTCTCATTCTCTCTCAGTCTATGAAGTTCGAATTATTATTTTTCAACAATTAAACACACACACACACACACACACACACACACACACACACACACACTGTTAACTTCTGTCACAAGCATTTTTCTAGAAATACTTAAGAATTTTGTAAAAACTTCATCCACAGGACGAAGGCTCAAAGGATATTCAAAATTTCAATCCAGCAATTTATCTCTTCAGTTTTTGCTCCCCCCCACTCACCCCCATCCCCCCCACCAACTCAGGTGTGTCCTGTTCATGATTCTATTCTGCGAAGGTTTGGGACAGTTGTGTTATTCACTTCTACCCTGTCGAGCATAATTGAGGACAGAAAGAAAGCTGTAGAGTTCCCAAGTGACAGCCATGACATCTTACAATCTAGTCCTGGGACAACAATGATGACCACTGGCAGAGAGTGTTGGTATACATTCTGACATTCTGTAGATGATCAGCCGCTCGACGGTCAGGTCTTATAGCCCTTGAACTTCAACCCACAATTGGTACCTCTTCTGTACATGTTGCACGAGATACTGTAAAGATGCCCAAAACAATTCTTATATTGAAAAAGTCACAAGGCAAGGGAAAATATGATTAAAACAGAAATACACCAGCTGTCAATACCTCGAAAGGTCAATAAACAATGTTTATAACGAAACAGTAGTAGGGTAACTCTTCCCCCCATTATGAACTCCAAATGAATGCTCGTGACACCATGTCATCTGGCTGAAATGCCAACACAGAGCACACAGAACAAAGGAGACATCCTCATGTCAATTAAAATCAGGCATGCGGTGACGGAAACGAAGATATGGTTTAGTCTGACATATGTTGGATTTTATTATCTGCTGTAATCAAAATGTTCAATGACATACATGCTAACACACAGGAGTGTCATCTTGAGGTTAAAAGATACTGTAAGCTAGCCTAGTTGGGGCATGTGTCTGACTACAACTGCCTGTCCAACAGCATTTTACACAGCACAGTGGCAGGTGAACGTCCCAGAGGTCAACCAAAGAAATTCTGGACAGACAACATGAAGGGCTGGACTGCTTACATCACCTCTGCCTTGTTGTGACTGACTTGTGCATGACTGAAGACATAGCAGTGTGCAGATACCTGTCTGCTGCAGCATCTTACATGGCACTCTTTGTCCTAGTCCTGCCTAGATGATGAGAAAGATGATGATGATGATAAATAATCACTTCGTAATTTGTACAAAGTGTAAGATCAGATAACCTTTTTATTTTAAACAGGGAATAAAAAATCCTTGCAAATTTTCAAATTTCTGTTTTGACGAAGCAATGAAACTGACAGAATGAAAATACACATCCCCCCCCCCCCCCCCCCCCCCCCCCCCCCCCCCCCCCCCCAATGAAAAAAAAAAAAAATCACATCACAGATTTACTTAACTTGTTGTACTAACACTAGCAAAAGGTCCTCTCACTCCAGCAACATCCAGCCAGCAGACGCATGCCGATAGTGACACCTAGAACACAAGGTGCAGGTGTTCACCGTTGTCATTTGTTGGTCTTCCCGCCGCCAAACAGTCTTTTCACCATGCTCTGGTTGTGTGATTCCAGCTCATCCACTGCTCTCTGAAGCTCCCGGATCTGCGCCTCCTGAACTGCCGTGATGAGATCCAGGTCCTGGAAGAGATCAACGCCAGGCTGTAAATCACACTGCATCATTTTGTTTTTGTGCTGTGCTGTACTGTGTTGTGCTGTACTGTAATGTACTGCACTGCACTACTTTGTACTGTATAACGTTGTATCAGGCACTTTATCACATTACTGAGTATGGTACTTTCTTATGCTATGTTGTAATATAGTGCATTCAATTTTAGTTTACAGAAATGTACTGTTCTGTATTCTACTGCATTGTATTTCACAGAATTACAATGTACTGTATTGAAATGCGTCCACTGTACTGTGTTGCTGTATGGAACATTCTATTTTCTGCGTTGACTGTATCTGATTGCACTGAACTGAATTTGTTTCTCATCATGCCACAACAATCCATCAATGTGGGCATTTTCTTCTTTTTTTTTTTTTTTTTTTTTTTTTTTTTGTCCCAACCTCTATGTCACCTCACAGGCAGTGCACCCATGCCACTCATTCTGACACCCCACCCACATCCACAGCACGGTCGGCCCCGCCGCAGCCCCGACACCGGCAATCCACAGGGAGCAGGCAATGTCAAGTCTTCAGGAGGCAACCCACTGGAGGAGACACTGCACTGTTGCCAGTCACTTCGGTAGTGTTCAGTGGCGCCTGTTCTGATCTAACATACGCAGGACACCACCTACTAAGCCCCCAACTGACGACAATAATTGCTTAGTCGCAGAGCCGGCATGAGTAAGCTCTCCCTCCAGAGGGCACCACCACATCCGTCCAACGACAGTCTCCTTGGGACTCGCTCGATACTGGTGACCCCGATGGAACCAAACCAAGGCCACAGACGTGGAGAGGACATCAAAATTGAGGTCACCATGAGAGCAGGGCATGAAGGGCCACAGAATTTGAGACATTCTAATTTAATGCTGATCGATGAGAATGAGAGAAATGATTAAGATGATGCTACGGATTTCCATTTCGGTCTGAGACTATATGACAGGGCTGTACTCTATGCTTCCTTGCATAATATATCCCGGCGTCAACCAGGCCGACAAGATACAGGCACCCTGCAGTGTTGGTCAGGAAATTTGAGCAACACTCTCAGAAACGCATCCATTAAGTGGATGAAACTCGACTGTGTGGTCCCAGTCTTCCTAACTGAGTCCACAGCAAACTCAACTCTGGGTAGGAGCCGGTCGGGGCAGAAAAACCCACATGACTCCGATGGGATTTGAACCCACGACCTCCCAGCTGGGAGTCTTCGGCGCTAACCACTTTGCCACGGCGGCTGGTAATGTGGGCATTTTCATCCGTAAAGGAAGCAATTAGCCAAATCTTAGCACTGCTTTATTTGTCTGGAATACATCATCAGTAAGACAATTGAACAAACTGACTGCTTGATGCCACTGCAAGTCAGATCAATCCCACCAATGCAGCTTTCCGCTTGATCTTGCAATGATTATTAAGTGCACATGTATCAACACCTGAAACCTTTGAACTGAGGTGTTTTCTAAGTGACGTTGTCTGATCCTCACTCTGTGAAACTGAGAAGGCTATCCTACATAACTCACAAATAATATCTTTGTCTGTCTCCTCTCCCCTTTCTTTCTTTCAGCAACACACATTCTTGACAATCCAAGGCAAAAGGCAAGCACTATAGATTGAACCTTAATCTCAAGCAACTTTCTATTACAGGGATACTCTTTGTGACACACTGAACAGAGACCATTCCTATTATTGGTTAAATTTAGTTTTATTTTGTTAACATTAGAAGAATTCAGGCGGCCGAACAACTCATGTGACAGTTTTCTGTCCACGGCACTGTGACTGAATAGGCAGGTCAATGTGTGGTTTTTTTTTTTGTTGTTTTGTTTGTTTTGTATTTCCAAAAAATGATTTATGAAATCTATACAGCAAAATTCTTCTTCTTCTTTTTTTTTTTTATAATTGAAACGGACTCCATACTGTGCTTACACGATGTGCATACCTGACTAATAAGAATTTTTGCCAATCTCGAGGGCAGAAATAAGGAGTGAACTGAACCAGACTTTGGACCTTCTCCCTTTCATGTTAAGTTTTTGTCCACTATGCCTCCACCACACCAATCATTCCTGGAAGAGCTTATGATACTGAGTGCTAAATGATATTTGCAAGCATGACACTAAAGGAGCTGTGCACAGAAGAGTAGAAGACTTGAAAGATGGTGAGGTAAATTTGGATCATGGTGATGGAAGTCTTTTCTGAATGACATTTTCAAATATAAGAGAGAGAGAGAGAGAGAGAGAGAGAGAGAGAGAGAGAGAGAGAGAGAGAACAAATCACATGCCTACATAATACAATTTTACAAGTATACTACACACACACAGGCGCACACACACACATGCACACACTCTCTCTCTCTCTTTCTCTCTCTCTCTCTCACATGCACTTGTGTGCATGCATACACACACACACAAACACACACACACACGCTCAATCATACACACAAACACATTCACACACACACACACATAAACACATCTAGTCATGATGTTATACTCCAGCCACACATACAGGCCAAACTGAGGAAGCAAGCATGTTGAAAGTAAAGTACTAAAATAGAACCAAGGATAACATCAAAACTCAAGCTGATCTGAAACAAAGTATGTTGCCCTCCTCCAGCTGCCTTTCCACCCAGACCCACAAGAACAGAGAGGTAAAGATGCAACAGCAAATTCAACAAAATCTCCTGGACCCCTTTCTACACCTCTGACCCACCTGAAGTTTCTGTTTCAAAACTAAAACTTGATGCCTCTCTCTCTCTTCTTTTAACTCTTCTTTCTTTGAAGACCGCTGATACTCCAGTAACAACGTTCCTGCTGCGATTGTAAAGATGATGAACTCTCTCCCAGCATCTCCGCGCCCAGCTCAATGGCCATTTCGTCGTTCAGTTTTTCCACACTCTGTGCCTTTCCTAGTCCCATCAGTCGTAACCGGAAGTTCACTTCCAGCCAGTGGTATACTGGAGATGTTACAAAACAGAAATCCAGTAAGTTTTACATATAGTTAAGTAGAGCATTAGAACTGAAAATAATACTTTATAAAATAACAATGCAAATTCATTTGCATTAAAGTAACATTTTACAAATTAATGTAATCATGCTCATACCTCAGGTATGATACATGGTAGGATGCGGGCAGGATGAGGTCAGAGATAGGTTTAAGGGTATAACTGTCAGAATCGAGTTTTAAAAGAAACACAGTTTTTCATGCACGTGGATTAGGGAGGGAGATGTGGGGGGTGGGGGGGTGGTGGTGGTGGTGGTGGGGGGGGGGGGGGGGATGGCAAAAATGTGGAAGTATATCTTTCCCTGGTGTCTGCAACTCCTTTGTGTGTGTTTGCATATGTGCACGCATGCATATGCAAGATAATACAGATTGCTATTTGAGTCAGTATGACTATTTTGTTTTTTTCTTTTGGCATGCTAATCTAACTCATGACTTTGTGAATTTCCAACTATTATTATCATCATCATTATCATTACTCCATGTATAATCAATTCCCACTATTATTATCATCATCATTATCATCACATCCATGCATAATTGTGTTAATCTGTGTTGGATTTCTCCCAGATTTTCCATGAAGATGATCATTAATTTCATTTGTTGTGTGTATCCTATGTTTACTGACCTGCCAAATACTCATTTGTCCTGCCATAATTTGTGGATGTAACCTAAAGACTGTGCATGTTTGACATGTCCATGGCTGAAAATAAAAGGCATAATTTGATGATGGCACTTTAAGAACATATAATCTTATCTTGGCAAGGAAATCAGACAATAATTAAGGGCTGGTCTCTCTTAAATTACAAGTTAAAGTCATACACTGTGTATATGAGTTATGACATAGCACTGAAAGTCTGAATACATCTAGATATGCACTGGCCAGTCTGCAGAAATACATACTGGGTCCTCTGTAGCATAGGTCCATCATTTATACATTAGTCCTATCTCTCTCTCCCACACACACATTTGTTCTATCTCTCTCTCTCCCTCTAACACACACACACACACACACACGTACACACACTCACTCTCTCTCTCTCTCAGCTGAACATTCTGGCACCTAACTGAAAAAAGGGGTTTGCTGTAATCCTGAAACACGTCAGGATGTGTCCTGTACAGTTTTTTCATGTCGGTTTTTCTTGCGGGAATGAGTTAGGGAATTGGGGGTAGGGTGCTAAGGAGGTTGGTCATGGTACTGTTTTGTTTGGCTTTGTACTTTCGACACATTTCTCACGAGAAGTGGCCCGCACTGCTTCTGCTGCTGAATGGTGACAGTCCATTCCGTTTACACGCACACGAACATACACACTGAGCGACTCACTCACTATCACAAACACGCGCGCAGTGACTGCGTCTCTGATGGTGTCATTTGTATATGCACATACACACACTTTCAGAGGAACGTTTCGGTGCAGACTAACACATACAAACGTTTTGCGAGTGCTTAACGCTCGCCGTTTGTGTACAATGCCGGGTGGAATGTTCATGTCACATGTGTGACCTTGCACAGTCAGAGACATACTGTCTGAATCAGTACTTACGTTGAGCCGGAGGCATACACACATATTTTCTGAAAAAGGGGCTATTTTTCGCATTCCGTTTGATCAAATTAGCTATCGGTTTGCTGACTTGTTTCACAGCCAGATAGCCCAGTTTAACTATCGGAAAGGCCCCAGCCACCATTGTTTGCACTCGATTCAGCAAGAGTAGCCTCCCTTGCTTTATCAGCAGGGATAAAAATCGTCTGCAACTGGATCATGTCTTCTGGTGAGATTTGTTCGGCTTGAATGAAGTGAGTAAACATTAACTGACTGCAAAAAACAACAACTTTGAAAATGAACAGAAACGTGCATACCAAAAGGAAGACTACTTCATGATCGACGAACATGCAGAAACGCCAGAGAGCTGCCAGAATTTTGCATAATTTATGGAACCATTGCAAAACGACGTGAACACTACAGCTGCATGGTCGAAGTGTCTCTGGCACCAACTGGACGAATCGATCAAGATTTTGTGTCAGATGTGACCAGACCACCATCTCTTGTTGAGCACGCCCGTCGACCAGCATAATGATCAGTGAGTACTGAAGTTTTTTTTTTTTTTTCCTCTCTCTCTCTCTCTCCCCCTCCCCTCCC